>JAESUZ010004900.1:0-258444 GCA_017311185.1 Proteles cristata cristata
TACTTATATCAGACAAACTGGACTTTAAATTAAAGACAATCACAAGAGATGAAGAAGGGCACTACATAATAAATACAGGGTCCATCCATCAGGAAGAACTAACAATCATTAATGTCTACGCACCGAATATGGGAGCACCTAAATATCTAAAACAATTAATCACAAACAGAAACAAGCTTATAGATAAGAATGTGCTAATAGCAGGGGACTTTAATACTCCGCTTACAGAAATGGATAGGTCAACCAGACAGAAAATCACTAAAGAAATAAAGGACTTGAAAGACACATTGGGCCAGATGGATCTGACGGATATATTTAGAACTTTACATCCTGAGGCCAGGGAATTTACTTTCTTCTCAAGTGCGCATGGCACATTCTCCAAGATAGATCACATACTGGGACATAAAGCAGCCCTCAATAAATATAAAAGAATAGAGATCATACCATGCACACTGTCAGATCACAATGCTTTGAAACTTGAAATCAATTACAGGAAGAAGTCTGGAAAACTTCCAAAAACATGGAAGTTAAAAAACACCCTTCTAAAGAATGAATGGGCCAATCAGGCAATTAGAGATGAAATTAAAAAATATATGGAAACAAATGAAAATGAAAACACAACAATTCAAAATCTATGGGATGCGGCAAAGGCAGTCCTAAGAGAAAAGTACATTGCTCTCCAGGCCTATTTCAAGAGATTAGAAAAAGCGCAAGTCCAAAATCTAACAGCTCACCTAAAGGAACTAGAGGCAGAGCAACAGAACGCCCTAAACCCAGTTGAAGAAGAGAAATAGTAAAAATTAGAGCAGAAATAAACAACATAGAGACCAAAGAAACAATTGAACAGATCAATGAAACCAAGAGTTGGGTTTTTGAAAAGGTAAACAAAATTGACAAACCTCTAGCCAGACTTATCCAAAAGAAAAGAGAGAGCACCCAAATCGACAAAATTATGAATGAAAATGGACTTATTACAACCAACTCCTCAGAAATACAAGCAATTATCAGGGAATACTATGAAAAATTATATGCCAACAAATTGGACAACTTAGAAGAAATGGACACATTCCTAAACACACACTAACTACCAAAATTCACACGGGAAGAAACAGAAAACCTGAACAGACCCATAACGAGTGAAGAAATTGAATCAGTGATCAAAAATCTCCCAACAAACAAGAGCCCTGGACCTGATGGCTTCCCTGGGGAATTCTACCAGACATTTAAAACAGAATTAATCCCAATTCTTCTCAAGTTATTCAAAAAAATAGAAAGCGAAGGAAAACTCCCGGACTCATTTTATGAAGCCAGCATCACACTGATTCCCAAGCCAGACAGAGATCCAGCAAAAAAAGAGAACTACAGGCCAATATCCTTGATGAATACGGATGCAAAAATTCTCAACAAGATCCTTGCAAGTCGAATCCAGCAGCATATAAAAAGAATCATCTTCAAGATCAATTGGGATTCATTCCTGGCTTACAGGGCTGGTTCAGCATTCGCAAATCAATCAGTGTGATACATCATATCAATAAAAGAAAAGATAAAAACCATATGATCCTGTCAATAGATGCAGAAAAAGCATTTGACAAAATACAGCATCCCTTCTTAATAAAGACTCTCGAGAAAGTTGGGATAGAAGGAACCTAGTTAAACATCATCAAAGCCATCTATGAGAAGCCTTCAGCTAACATCATCCTCAACGGGGAAAAACTCAGAGCTTTCCCCCTGAGATCAGGAACATGACAGGGATGCCCACTGTCACCACTGCTGTTTAACATAGTGCTGGAAGTCCTAGCATCAGCCATCAGACACCAAAAGGAAATCAAGGCATCAGAATTGGCAAAGAGGAAGTCAAACTTTCACTCTTCGCAGATGACATGATACTCTACATAGAAAACCCGACAGACTCCACCAGAAGCCTACTAGAACTGATCCAAGAATTCAGCCAAGTTGCAGGGTACAAAATCAGCGTACAGAAATCGGTTGCATTTTTATACACCAACAATGAAGCAACAGAAAGAGAAATCAAGAAACTGCTCCCGTTCACAATTGCACAAAAAAACATAAAATACCTCAGAATAAACCTAGCCAAGGATACAAGAGATCTGTATGATGAAAACTATAGAAAACTTATGAAGGAAATTGAAGAAGACACAAAGAAATGGAAAAACATTCCATGCTCATGGATAGGAAGAATTAATATAGTTAAGATGTCTTTACTACCCAAAGCAATCTACACATTCAATGCAATTCCAATCAAAATTGCACCAGCATACTTCTCAAAACTAGAGCAAACTATCCAAAAATTTGTATGGAACCACAAAAGACCCCGAATAGCCAAAGTAATCCTGAAAAATAAAACCAAAACGGGAGGGATCACCATCCCAGACTTTAGCCTCTGCTACAAAGCTGTCATCCTCAAGACAGTATGGTATTGGCACAAAAACAGACACATAGACCAATGGAACAGAATTGAGAACTCAGAAGTGGACCCAAAAGTATACAGCCAACTAATCTTTGACAAAGCAGGAAAGAATATCCGATGGAAAAAAGACAGCCTTTTTAACAGATGGTGTTGGGAGAACTGGACAGCAACATGCAGAAGAATGAAACTAGATCATTTTCTCACACCATGCACAAAAATAAACTCAAAATGGATAAAGGACCTGAACATGAGACAGGAAACTATCAACACCCTAGAGGAGAAAGCAGGAAACAACCTCCTTGACCTCCACCGCAGCAACTTCTTACTTGACACATCCCCAAAAGCAAGGGAATCAAGAGCAAAAATAAACTGTTGGGACCTCCTCAAGATTAAAAGCTTCTGCACAGCCAAGGAAACAACCCAGAGAATTAATAGGCAACCAACGGAATGGGAAAAGATAGTTGCAAATGACATATCAGATAAAGGGTTGATATCCAGAATCTACAAGGAACTCCCCAAACTACACGCCAGAAAAACAAACAACCCAGTGAAGAAATGGGCAGAAGATATGAACAGACACTTCTCCAAAGAGGACATCCAGATGGCCAACAGACACATGAAACGATGCTCAGCATCACTTCTCATCAGGGAAATACAAATCAAAACCACACTGAGATACCACCTCACGCCAGTCAGAGTGGCTAAAATGAGCCAATCAGAGAACTCTAGATGCTGGCGAGGATGTGGAGAAACGGGCACCCTCCTACACTGTTGGTGGGAATGTAAACTGGTACAGCCCCTCTGGAAAACAGTGTGGAGGTTCCTAAGGAAACTAACAATAGAACTCCCCTATGACCCAGCAATAGCACTGCTAGGAATTTACCCAAGGGATACAGAAATGCTGATGCATAGGAGCACATGTACCCCAATGTTCATAGCAGCACTCTCCACAATAGCTAAAACATGGAAAGAGCCTAAGTGTCCATCAACAGATGAATGGATCAAGAAGATGTGGTTTATCTATACCATGGAATACTACATGGCAATGAGAAACAATGAAATCTGGCCATGTGTAGCAACATGGATGGACCTTGAGGGTGTTATGCTGAGCGAAATAAGTCAGGCAGAGAAAGGACAAATATCATATGTGTGCACGTATAGGAGGATTAGGAGGAACTTAACAGAGGACCAAGGGGGAGAAGAAGGGCGGAAATGGTGGGGAAAGGGAGAGAGGCAAACCATGAGAGACTCTTGAATGCTGACAAAAACTGAGGACTGATGGATGTGGGGGGGAGGAGGGGTGGGCATGGAGGAGGGCACTTGTTGGGATGAGCACTGGGTGTTATGTGGAAACTAATTTGACAATAAAGTATTTGTAAAAAAAAAAAAAATTCACGAACACTGACAGCACTCTGATCTGAGCCAACACCAACTCCTGCCTGGACGAGTGCCGTAATGTCGCTAGCTTCTCCACTTCCATTCTTGCCTCCTCGAATCTATTGTTGACACAGCAAACAGTAATCACTTCTTTAAGAAGAATTAAAAAGCTTTGTTTGCCCCTGTAGCGTAAACAAAACCCAGACCACGTGCCATGACCTGCATGATCTCTCTGGCCCCCAGCAATCTTGTCAACTTCATGATCTCTCTCTCCCCACTTCAAATATACCAGCTTCCTTTCAGGTTATGGAATATACTGGGCGCTGTTCCCACAGCATAGGAGTTTCAGCATGATTCATTCCTTCCTCAGCCTTCCATTCAACTGTCATTTTCTCAGAGATTCGGGTCACACGCTAAGGAGATCCTCCCCTCCCAGCCTCCATATTCTTGATCACCAGTAGAGATCACTATCTTCCACTATTTTGTCTCACAGACAAAAACAGTTATGAGAACTGTTATGAGAATCTGTTATCCTATATATTTCTTGGTCTTCTGGTTTATTATTTGAATTTCCACATTTGGTCATCGGGTTAGATTTGCTTTATTCATCATACATACCTAGAACCTAGAAACCTAGTATAGTGCCTGACCTATACCAGGTGCTCACAGGTGAATACACGAAAGCACAGTGCTTAACGCTAGATATTATCAATACATTTACATTTTGGCCAGTGTCAAAATTTTTTGTGTTTCTCTGACCATTAGTGAAGCCAAATATTTTTATTGATTTTATATCTCTTCTCTTTTAACTGCTAGTTCAAGCCATTTGTCAATTTTTCTAGAGTTGTCTTTTTCTTATTAATTTATAAGAGTTCTTTGTGAAATTAAGCTTTTGTCCATTACTCTTGAGGCAAGAATTTTCTCCTAGACTCACTGGTAACACAGTTCACTGTGTCACCTACCACCAATTTTTTCTGCAGTCAGATCTTTATTTTTCCTTATAAAATAAGCTGCTGAGTTATGTGGGTGACTTATCATTTTGAGGCTAGACTCTCCTTTCTAAAAACATTATTTTTTTTTCTTTTTTTTCTTTTTCTTTTTTTTTTTTTTACGAATAGTTTATTGTCAAATTAGTTTCCACATAACACCCAGTGCTCATCCCCACAAGTGCCCTCCTCCATGCCCATCCCCCCTCCTCCCCACATCCATCAGTCCTCAGTTTTTGTCAGCATTCAAGAGTCTCTCATGGTTTGCCTCTCTCCCTTTTCCCCACCATTTCCGCCCTTCTTCTCCCCCTTGGTCCTCCGTTAAGTTCCTCCTAATCCTCCTATACGTGCACACATATGATATTTGTCCTTCTCTGCCTGACTTATTTCGCTCAGCATAACACCCTCAAGGTCCATCCATGTTGCTACACATGGCCAGATTTCATTGTTTCTCATTGCCATATAGTATTCCATGGTATAGATAAACCACATCTTCTTGATCCATTCATCTGTTGATGTACACTTAGGCTCTTTCCATAAAAACATTCTTTATCATATTCTAATTGTGTTGGCTCAATACAATTTGTCAGATTGTCATTTTGACACTGATTACAAAAAATACCTTTATCAATAGCTGAAGTCCTCAGTACTAAATGCCGATATATTCATGGGCCTACTTCTAGATTCTTTTCACTGAACAGGTTTATTATAATGCCAATAACCCTTCTTACCACCATACTTTTATATTAATATATATGATACCTGGTACAAGCCTCTCCCAAGTCCATTCAGTTTCTCTTTTTCAAGTGTATCTGCTTTTTTAGCATTTCCTCTTTAAACTTGGTTTATCAAATTCCACAAAAGGTCCTGTTCAGGAGACATATTATCTTTATAATAGTGATTTTATTTTTTTCCTTTTAGAGTAAATAGTCTACATTTATTTTCATCTTCTTTTAGGTATTTTATTTATGTAGGAACTATCTATTCGACTCACCTGTTTTACTGTGTGGATGATTATTTTCAATGGGCTTTTTCTTTAATTATACTTAGTAATGAGCTTTTGATGGTATAGAAGACAGACAAAATATTTGCAAATTGGCTTTAGATTCATTCATGTTAGTTGAACTGTTTGCATTAGTTCTAGTAATTGTTTAGTTGATCTCTTTAGGATGGTTTAGACAGATAATCAGAGACACTTATCTCTTTCTTTCCAATATTTAGATTATTTCTTTGTTAAAAATAGAAACAGTCTCTAATTACAGGGCAGTAATAACAAGCACTCTCATCATCCTCTTTCCGATTTCACTGGAAAAGCTGGCTTATTTCTTAGGATTTCAAATGAAATCTAACACCTTCCTTGAAGGTTTAGTAGAACTCACTGAAAAAACAAAAACAAAACAAAAAACTCAGTTGGGCTTTTTTAGGTAAAAGTCAAACTATATTTTCTTTTCCATTTCTAGTTATTATTCTATTCAGGCTTCAAGTCCAGTCATATATATTTTCCCAGGAAATAAATGAGGAAATCTGGGTGAAAAAATTTAACAATTAGAAGTAGGACATAGATGGGGCGCCTGGGTGGCTTAGTCGGTTAAGCGTCCGACTTTCGCTTAGGTCATGATCTCGCGGTTCGTGGGTTCGACCCCCGCGTCGGGCTCTGTGCTGACAGCCAGCTCAGAGCCTGGAGCCTGTTTCAGTCTGTGACTCCCTCCCTCTCTGACCCTCCCCTGCTCACGCTCTCTCTCTCTCTCCTAGAAATAAAAAAAGAAAAAAAAAAAAAATTAAAAAAAAAAAAAAGAAGTAGGACATAGCTGGGGCGCCTGGGTGGCTTAGTCGGTTAAGCCTCCGACTGTCGCTTAGGTCATGATCCCGCGGTTTGTGGGTTCGAGCCCCGCGTCGGGCTCTGTGCTGACTGCCAGCTCAGAGCCTGGAGCCTGTTTCAGATCTGTGACTCCCTCTCTCTCTGACCCTCCCCTGCTCACGTCTGTCTCTCTCTCTCTCTCTCTCCTAGAAATAAATTTTTAAAAAAAGAAAAAAAAAAAGAAGTAGGACATAGTATTTTGCTCTTCCAGAATTCTGGTTATACTTCCTTTCTTGTCTTTGGAGTTGTTCTTTTTTCTTTTTAAATTAGACAAGTTCAGGTTAAAAATTGGTCTGAAATTTTATCGGAATTTTCAAAAAAAAAGAAAAAGAAAACAGAGGCGCCTGGGTGGCTTAGTCGGTTGAGCGTCCGACTTTCACTCAGGTCTTGATTTCGCGGTTCGTGGGTTCGAGCCCTGCGTCGGGCTCTGTGCTGACTGCCAGCTCAGAGCCTGGAGCCTCTTTCAGTCTGTGACTCCCTCTCTCTCTGACCCTCCCCTGCTCACACACACACTCTCTCTCTCTCTCTCTCCTAGAAATAAATTTTTTTTAAAAACATCGAAAAAAAAAGAAAAAAAAAGAAAACAACTAGCTTTGGGGTTAATTTACAGATGATAAATTTGTTTTCTACCTCATTAAAAACTTTTTTTCTGGGGGTGCCTGAGTGGCTCAGTCGGTTAAGCATCCTACTCTTGATTTCAGCTCAGATCTTAATCTCACAGTTCGTGATTTCAGGCCCCACATCAGGCTCTGTGGGTTCAGTGCAGACCCTGCTTGAGATTCTCCGTCTCCTCTCTGCCCCTCACTCGCTTGTGCTTGTTCTCTCAAAAACAAACTTAAAAAAAAGAGGAAAATCTGACAAATCCATTATCTATATTATAGACTTTAGCAGTTTATTTTATAGGCTTCAAATTTATAAAGATTTGCAATTCACATTATCTTTTAGATTATGTATTTTAATACCCTTTATCCTGTTGAATGCTTTTCTACCTTGAATTCAATTTGTCTCCTATTAATAGTGATAGTAATGAATCTGCCTTCTTTCGTTAGCATTTATGGTTACACTTTCCATTCGTTTATTTTCATCTCTTTTGTTTTATGGTATGTCTTGTAGTAGCACATAGCTAGAATTTCACCTTTTTATGCCATCCAAGAGTATTTCTTTTAATAAGGAGATTTGGCCTGTAAGCCTTTCCTGTGACTGCTGAGCTGTTTATAGTTCTGCCTCCCTCTTTTCTGCCTTATGTTACAATGATCAAATTTTCATTGTATTCATCGTATTTCAGCGTATTTCGTAGTTGTGGTTTTTTTCTCCTAATGTTTTTATGTTATCTATCCTATCTGTACATATCATTAAATACAGAAAACACATATTAGTCTTCTATCAATATGCAGAATTCATAAGCCTTTACTCACAAAGAAAAAAATATTCATATTACTTCCTATCTCCTTCTCTTCCTTGTGCATCTTCTAGCACTAAAATCATCTATATTAATTTGATCATGCTTATTCTTAATTTTTAAAAGGAGAAAAATCTATGATACACTTGACTATAAACGTCACTATATTCTTTGTTCACAACTGTTCTGATACCTTCTCTCTTCCTTTTTCTTGGATTCATTCTTTGTTTGACTGGAGTTCAGTTTGTGTTAATTATTTTTCAGTAAGGATCTTAGAACTCACTCAGAAGCAATAAAGTTGGCCCTACAGGTAGCTTTTCTCCAGGATGGGGGGGGTGGTTTGCACATATATTCCCCCAGGTATACATTTACCAGAAGCACTTCCTGGGCCCCACGGCCTCAGTGAATCTCATGTGTCAGAAAGAACCTCTTGGGCTCTATTCTTGAGAACAAAGGCCAGAATCGGCAGTCCCTCTCTGACTTCTCCCTGTGCTGCCCTCACTTGCACCGACTCCAGACTCTGTTTAGCTTCTCCCTCCACACACTATACTGGATGACTTACATGGGTTATATTGGCTAATCTTCTTTTGAGTTAGCATCTAAAATCCGTCCCACCCCATGCCCTATCTGAGGAAACAGAGGCTCAAGGAGTTAGATAACACTCTTCAACTAGTGTGCAGAGAGGTTACAGGTTGAGCCCAAGTAGTCTAACCCCAAATTTGCTCTCACAAGAGGGAAACACTGATGATACCAGGTCTCAGTGATGAGATAATTAAGTGTGACCAGTTTATAAATAAGACACTAGTTAACTTTCACCTTTCACCAATTACTAATTACATAGTGAGAAAGTGAGAAGCTGTCCCTGGCACCCAGGAGCTGGCCTGGTGATCAGACCTAGGCTTTGGCGCTCTCCTGTTGGACGCAATTCACATGGTATCAACATCAAAAGAGGTCACTTGGGGCTGTGACAGATCCTGACAGAAATAAAACCGCTCACTAACATGTCTGAGCAAAGAAAGCTATATGAACTGTATCTAAACCACCAAAGTGGCCAAACACCCCCAAATTCCTACCTAATTTGTGTTACTGTTCTTCTTTATCAATTACATTACAATTGTGATTAATCACTCAGGTCTTCTCTTGTTTTAGATGAAATGAAGATACCTAATCACAATCCCCCCTGCCTCCTGACAGCATTCAGCCCAGAAGGAAGCCCTGCTTCCTCTAAGCCTCCTCCAGTCACCTAACACAGGCCCAAATCCTAGCATGTTCGGACATCTTCTTACCAGGGTGGCCCACGGTTCCCCTACAATGCAGCTAAGACGTTTGGAATTCATCTTCTAAGCGGTGGGAAATAATTGAGGCTTTTAGAATAGCGTAGTGACATGATTAAAGCTGTGCTTTAGAAAATGAAATCCAACAAAACATGTAAGACAACTGAAAGAAAGACAGTTGGCGAAGACAATCATGAAGCCATTCCAGTAGCCCAGGGGATGACAAGGAGATGGAAGCCACGATGCAAGTGGCACGTGAGATACCTATAGGAAGGTGGTGGCAGCGGGAATGAAAAAGTTAACATGCGCTAGGACAGCCACAGGAAGAGTAGAGAGTGGTAGAAATTTTGATACAGTCTTAACCATCAGCATGATTTAACATTCAGTAGGCAAGGATTCTCTCAGATCAGATTTCCCATAAAATATTCAGTCTTATTCTGAATAAAATAGATAGGGGATTTTGTATCTATAAGTTCACTTCATTAGCATAAGATAGAAAGTTATGAATAGGATGACTTTCAATTCACCTTACTTGTATTATAAAATGTGAAGTTGGATTTAAGCCTACCATATGGATAAGGGATCGATTTAGCCCTTAAGTGTCTTTTGCAAGCTCCCGTGAAGGGCATTAGAAGTTTTGGGAGCATATTAGAAGGCAAACTTGGGGCCTAAGTGTGCATATTCAGCAGACCTGCCTAGATCCTCCATTCTAGGAAACTAAAATAGATGAAGATGTGCCTCCTAGGAACTAATCACGCTATTATTCAAACGGAAATAAAAGAGATGCATGGCTCTGACTGTGGAAATGAAGTAAACTTCCCTACATTTCAATCGACAGCCTGCGCTCAAGGTGGTACTTGGCAGTTTAGGAATAGGAAGGTCCTGTTTTGGAATGAGCTTGGTTCCAAGAGCTTTTTCAACTAGTTTCTTAAGAACTAAGTCCCCTCTCCCCTATAAATATTGCAAACAGTATGTAGGTGTAGAGTACTGCCTGGAAAGTTCACAAAACCCACATACCCCGTAAGTTTAACTGTGTACTAACCCAGTGTTGGATCGGGAAAAGGACAGCATTCATAGATGATGAAAATCAGGGAAGGTAAACAGATTTCCTTAGTTTTTCTTTCACCTACTCTAGGAAAAATGTAGATCTTGGTTGAAGAAAAGAGAAGTCAATGCTGCCCAAATCTTGCTCTCTGAACTGAACTTTACTCCCCCCAACTCCAGTGCTTCTCACCCCCACACTAGCCAGATACCCCTGGCCTTCCAACTACACCATGCCCCTCAATGACCTATTTTCTCGAGCCCCTACAAATCTCAAGTCCAAGCTTTGGCTGCATCGCTTATGGTCTCAGTGACTTCAGGCAATTTAAATGACTCAACCCTTCATCTGCAAAATGAGGAGGATATACCCTTAATAAGGCTGACCTGAAAGTCAGAAGAAAAATGCATATAATATACCTAATACTCCTGATACTCAGAGGTTCTCAGTAATATAGCACCTTTTTTTATTATCTTGTTTATTTCAAAGAGCCAAGTGTTTTATATTTTTTAAAAAACTGTACGAATGTATACTCTATTACATTAAATGGTTATTAGAAATGAATTAACATTTTAAATATGTGGAAGATACCCAACTGTTAGTTCTCTAGCATACCCTTAAGAGAACTTTTGTTTTTTGTAACACCCACACACAAAATGTATCTGACTGCTCTCACCCCATGTGCGTCCCCACCACTGGTTAAATAGCTCAAAATTCAAACTTGTCTCTATATCTATCCAAAATCATGATTAAAAAGATGACCAGAACCCTCAAAATAAACTACCGTTCAAGCCTTTCAATGCTGAGATGCATTTACTCCATGTTTTAAATCACCTATATCTCAACATCCTCCCTTTAATATTTTTTAAAAAGCACAACCAAAAGTTTATTAGCGATCACTTCAAATCCTCACATCCACCTAATACTGATTAGTAGAAAAGGCCTCCCTGAAAAGTACCACATAGGAACTTGTATAAGGAATTACAGAGAGTGAAAATAATGGTGAAAACGACACCAAGGTTAGATGCCTATTTTTACCCTTTGCTTTTCGTGCTCAAGAATCCTAGAACTTCTTCTAAACTGTGAAATCAATCTGTCCCCAGCCAGAGTAGCAGACTTAATGCACCATTAATCTGGTCTGCTCTCAGCTGCCAATTGAAATAGTCACAGTCATTCGGTTTTTAAGGAAAAGACAGTCCTGCAGAAGTACATTCCAGAGGTCTTTTCATAAAAGCCATCGTGTGTGCTCCATCTGCACATGCAATCTGCTTGTGTATTTCCAGCCAGCTCGCATGGGCAGATTAATGCGTACAATTAGAAAGCAACCTCACAGGCATTCAATAAACTGCCTTCATTATTACACTCAGGAGAGTCCCTTTGGATGTCAATAAAAGCCTAGTTTTCTGCCTGTTAGCTAAATAATTGACAACACTAAAAATAATCAGAAGCAAATGAACGAAGTCAGGAATAAGGTGTTAAGAAAGAGCACATTAAGATTCTCATGGTGGTGCCCCAGGATGCTATCATGAGCTTTTTCTCCAGAAGCTTGGATTTACAGTCTGCTCAAGTCCATGGATGCACCACTCTACAAAAAAAAAAAAAGAAAGAAAAGAAAGAAAAAAACAAAACACTACCATTCCTGGTCTGCTATTTGAACCACATATCACCGCATGCTGAAACTAGCAAGGACATGAGGTATTGACTGGTTTGAAAGAATTTCTCTTAGTCGTGTTCTATTTTGTGTTCCTTGGTTTGACAGCCTTGGGATGATGTAAATTTTCTGGTGGGGGAAGGGCATGTTGGGGAATGGAGAATAGTCTGGTTGGTCTGGTGAAATCTTTGTGCTATTAAAATTCTAACAGTTCTCCGAGACAATTTTTGTACCAAAAACCGATTATAAGAAAGTATGATAAAGGCATGTTATACAGAGGATCCATGTTTTCTAAGGAGTCCCTTTCATATTTCTAGCTATATAACAATCGTTCACTTCATGAGTTATTAGTCTTTTAATTTCAAAAGTAGTTCAAAATACTCTTCAGAAAAAAATCCTCACATATATATTTTATGTTTCTCAATACGCTTTAAAAATCAATTTGAGATACTTCTCATTTTTAGTCAACTCCTTTTTCCTGGTTAACTGGGACTTTCATGATAAGCAGAAGAAAGAACAAGAGTGAAATGTGCGTGTAATTGAATTCAGCTCCACCGATGGTAGAGGAGGTGGCCAGGGTAAAACGTTTTTCTTCAGAGAAAAAGGGTGATTGATCTCTAGTATTTAGTAAAACACACCTCAAGAAGCTGGAAGACAGGGCGGCTGGGTGGCTCAATCAGTTAAGCGTCTGACTTTGGCTCAGGTCATGATCTCATGGTTCATGAGTTTGAGCCCCACATGGGTGTCTCTGCTTCAGAGCGGAGCCTATTTTGGACCCCTCTCTCTGCCCCTCCCCTGTGCACACATGACCGAGGAGGAGTCTGTCTCTCTTTCTCTTTCTCTCTCTCTCTTCTCTCCCTTTCTCTCTCCCTCTCTCCCTCCCCCTCTCTACCGTCTCTCTGTGTTTCAAAAATAAAAAAAACTGAATGACTATGAAAGAAAGGTGACTGAGTGTCACAACCTCCTATGTCCTTTCAGATTCTGAGAATCTCTTATTCTTCAACTTACCCTGTTTAAAACTCTCCAGGGAATGTTTTGTTCAACTTCCTAGTCCTGTACCTAAGACCCCTCATTGGTAAGCAGGTCTCCCCTTCTCCAGCCTAAAACTAGAATGACATGGGGACAAATACATTTGTTCCTGTTGTGTGTCTGGGCTTCAACTGTACCCTTATTTCCTTCAACTCCTCTGGTTGGCCAAGAAATACTCTCATCCATCCACTAACCAATGAAGGGAAAGGCAATGATATACCCTTAGTCTACTGCCTCCCTCCTGCCATCTCTCTCCAAGACAGTTCATTTTTCCTGGTGTTTAAGCCTCCCACTCGGCCCCTCACCCCCATGCCTGCCTTAGAAGAACAGCAGGGAAAGACCTGCTACAGAATCAAGGACTCAAATGAGGGCAATGCCGACTTTAGCTTTAAAAAGATGATGTCACTCCTTGGCACTTCCACCCAACCCATCGCATCTCCCATTTTGTGGCCTGGTAGCAGAAGCCAAGTACCTAACTTCCTAAGAAGCAAAGTAAAGCACTGGGAAACTTCTTCCCACTCCTCTCTCTGAGACTGAAATCGAGAAGGAGCTGCTCAGGATAGAGGCAGGATAGCTGCAGAGGAATGAGAAAGACAGAGGGCACTGTAGAAGAGCAACATGCCTTTGGGTGTCACATATGCTCACCCCAACACTAGAATGATCTTAAATTCTGAAAATGAGGTACAACCATGGGAATAGAGAACAGGAGGCAGTCAGAGGATAATCCATCTGAAAGTGGAGACCGATTGCCAGCTCTGGATGGGACCATAATCAGTACCAGTCTCTACAAAATACAAGTTGTTCAATCCATTCAACAAGGACCTCTGTAAGAATTTTCATTTCTCCCTCCATAGAATTTAGGCACTTTTATGTCACTTATGTAAACTATTTCATTTCATCCTTACAAATGGCTTCTGGGGGAGCTCCTGCCATCCCTATTTTTTTTAAAAAAAAAAACATGAGATTTAGTACTTTGTGGAAGGTCATGGGTGGATAATGCAACTAGGACTCTGAATCCAGATCTCCTTGGTTTTAATTCCACTACATCTGGAATTAATCCAGGTTATATATAATATATATATATATTCCTAAGTTATAATAATAAGTAATATGGTTCTTGGATTTTTCTATTCTTTTACACAGTTTGCAGGTAATCTAGCTACTGAGAGTTAGGACAGGAGCTTCTCCTTAAAGCCTGTATAACAGAGTAGATTTCCTATATTATAAAGCACATAGAAATTGCCCTATGCATATTAGCTGCTGATATTCACAAATCATACTAGAAGATATACCCTAGTGTAGGACAGCCAGTTGGGAATTCTGTCAATAATTGCTCAATTATTTCTCAATTTTAGTCTACAAAAGTACAAGGATGATTAGTCTTCAGTCCGCTTGATAAATCCCTCGCTAGTTTAGATTCTGCTTGGGTACTTCTTTTCAAATATTATCTTCTTTATATCAGTATTTTGAAAGTCAACATCATCAGAAGTACCTTGGATCACCAAACAATCAGCCCTCCAAGTTATTTAGAATAGGGGATTTCTCAAATTTAGCAGTAATATTCCAAATCGATGAAGAACACTCTGGTGAGTACAGAGGTATCCAACCTCAAACCTCACTTACATAATGACAGATTTTAATTACGTAAGTAATAGAACAGCCAATAATCCAATACCAGAGGTCTTGAAAAGTTCCCTAAATTCAAAAACAGAACAAAAAAATGTCTATAAAGGTACAAAGTTCGGAAGATACAAACTTACTACTGCTGATGCTCTCTAAATGCTTCTCTTCTGAGGTTTTCTTGAAGTCTTCTTTTCACCTCTAGGTTATTGCTCTGAAATTACAAATATCGAAATGCAATCTATTAGGGAAACTTGAAGCAGAATCATGGCATTAAAGCTACCCAAGGTCCCAAATCCTTAGGTTCAAGTGGCCTCAGTAATCCAATATGGTACCTACCAGGGCTTCCAAGATGTGACCTCTCAACCCACGATCACTATTACTGAAAGTCAGGAGCCCCCAGTTCCTTCCGTGGCTCACCTCTCCCAACTTGATTGGTAGAATCACAGAATCAGTATTCGCCCTTTTATTCTTTAGTTCAAATGACAGCAATATTTATATTTTAAATAGTGTTTCCAAGATGTTTTAAGGGAAACATGAAATTTCCACACCAAGTATGTTAAATGAAAATTATAAGAAGTGGTTAAGCAGTTCATAAAAAATTTATGTATATAAACCCATATCCCACTAAAGCATTCGGAAGAAGACTTTCAGTAAGCCAACTCAACTCCCTCCTGACTCAGAATTAGATACTTAAAGCTGTTGAGAGACTGAAGAGCAAATGTCATTAAAAAAGGAATGGAAAAGAGTTCTTTTTTTAATCAGTTGTTTGGAGAATCTAGAAACAAAGGACTTCGTATTTAAGATTACTGTCACCAAGGCTCTGGCATAATTTAATCCAATTTAAATAACCCTCGAGCTTTTTGTTCACTATGATGACATAACTGTCGTGTGTGTGTGTGTGCATGTGTGTGTGTGTGTGTGTGTGTGTGTTTTAAACTTGCCCATAAAAAACAAGTTCCTAGAAAACAAGTTTAATGGGGAGTTGAAACAAGTTCTGCAACATAGGAGAGACGTGATGTTTTAAATGAATCCAGGGGAGACAGCAAGCAGTTGGGTTTGCTTTAATAAAAGGAATTGGATTTTCCCGGCAGGAAGACCTGTGAAAAGGGAATAATGGAAATCATCACTTCTAAACCCTGACATTAGTTTGGCTCCATCTTTCAAAGAAGGAGAAAAACTGTTCATACTGTTCATTTCCATGAAAGTCTTCATTCACACAGAATCATTTACTAGTCCCATTTTGAAAGGTAAAATGGAGGATTTCAGTTTCAGGAAGAAAAAAAGAACCCATAAAGGAAATTTACTGCCAAAGGAATCAATTATAATCCAAAGCAATTGGATTATTAATTAAACAAGTTCTAGGAAGGAAACAAACAGAGAATTGTGAAACCAAATCAACAGGATCTCAATCTAGAAAAAAATCCTGACTCATGAGACCAAAATGGTGAGCTGTGAGGAGTCCCTACATTTCTGGAAAAAAAAGTGGGGGACAGTAAAAGACAGCAAGCAAGTAGTAGGTATTCATTAAACTACTATTAGAAATGCTACTTTGAAAATAGTAAGAAACCACATAAGCATCCAGAAACTAGGGCTGGATTCCTTTAGCAGGGTCACAAAACGGAAACCCAGCTTTAATCTCTTCACTAGTAGATTAGCATTGAATTCAACTCATGAATAACTGATAACTGATAACTCATAAGTTATTCAGTAGCTAAATTCTGCCCAACAAAGGTCTGTTTATCCCTCAGAAGTTGAGGGAGAAGTACTGCAAAATACCAGAGTATCTAAGAAATTATATGCAGTACCTAACAATGTAGGAGCTGTTTTAGTATAATAATCCAAATACTGAAATTTAGTCATACTGTTTACGTCTTTTCATTTTACAGAGAGTTAAGGAGTCATCCAACCATACTTATACATATAGACACAAATGAAAAATGTCTAGAATGACAGGGTCTAAAAGAAAAAATTATGTAACCAGCTCTAGATACACCCAGAATGACCTTAAGCAAACCATTTAATATTACCAAATCTCATTTGCTCAAACATTTATCAAACGCCTATTATATGCGTGGTCCTATGTTAGATGCTGAGAATGCAGATTTGAGCAAGCAGTGCCTCCTCTGGAAAATTTCAGAGACTGGCTGGGAACACAAACAAGAAACCAATGATGACAGTCTGTAAAATATGTTGGGGGATAGAGGTTTGCAAATAACATGAACAGAGAAAAAGCACCCAAGTAGGTGGTCTCTCAACAGTTCCATGAACATTCATTCAGTGTCTACTAGGTGGCAGACCCCATCCTGGGCACGGGAGCCAAGCTGAGTACCATTCAGAATGTGGTTTCTAACCCTAGGTTCATGATAACACTGTGTTAAGAGTATGCTCATGTCTACAGAGAGTGGGGCTCATCCACAGCTTTGTTCAGATTCACCAAGGGATTGATGACCAAATTAAAGGATAAGAACCATGGTCTAATGAGAGGTAGAAATTCTAGACAAATCTTAGCAAGTTTTCCAGGAGGAAGAGGAAGTGATGCAAACAGGGCTACTTCCCTCCACTGTACAGGTTGCTCACTACCCATGGGGCCAGCAGAGGGGCTGGGGAGGCTAAAGAGGACTGGTATTCAGGCCACCAAGTCCTAGATTCCAGCACAGGGTGCCTCAGCACAGCACAGGGATCTTTTTCTATGTCCCACCAAGTACTATCAATCACCAACCTGAGCTCCCACAGAATGGACTGCCTGGATGAAGACTCTGCTTCTAATTTGCACAAACTCAGTGATGGGCTAGTGGTGGCCTTGGAGAGGAAAGGGACATTTCAAGAACTTATAATATTTTCAATACACAAAGGCATGAGAGAATAAAGCCAATATAGGGAACACCCAAGCAGCTCATGGATAGATCAAAAGGTGTTTGTAGTGACATGGTGGAAGATAAGGTTGAGAAAAAAGGAAAGGGGTGGTTATAAAGGATTTGTATGCCAAGTGAAGGAATTTGGGCTTCAGTAAAGGCAATGATGAGCTATTATGTGATTTTAAGCAGGACAGTAAGCAGCTCACTCTGGAAGCAACTGGAGAATGAGCTGCAGAAAGCCCCACAAACATAAAAACCAATGGAGTGGTTCTCATGGTAATCAGCCTATACATTAGGAGTCCCAGATTAAGGCAACAGTCACAGAAAAGGATGGGTAAACTCTAGTAAAGTTCAGGGGCCAGAAATCATAGGAGAGGGGAAAAATAATAGGAGGTGGACTGTATCAATAGAGAAGGAGTGAGGCAAGGGGGAATGGTACAGTAGGATGGCCATTAAGAGCATCGGAATGAACAGAAGTTTAGTTTTGAACTTACCAGATTTGAGATCTACTTATGAAACATCTGGAGAGAACTATCAAGCTTACGGTAGAATGCATGGTTCTGGGATTCAGGGATACGGCTAGAGATTCCAATTTCAGAAATCGCCAGCAGAAGCAATAACTGATCCTTAAATGTGGAAATGTGAGGACTTTTACCTAAGACTATGGTCGCACAGGTACAGGGATGAGAGAAGGCCCCAGACGACACCTGGATAGAACATCAGCAGCTGGAGAACATGAGGGGAACGGATCCAGAAACCCAGAGGCGTGGAATTGGAAGGACAGAGTACTTCATATTACAAAGGGTTTAAATAAGGTAGGAATTAAAGAGTCTCCACTGGGTTGTTGGGGTTTTTTCCCCCCAATTAAGAGCACCTCTGGTGTTCTTAGCAAGATCAGCACTGTGGGGTACTAGAGACAGAAGTCAAACTCAGCCCAGCAAGGAACAAGTAGAGGTGAGAACACAAAGATGGCAGGTTCCTAAGCCAGATGTGCACAGCGTCACCTAAGGGACATTTTTTTTTTTAAACAAGAGATTCTTTGGTTCGGGCGATTGCTAGAAGTCAGTCCACAGACTGGCACCGGGGAACCAAATGTGGTCAAGAGGCTTTTAGGCACCTGCATCATAATGCTTGGCACAGAGGAATTGAAAGAAAACCAGACCAGAGAGAGAGAGCTCCTTTGTTTTCAAGAGAAGAGATTTGAGTATGATTATATGCCAAGAGACAGGGGCCGTGGGGATGGGACAGAAACATAACAGGAAGCAAGGGGCCTTAACTGATGGAGCAGCAAGCTTCCTGAGGAGATGGGAAGGAGGAGGAGAAAATGAACACATGTAGAAGAATCTATCGCAGCAATGAAGAAAACACTTTCTTATTTCTCCTGAGAGTCGATGGGAGTAAAAACAGCAAAGGTAGGGGAGAGGGCAAGATGGTGGAGAAGTAAGGAGCTCCGTACTTGCACTCGCGCCCATACATCACACAGAAAAGATCTGAAGCCATTGGAAACCATACAAAACCTGAGAGACTGGGAGAAAAAAGGACGCAGAATCCACTGAGAAAGCCTTCTAACGTGAGTGCGAACCGGGAAGGTAAAATCGGGCCGGGATCGGAGCCTCCAGGGTGGGAGGCGATCCCCCTCTACCCTCTACGGGGAGTGAGAGGGGAAAAGGAGAGAGTCCGAGACAGAAAAATCTCCGCTCGGTGCATAGAAAGACCGTACTTGCCAAATATCTGCACACCAGGTCCCCTCGCGACAACTGGTCCTGGGGGAGGCTGAGCACACAAACTGCTTCTTTGTGCCGCTCCTGGAGGTGGGGTTTTAAAGCGGCGTGGGCGCGCCTGCCGCCATTGTAGCTCCAGGGCGGCTGGGGCCCCTAAAAGAGCCACGCTGACACCGGGCGTCTGCGCTCCTGGCTGGCTGGAACTCGAGAGGGAAGGCAAAGAGCTAAAAACTGGGAAATTTGCCTGTGAGTTCGTGTTTCGGGTGATGAGCCATAGAGGGACCTGGATTTCCTCACTCCAGCGGGCTCGGGCTACGTGGACCCGGCATACGCGGACCCGGCAGGCAAGCCCCTGCGCATGCGCACCAGCCCGACCCAGAGAAGGAAGCAGCGATCCTGACTCCGCCCCCAGAGCTCAGCAGGGGGCCTGGAATTGCCCGAGGGGGTTGTCTGGGAAGCTGTGTCTAAGGCAACTTCAGCAGGGCGCGCGGACTGGGATTTGGAGATTGGAACTAGCCCGGGTTGAAGAGTGTAACCAACTTCGGCTGCGTCCCCGGAACGGGGTGTTGACACGCCCAAAAAAGCGAGTTGCAGCGCAGGGTTCAAGGAGGGACTGGAGCACCACCACTCTCTTCCCCACAACCGTCAAGGCAGAACTGCCGCCTGAGGCATCAGATCACGCCACGCCCATCCCTGCCTGAGAGCTGCCCTCCTCCCTTTTTTTTTTCTTTCTTTTTTCCTTTTTCTTTCCCTTTTTTTGTTTTTTTCCCTTTTTTTCTTCATTTTTTTCCCCTTTCTTTTCTCTTTCTTTTTTTCTTCTTCTTTCTCTTTTCTCACTTTTTTCCCCAAAACACTGACCTGATTAATGCTGGTCGCCAGCTTGCTTAAACAATCACAACAAGTCCATTCTGTAAATGTAAATTCTACACCTACCGACATTTTCAGCTATTTCTCTCAGGAGTAATTAGACTATATAGTTTCTCTGGATAATTCCAGCATCCTTCTCTCACCTATCCAACCATATTCTACCCTTTACCTCTTTGAAAAAAAGCTTCTTATCCCTTCTGCCAGTTCATTCTATTTCCAATTCTGCCTCGTCTCGCCCTGCCTTCTCTCTTTTTCTCTATGCTCTTCAACCAGCACTGCATACACACGGCTATTTAACTGTAGCTGGGAAATCCAGGTATATGCTTTAAACCGTTCTTTGTCCATCGGTTTTCTTCTTTTTCCTTTTCTTTTCCCCTTTTTGACCCTTTTATGTATTTTATACTCCCTATTATTCGCCCTCCCTCCTCTTAACTTTTCCGTCTTTTCTCTTAACTTTTTCGTTTTCCCTCTCGCTTTGCATGTAGGTTGAAGTAGCCTGTGCGTTTGTGTACTCCTGCTCCCTGTGTGTTTGTCTGTTTTCTTTTCCAGGGCTACCTCAAGAAACAAGCCAGAGTACACAAGGTGGAGAGTCCCAAATATCACTACAAACAGGAAAATAAAATAACCAAGGTCCCAACAAGAGAGACCGAGGGATACCATTCAAAAAACAATCTCTGTAAGGATAGGCCCTGGAAAGTCAAAGAGTCTTCTTGGATATAGCAGCGCTCATAGAAACAGAGAGCATAACAGGTCTTTAAAACCAACAAGAGCCAGAAAGCTAACTAAAATGACGAAACGAAAGACCTCTCCTCCAAAGAAACTCCAAGAAGAAATGACAGCTAATGAACTGCTCAAAACAGATATCAACAGCATAACTGAACAAGATTTTAGAATAATAATGGTAAAATTAATAGCAGGGCTTGAAAAAACATAGGGGACATCAAACAAACTATGGCTACAGACAGAATGGAAAATAAAAATAGGCATGAAGAATTAAAAAATGCGATAAATGAGATACATAACAAATTAGAGGCCTCCAATGCACGGATTGAAGATGCAGAAAGGAGAATAAGTGATCTAGAAGACACCATTATAGAAAAACAAGAAGCTGACAAAAAAAGAGACAAACTGATCCAGGAACAGGAAGAAGAATTCGAGAGCTCAGCGACACAGTCAAACACAACAATATCCGTATCATAGGAATCCCAGAAGAGGAAGAGAGAGGGAAAGGTGCTGAAGGAGTCCTGGAACAAATTATAGCAGAGAACTTCCCCGACCTGGGGAAAAAAGTAAATGTGGAAATACAAGAGGCTCAGAGGACTCCCCTCAGACGTAACTTGAATCGATCTTCTGCACAGCATATCATTGTAAAAATGGCAAAATACAAGGACAAAGAGAGAATTTTGAAAGCAGCTAGGGAGAAAAGGGCCCTCACATACAAAGGGAAACCTATCAGAGTGGTGACAGACGTGGCAGGCTAGAAAGGAATGGCAAGAGATCTTCAATGTGATGAACAGTAAAAATATGCAGCCAAGAATGTTCTATCCAGCAAGCCTGTCATTCAAAACAGAAGGAGAGATAAAAACATTTCCAAATAAACAGAAACTGAAAGATTTTGTCACCACGAAGCCAGCCCTACAAGAAATCCTGAGGGGGATGCTCTGAAGGAAAGGTTGCAAGGAACAAAGATACCAGAGACACCACCACAAACATGAACTCCACAAAGGACACAAAGACTCTAAACCCATATATCTCAATAATAACACTGAATGTAAATGGGCTGAATGCTCCAATCAAAAGACATAGGGTAGCAGAATGGATTAAAAAACAAAATCCATCTATATGCTGTCTACAAGAAACTCATTTTAGACGGGAAGATACCTTCAGATTAAAAGTAAGGGGATGGAGGGGCGCCTGGGTGGCTTACTCGGTTAAGCGTCCGACTTTCCCTTAGGTCATGATCTCGCGGTTCGTGGGTTCAAGCCCCGCATCGGGCTCTGTGCTGACTGCCAGCTCAGAGCCTGGAGCCTGTTTCAGTCTGTGGTTCCCTCTCTCTCTGACCCTCCCCTGCTCACGCTGTCTCTCTCTCTCTCTCTCCTAGAAATAAATAAAACATTTAAAAAAAAAAAAAGTAAGGGGATGGAGAAATATATATCATGCTACAGGAAATCAAAAGAAAGCCAGAGTAGCGATACTTATATCAGACAAACTGGACTTTAAATTAAAGACAATCACAAGAGATGAAGAAGGGCACTACATAATAATTACAGGGTCCTTCCATCAGGAAGAACTAACAATCATTAATGTCTACACACCGAATATGGGAGCACCTAAATATCTAAAACAATTATCACAAACAGAAACAAGCTTATAGATAAGAATGTGCTAATAGCAGGAGACTTTAATACTCCGAGTACAGCAATGGATAGGTCAACCAGACAGAAAATCACTAAAGAAATAATGGACTTGAAAGACACATTGGACCAGATGGACCTGACGGATATATTTAGAACTTTACATCCTGAGGCCAGGGAATTTACTTTCTTCTCAAGTGCGCATGGCACATTCTCCAAGATAGATCACATACTGGGACATAAAGCAGCCCTCAATAAATATAAAAGAATAGAGATCATACCATGCACACTGTCAGATCACAATGCTTTGAAACTTGAAATCAATTACAGGAAGAAGTCTGGAAAACTTCCAAAAACATGGAGGTTAAAGAACACCCTTCTAAAGAATGAATGGGCCAATCAGGCAATTAGAGATGAAATTAAAAAATATATGGAAACAAATGAAAATGAAAACACAACAATTCAAAATCTATGGGATGCACAAAGGCAGAGCTAAGAGGAAAGTACATTGCTCTCCAGGCCAATTTCAAGAGATTAGAAAAAGCACAAGTCCAAAATCTAACAGCTCACCTAAAGGAACTAGAGGCAGAGCAACAAGAACGCTGTAAACCCAGTAGAAGAAGAGAAATAGTAAAAATTAGAGCAGAAATAAACAACATAGAGACCAAAGAAACAATTGAACAGATCAATGAAACCAAGAGTTGGTTTTTTGAAAAAGTAAACAAAATTGACAAACCTCTAGCCAGACTTATCCAAAAGAAAAGAGAGAGCACCCAAATAGACAAAATTATGAATGAAAATGGACTTATTACAACCAACCCCTCAGAAATACAAGCAATTATCACGGAATACTATGAAAAATTATATGCCAACAAATTGGACAACTTAGAAGAAATGGACAAATTCCTAAACACACACTCACTACCAAAATTCACATGGGAAGAAATAGAAAACCTGAACAGACCCATAACGAGTGAAGAAATTGAATCAGTGATCAAAAATCACACAACAAATAAAAGCCCTGGACCTGATGGCTTCCCTGGGGAATTCTGCCAGACATTTAAAACAGAATTAATCCCAATTCTTCTCAAGCTATTCCAAAAAATAGAAATCGAAGGAAAACTCCTGGACTCATTTTATGACGCCAGCATCACTCTGATTCCCAAGCCAGACAGAGATCCAGCAAAAAAAGAGAACTACAGGCCAATATCCTTGATGAATACGGATGCAAAAATCCTCAACAAGATCCTTGCAAATCGAATCCAGCAGCACATAAAAAGAATCATCCACCAAGATCAAGTGGGATTCATTCCTGGGTTACAGGGCTGGTTCAATATTTGCAAATCAATCAATGTGATACATCATATCAATAAAAGAAAAGATAAAAACCATATGATCCTGTCAATAGATGCAGAAAAAGCATTTGACAAAATACAGCATCCCTTCTTAATAAAGACTCTCGAGAAAGTTGGGATAGAAGGAACCTACTTAAACATCATCAAAGCCATCTATGAGAAGCCTTCAGCTAACATCATCCTCAACGGGGAAAAACTGAGAGCTTTCCCCCTGAGATCAGGAACACGACAGGGATGCCCACTCTCACCACTGCTGTTTAACATAGTGCTGGAAGTCCTAGCATCAGCCATCAGACACCAAAAGGAAATCAAAGGCATCAGAATTGGCAAAGAGGAAGTCAAACTTTCACTCTTCGCAGATGACATGATACTCTACATCGAAAACCCGACAGACTCCACCAGAAGCCTACTAGAACTGATCCAAGAATTCAGCCAAGTTGCAGGGTACAAAATCAACGTATAGAAATCGGTTGCACTTTTATACACCAACAATGAAGCAACAGAAAGAGAAATCAAGAAACTGATCCCGTTCACAATTGCACAAAAAACCATAAAATACCTCGGAATAAACCTAACCAAGGATACAAGAGATCTGTATGATGAAAACTATAGAAAACTTATGAAGGAAATTGAAGAAGACACAAAGAAATGGAAAAACATTCCATGCTCATGGATAGGAAGAATAAATATAGTTAAGATGTCATTACTACCCAAAGCACTCTACACATTCAATGCAATTCCAATCGAAATTGCACCAGCATACTTCTCAAAACTAGAACAAACTATCCAGAAATTTGTATGGAACCACAAAAGACCCCGAATAGCCAAAGTAATGCTGAAAAATAAAACCAAAACGGGAGGGATCACCATCCCAGACTTTAGCCTCTACTACAAAGCTGTCATCATCAAGACAGTATGGTATTGGCACAAAAACAGACACATAGACCAATGGAACATAACTGAGAACTTACAGCCAACTAATCTTTGACAAAGCAGGAAAGAATATCCGATGGAAAAAAGACAGCCTTTTTAACAGATGGTGTTGGGAGAATTGGACAGCAACATGCAGAAGAATGAAACTAGATCATTTTATCACACCATGCACAAAAATAAACTCAAAATGGATAAAGGACCTGAACGTGAGACAGGAAACTATCCACACCCTAGAGGGGAAAGCAGGAAACAACCTCCTTGACCTCCACCGCAGCAACTTCTTACTTGACACATCCCCAAAAGCAAGGGAATTAAGCGCAAAAATAAACTGTTAGGACCTCATCAAGATTAAAAGCTTCTGCACAGCCAAGGAAACAACCCAGAAAATTAATAGGCAACCAACGGAATGGGAAAAGATAGTTGCAAATGACATATCAGATAAAGGGTTCATATCCAGAATCTATAAGGAACTCACCAAACTACACGCCCGAAAAACAACAACCCAGTGAAGAAATGAGCAGAAGATATGAACAGACACTTCTCCAAAGAGGACATCCAGATGGCCAACAGACACATGAAACGATGCTCAGCATCGCTCCTCATCAGGGAAATACAAATCAAAACCACACTGAGATACCACCTCACGCCAGTCAGAGTGGCTAAAGTGAGCAAATCAGAGGGACTCTAGATGCTGGCGAGGATGTGGAGAAACGGGCACCCTCCTACACTGTTGGTGGGAATGTAAGCTGGTACAGCCCCTCTGGAAAACAGTGTGGAAGTTCCTAAGGAAACTAACAATAGAACTCCCCTATGAACCAGCAATAGCACTGCTAGGAATTTACCCAAGGGATACAGAAATGCTGATGCATAGGAGCACATGGACCCTAATGTTCATAGCAGCACTCTCCACAATAGCTAAAACCTGGAAAGAGCCTAAGTGTCCATCAACAGATGAATGGATCCAGAAGATGTGGTTTATCTATACCATGGAATACTACATGGCAATGAGAAACAATGAAATCTGGCCTGTGTAGCAACATGGATGGACCTTGAGGGTGTTATGCTGAGCGAAATAAGTCAGGCAGAGAAGGACAAATATCATATGTTTGCACGTATGGGAGGATTAGGAGGAACTTGACGGAGGAACAAGGGGGAGAAGAAGGGCGGAAATGGTGGGGGAAAGGGAGAGGCAAACCATGAGAGACTCTTAAATGCTGACAAAAACTGAGGACTGATGGATGTGGGGGGGAGGGGGGATGGGCATGGAGGAGGACACTTGTGGGGATGAGCACTGGGTGTTATGTGGAAACTAATTTGACAATAAACTATTTGTAAAAAAAATAAAAATAAAATAAAATAAAATGCATGGTAATGATGCTACCACTTCTAAGGAAAAAAAAAAAACAGCAAAGGTAGAGTAAGGAAACAAGAAAATAAAGGTGCTTAGGCCTGATGGATTTTTTTCCCTAGAAAGTGAGACAAGAGATCATGAGCTGAAAATGAAAGAAGACAATAAGAAGAACGTGAGGAGAGGAAGATCTTGATAATCAGGTGTGGGCCAGGACTGTAGAGTAGGTACCATTAGACACCCAGCTGAGAGGGAAGCCCACAAATCTGGTGGGCAAAATTAAAACACACACACACACACACACACACTCACGCACACACACTCATGCGCACGTTAGGTTTTCTCCAGCAACCTCATTCATATGGGTTTAGTAAAAATGAAATAATGGAACCAATTCATATGTAAAATAAGAATAATTCTTTGCCTTCCAAGAAATATCTTGATACAACTGAGTCCAATGAGATAGTGTTAAAGCACTTCTTTACATTTAGAATTAATTAGGTTAGGGCACCACTGGTCAGTGATTACTACATACTAGGCATTGTACTAAGGGCTTTGCATGTATTGTATCCTTTAAGCCTTCCTGTCCATTGTATTCTTATTGTACCCATTTTACAGAAAAAGGAAATGAGGCATAGAGAAGCTAACAGCTTACCTTCTTAGTACTACATCTATATTTCAAAGACATACATCCCAGCCATATGGGATTAATTAATGGAATCCTACTGGATTTTAACAATAGGGGCTAACTTCCCACACCAGTTCATCCACCATGAAACACATAACCTAGGAACCAGATTTCTGGGAAATACTGTGTTCCTTAAAATTTCAGAAATGGACAGTCTTCCTAGTTTATAAAAACAATATTGAAAGAGGTTCCTCAATGTGGTTTTACCCTATAATCTGCCTTAAACTGTTAGCCCTTGCTATTATTTGCTTCCTAGAAATAGTGGCACGTGATTCCTTAAAAAATAAATATAAGTATGCATCTCTATATCTATTTATTTTCCACTAGTTGGTTCCTACTTCAGTTTATAGCGTGAAAACTAACTAACAATGCTTCTCAGTCCCTGCATAAAACCCAGTGACCTCCAGTGCTCCAAATAACTATCAGCTTTATGACTTTATAGTTTGGTGGAAAAAAAACAAGGAAAGTCATCAGATGTCACTCAGATCGCTGGCTGGCCTCTACCCTTTCCGAGGTGATGATACCCCAGGAGGCTCTATGTAGTAAGTGGAAGTATTTATAAACTATATGCCACCATATAATACGATTTCAAACGTAAGTAGAACAAAGGCAGAGTCAGAGTAATCCAGGAAGTAGGGAAGTTCTTTAACATGGAACTGGAAGATTTTCATTTTGCAAGATTGTGGGTATAATGAAAGTGGGGGGAACCGAATTATTACCTAATTCATCAATAGGATTAGGGGGGAAACTGCAATGGAGGTTTAGTCCCATGGCGGAAAATGTGGGTGAAAGACTTGCTGGGAGGATTATGAAAACCTGTTTCCTTACGCTGCAGGACCCAAGGGCAAAGAGAGTACTCATACCCAGTATGCTGCTTCAAGGTAATGGCTTTCTTTCACTCTGATGTTCTAATTTTCAAGATATTGCCTCTGTTTCATGGAATTCCAGAAAGAGAAACTAATACATCATTATAAAATCACATTTGCCAAAACTCAGTGGCTTAAAAAAACACAAGTTTACTAATAAATAACCTTACAGCTCTGGAGGTCAGAAGCCCAAGAGGGTCTCACAGGTTAAAATCAAGACGTGAGCAGAACTGTTTTCCTTCTGGAGGCTCCAGGGGAGAATCTTTTTCCTCATCTCTTCTGGCTTCTTGAGGCTATCTACATTCCTTGACCCATGGTCCCTTCCCTCTGTCTCAAAGCCAGCAGCGACAGGCCAAATCTTCCCCTGCTAACACCTCTTCAAACTTTCAATCCTCTGACTCCCTCTTCTAACTTAAGGACCCTCGAGATTACATTGGACGTACCTGGAGAGTGCAGTGCTCTAGTTGAAGGTAAACTGATTAGCAGCCTTAACTCCACCTGCAAATGTAATCCCCACCCCCTCCCTCACTGCCATGTAACATAACATGTGGTATTTCTAGGTTCCAGGGATTAGAATGGAGGGGTTGGGGAGGCGTCATTATTCTGCCTACCACATGGGCACATGGGCTATAACCTAGTTTTAAATCAGTAAGTATCAGACATATAACATGCCAGATACTTCACAAAATTTTTGCCTTCCTTAGCGTTCTGATGCTTGGCTTTGGAATGTGTGTGGTGGGGGGAGGTGAGCAAGGCCCTCTTTCACGTAGGGCCAAGCAGTGGTGTGCTGACAAACTCAGCAGCCACCTCTAGCAGAGTGGAGGAGGGGAGGCCGATGTGTAGCATTTACTGATTTCCGTGGTAAAAATACTCTCAACATGGAGGGTTTCAAGCTGCCAAGATGAAGTCGACTAGTTCACAAAAATCCTGAAAACGTTACAATCCACTCTCACAGGTGGATTTGAAGAGGTGCTCATATACTAGGGGAAGAATGCATGATATCGACATATTCTAGGTCAGGGAATAAAAGTTTGACTAAAGCATCCTATTGCCCTTTCCAGATTTCTCCTTCCCCTATGGGAATGACTCTTCCTGATCCCACTTACAAGATGCTAAGGAGACTTTCACACCCTTGTGCTTCTTAAAGTTCAAAGAACACCCACATGTGCTAGCAGAGAACACAGTCTACACTCCCCTCACTCACACACAGGTTAAGCAATGAGAGGCCCAGGGTTCGGGGGGTGACCCCTCCTGGAAGAGGGAAAACTGAAGGGCAACGGGGGTTAAGACCAGAGGCCAAGCTAGGGTTCTCCGGTGGCAACAGGCTGCTTGGCTTCTACTTGACTCAGAGCTCCGGGACAGTAGCCATTTGCCTGGGGAGGAGGCCGGTATTTTACAGGCTGGGGTACATATGTGTGTTTACTGTGCATTTTAAAGAATAAATGCACCATAAGTGGAGCCATTATTGCTTCCCTTGACCATTTTCACACTGGCGACGTGAAGTATGCCATTTCTAGATGGCTAATGTCCATTTTTGTTTTATCTGACACCAGCTACTAAATAGGCTCACATTTACTCTGAAAAGCCAAAGATTTATGTACAACAGGAAGAGCTAGGTCACGGTGGCAGCGCAGGGCAATTAACCGAAGAAATCAAGTCTGTAGAAAGGACCAGGGGGGGCTGCTCCTTATCTTGTTATGTAGATTACGTTAATGCTCCTCGACTTTTATGTGCACAATAATAAACTGGGAAACTTATTAAAAGGCAGGTTTTGGTCCAAAGGTTTCGGGGTCTCAAGAGTCTGCATTTCTAACAAGTGATGCCCACAGGGCTGCTTCAAGGAACACGTTTTGAATGAGAAGGATCAACATATCAACTCTCTCTCCCCATCTTTCACTTTCGGACAAAATTATACCAATAATCATTACAATTATCACATTAGAAAAGCAAACCCAATTAAGATTTCTGCAGTTAATGATTGCTACACACCTAGTGTATGGTACAACTTGGAAAGAGGGAAATGCTGCTTTTACTTGATGTTAAAGACCATTTCAGGTGCGGTTGGGTGGCTCAGCTGGTTAAGACTCTGACTTTTTTTTTTTTTTAAGTTTATTAATGTATTTTCAGAGAGAGAGGGTACCAGACAGGGAAGGGCAGAGAGAGAGTTGGGGGCAGAAGTCTGACAGCAGAAAGCTTGAATTCATCATGACCTGAGCCAAAGTCTGGCGCTTAACTGACTAAGCCACCCAAGCACCTGACTCTTGATTTCAGCTCAGGTCAGGATTTCACAGTTCAAAAAGTGAATTGAGCCCCCCTTAGGATTTTCTCTCTGCCCTTCCCCAACATAGACTTGGGATTCTCTCTGCCTGTTCCCCCATGCACGTGTGCGCTCTCTCTCTCTCTCTCTCTCTCTCTCTCTCTCTCTCTCTCTCTCTCTCTCAAAATAAATAAACTTTTAAAAAGTGAAGACCAGGGACACCCGGGTGGCTCAATCAGTTAAGCATCCAACTCTTGATCTCTGTTCAGGTCATGAATCCTCAGCTCCTGAGTTCAGGCTCCACATCAGGCTCTGTGCTGACAGTGCAGAGCCTGCTTAGATTCTGTCTCTCCCTCTCTTTTTCCCTCTCCCCCACACTCTCACTCAAAAATAAATAAATAAATAAACTTAAAACAAATGAAGACCACTTCAGCCACTAATATTTCTGAATGGTATACGTTATTTGACTTCATGAAGAAATGAGCTATAAAAAACAGCTAATTATGGGTATTAAATGACAACTAATAAATGGCTTTTAGAATAAGAAGTTGCAACACAGTAGTTCTTCAGGATCTGCAAGACTCTTAACTTAGTTCTTGGTGATGATTTGACGATTTTCCCCAGTTCCAACTGAAATGCAGAAGAACTAGGTAAAGGCGACATCTCCTCGACAGTCACAAGACCAAAGTGTGAACTTCCCTCTGAAGAAAACTATGGGAGGGGGGAGTTAGATGAAAAGAATGGGGAATAGAGAAGTAGAAAGACTAAAATACTGTTTTGGAGGATTAGAAACAAATTAGTGTAACAAAAATCTTTTCAGTGAAAGTGTAGTCGCTGATCAACTGGAAACAGACTGCCAAGCTAAATTTTGTGAGAAAAGTTCCGACATTCTTTTGTCTACACCTCCAGCATTTCATTAGTTCCTCACCTAGAAGTCCAGTCTTCTCTCCACCCTAGAGCCCACGTCTCTGCATCTACAGATGCTCCCAGAGCCATGAGAGAAGAAGAAGAGGTGAGGCTTCATTTAGAAGCATGGCAGAGGGCTGCACACAACCATACAACACGACAGGACACCTTATAAGAAAGACCGTCTGCTCACCGGCCAGGTAAACAGCGGAAAAGACTCAAGTGCTCTCATGGTTTTATAGGCCATCACCTTTTGGCTTCATTAACTGTCATTGGTAAAAATATCTATTGCTAGATAACCAGGTTTAAATTTTGACCAACACTCAATCTTTAAAAGAAGAAAAGAAAGGGAAGGAGGGCCAGAGAAGGAGCTAAACAGACAGACAGGCAGGCAGACAGACAGGCAGGCAGACAGACAGGCAGGAAGACAGCAAGAATAGGAGCTGTGTTTCCATGACTTACACTTGCAGCTGGCGCCACACTTGGTGGTCAGCATCATGAGCCAGCCCTTCCCCCCATACCTCCAATACTGAAACCTGCTACAGCTTAGGACCTTGTGGGGGCGGGGGTAGAATGACACTACATTCTTCCTTCTTCTGTAGCAGAAAAGCATTTTTAAGAGACTTTTTTGGCCAACCCCCAGAAAGAGTATCAGAAGTAACCACAGCACTTTGAGGTTTATCACATCACTAATACTGAAATGCAAATGCACACTTTCTCTTTTACCAGTAAGAGAGGTGTGTGTGTTCACCTATCTAACACTCACCCTGGAAAATTCAGTCTTTGGATATAAACATGGCAGTGCACTGTGAATTGCTGTTGTTACTAACTGCTCTGCCTTCTGGTCAAATACACAGACACTCTTTGATCACTTGCCTGGGAGGTGAGACAATGTGGTCACTAAGAACTCAAGCTCTCAGGGGTGCCTGGGTGACTCAGTCAGTTAAGCATCCAACTCTTGATTTTGGCTCAGGTCATGATCTCATCGCTCCCTGAGTTCAAGCTTAGCATGAGGCTCTGTACTGAGAGCGCAGAACCTGCTTGGGATTCTCTGTCTCCCCCTCTCTCTTTCTCAAAAGAAACAAATAAACATTAAAAAAAAAAAAGTCTAGCACTGAGGCCAGTCTGCCTAGATTTGTATCCTACTTCTCCTATTTACTGGCTGTGAGCCCTTGGGCAAGTTACCTACCCTCTAGGTGTCAGTTTCTTCATGTATAAATGTTGGTCATAAGAAAAATCTATGCTCATAAGGTTATTTTGAGAATTGAATGAATTTGCATATGGGCGGTGTTCGAAGAGAGCCTGGGATGCAGGAAACCATTGGTCAGAGGTGGTTCACCATCCTTTCTACTATCTTACCTTCTGTCTCTGAATTGCCTTCATTTGTTGGATTTTGGCTTCTTCCACTTGCTTCTTCATTCTTACAGATTCTTCTCTTTTTAGCTAAATCGTATTGAAATTACAGAGGACAAACACCAGTTACTATTTTTCAGTCTGAACCTCTGGAACACAAAATTATGATGAAAGGCAAATTACAGTATTGTTTGTGCGCTACCTCGCCGTGATTATAGGTTGGCACTTCCAGCTACTGAGATCACAGAGAATGGTCAGGCTGCATCTCCTGCCCGGGAGATTTCTCTCTCGCCTTTCTTCCTGGGTCTCTGTCTCTCGGTCTTCCCACCCCATCCGCCCAGGTTGGGAAGTAGAATGAACAGATAATATTTCCATATTATAAAACTCATAAACTTCATTATTTTTAAAAAGTCACTGGCATCTTTGATCTTTTTGGACTACTTTCACGCAAATCCATGTTCCTGGCACAAAACATTCGAAACATGATAGAGGGTTAAACTATAAAAAACAAATTCCTTTATGAAGGGTCCCACTGACTGATGTATGGCTCGGATAAGAGGTCTAGATATTTGTCTCCTCACTTCCTGACTTCTTTGATTTTGAGAGTTTCCTTTTGCAATCGGTTTCAAGGTCTTATGCTTTTGGTAAAGTGACTGTATTATTTCATTATTTGGTAAAGTTATAGACTGAAAGTGCCGGCACTCAAATTCCTTGCCAAAATTAAACTAAAAGAGATGGATTCTGACCTTTTGCTGGTATTTCGATTGCATCAGTTGGAGTTGTTGTTTCTGCCTGACTTCAGCCTCCGATTGGCTTCCACCTACGGGGAAAAAAGTCACAGAGGTGAAACATGAATATTAAGCTGAAATGTCAGCCATCAGAGACTAATTAATAGATGATAAGTCTAGACCATGAGTTTCTTTAACATGTTCATGCCCCTGGAAATAAGGATATAAACAGTTTTCTTAATAAGACATTAGAGAATGGGAAGTTCTTTAAAAAGAAACAGAGCTGGACCAATCATGGTACCACATTCCTAAAAGAAGAGAATTCTATGAAGGTTTTCAGTCATGTAGGTGTTCAAGCCTTCACTTAGACTGAAATTACACCTGAAGGTGTATTGCTAAAGGTACATGCTAAATAGTGGCTGTCTTAGATATTCTAGAACATTCCTCCTACTTGAGGATGGCCATTCCTTAACCTACTAAGGATGAGGATGCTTAGCTTCGCTTGTCTTCTCCTGACTCTACCGCCCCATCCTTTCGTACCAAAGTGCAGGAAACCCTTAGGGCTCTTGCCACTAGACAAACACGTAGTCTTTATAAACAGGTTTTTGAAACCACAAAGGGAATATTTTAGTCAGTAATTGATTGTCAATCCATACTACTTATTTTTCTTGAGGAATTCAAGAGAAAAACATGGAAGTTAGATTATTTGCCTATTTTCTCTTAGATCTAAAATAATTCGGGGACAGAAATCCTTGCAGCTTGACAATCGCCTAAGAATTGCTGTTCAGGGGTTTCTCAGTGTTTATGCAAGCTTGGTATGTGTATTATAAAGATTCCTTTGAAATAATTCTCTGGTGCTTTGGTCACTAAAAGTGTCAGTTCTCTGAAAGATTCATTCGCACAGAAGACACATTAAAACAATTTGCATTCACTGTAGTTTTTGTAATTGAACTGATAAAAACACCACAGAGATACTTCTTCTGAGTCCCAAAAGATATATATGGTATATTTGGTTTTGGCCCTTTAGTCTCTGTTGTGGGAAACTGGGAAATGGGAAAGAAACAGGAATATGGAAGCTTTTATCTACTGTTACAGCCACTGTCAGTATCTCCTGGAACTATTCCAATATTTTAAAGGGGAGATGAATAGGGGAGGAGCGGAAAGTTAAAAGAAATAAAGAAAGGGGCTCTTGGGTGGCTCCGTCGGTTGAGCATCAGTCAGACTTCAGCTCAGCTCATGATCTCAAAATTTTTTACTTTGAAACCCACATTGGGCTTACTGCTATTAGCACAAAGCCTGCTTCGGATCATCTGTTCCCCTCTCTCTCTGCCTCTGTCCCACTCATGCTCTCATGCACAGTCTCCCTCAAAAGTAAATAAAAACATTTAAAAAAAAGAAAGAAAGTCAGATGTCTAAGAATTTGAAGGCTTTGTTCAGAACTCATTTCAAGTTTAATATACTCTAGAATTTTCTTTTTTACCCACTTGACTTTCATAAAATACAATGGAATGATAGTGATATCACCCCATCACATTATTCCATTAAATGATTTCCAAATTAGGTTATTTTTACCTAAGTCCTGGAAAAAAATACTTTCCTAAAACTATTGTGACAATAAGTAGCCCCTGATTCTGATGCATTTCTTATTAAATAAATTTGTGGGAACAGTGTATCCAGTCCTTTCAGTTCTCAGCTGCTGCTGGAAAGGAAACGCAAAGAGAGGACGTGAATGATTCCCATTAGGTGGCATCCCTGTTGAATGATTCAAACACCAGGCACAGGCAGCCCACACAATTCATCACACTGGCAGGCGCTCCAGAGGCCCAAAGGTCTCCATCTATAGAATGAAAACACAAGTGAGGTTCTCTTTATACCCACCACTGGGTCCCCAGCTCCCTCTCATCTTCGTTTTAGAATTGAATCTCCATTCTTTTTTTTTCCCCATTAGCATTCAGCACTGCCAGGATTAATATGCCTGTGATAGCTTTTACCCCCATCCTGACTAGTGCTATGACAAGGCATATGCAGCGCCCCAGGTAAGCTTTCTTCAGAGGCGATCATCTAAGAGGCTCTAAATTATTCAGCAATTAAGCCATCACGTTATTCCCACATAACTGGGGCATCATACATTTGCTCCTCACAGAAGATCAGAAACAACAACATATCTGCATACCTAAGAGTTTCAAGTTTAAATGCATTCGATTGCAAGCAGCACTGCAACCCAAAAAGGGATAACTAGCTTTCAAAGACAGATGCGGGCAAGGTGCTAACAGGAGCCCTAGGTGGCCCTGTCTCCCCGCCCCCCCTGCAGGCCCTTGGTTTGCTGGCTTACCTAACGGCCTTGGGACCAGGGTAATAGGCCTCCCTCGCTGTTGCTCTTTCCACTTCTCAAGATTTTCCAGCTCTTGCTTAGCAACTAAGCCAGGTGAGAAATGTGAGATCATCAATTATTAGAACGTGAAAAGGAAACAGGTCCATTGAGAGCATAAGAAACAAACATCAGAGGGCAATTAACTACATGCAAGCATGAGGGCACACAACGATGTGTGTCAGGAAAGGACCTTGGGGCCACGCCGCACCCACCCCAGAGGCTCGCTCTCTCTATCCAAGAGTATGAACTGAAGGTCCCAATCTGAAAAAAACCTGACCTCCTGCCAAAATAAAGGTGTTTTATTCTTCCTCTCATTCTGACATTTTTAAAACCCTATATCAAATTAGCTTTTGAAATTTTCTATAGAGAATGTGTACAAAACTAGAACATTCCTATGTCAATAAGAACTCTTCACACACAGTAAACATATCCCCAGAGAATTCTGATGCCCATCTGCACTGTGTTTCAAGCTTACTGCCACTAGGAGTGTGGCCTCAGCCCCCTTGCACTCCACGCCACCAGGCAGAAATGTCCCCTGTAGAAGCAGTGCTCCTCCCCGAATACACACTCTGCCTGACCTGACAGCAGGGTGCGCCCGAGTTACTAATTCTGTTCTTCCAATGCGTGTCCAGCTCTCCCCCACCTTAGACCCGATTGTTTCAAGTGTCCATACGTAGTAGTTTTTAATTCTTAGAGGAAAAAAAAACCTTCTGAAACATATCCCAAATCCAGACCACACTAAAGCTTAAATTCCTGGAAAGTATTTAAATCAAAAACTCATAAAATGCCAGAACCTTTGGGATTCAGTTGGTCACCTGCCGGAAGTACCCACAGTCACTCTGTCTGCAGAGTTGTGATTGTCATACTCTGCACTGATGCAGGTGTACCCCCCACGGTGCAACATGTCTGGTGGAGACCCACGTCTCTAATGTAGAGACCTACTTCCGTGTTGTGCCTGTATGTCCATTCTTAAATTTATCAAGATCGAATAAAGGAGAGGGGCGCCTGGATGGCTCAGTCAGTTAAGCATCTGACTTTGGCTCAGGTCATGATCTCATTGCCTGTGGGTTTGAGCCCCGTGTTGGACTCTTGTGCTCACAGCTCAGAGCCTGGAACCTGCTTTGAACTCTGTATCCCCTTCTCTCTCATTCCGACCTTGCTCTCTCTGTCTCAAAAACAAATAAATATTTTTAAAAAATTTTTTTAATTAAAGAAATCTAATAAAGGAGAGCACAGAATGTCAGGACTAGTCCCACAGGTTGAATTGAACAAGACTTATAACTTCTTTGTGAACTAGTTGAACTTTAGTTCTCCATCTACCTCTAAGGTATAAGGCTGTAACTTTAAATGACAGCATTTATTTTATGGTACAACTTCAAACAGGCTATGTATCCACTAGGTACAAGGAGCACAAAAATGAGTAAAGTGTAATCTCTGCCCTCAAAGAGGTTGTACTCTAGATAAGAAAACTGAAGCTCTCAAATAAAAACAGCTAAGGGTAGACTCTGATACTTACAAATTATGGTTAAAGAAAAATTCCATTAAAAAGGAATGGGACAGGACAAATCAAGGGACAAATCATGTCATGATCTATTTTATGTATAACTCATCTGCTTTGTAAGTATTCATAGTCCTAGAAAATAATCTACATCAGCCCAATTTCATGGGAACTAGATAGACTTATTGGCAATAGACGTAAAATTGTTTAAGTCCAACAGAAATCTGAGATTTATCATTGTGCTATGAGTTCTACTATTAACATAGAGAAGCTAATTTAGAAGGATTAACAATAGAATAATTTTAAAAGGCATAATTAAAGCTGCTAAAGTTAAAAAAGAAAAAACTTGATAAGATCTGGCGAGTCTCTACATATCAGAAAATTAAAAAACTACAAACCAAAGCAAATCACTCCTACTCTATAAGAAGATGAGAAGCATTCTGAATGTTAAATGAACAAATATACGTACTCCTTTGTATCTGATTTCTTCGATTCTCATTTGGTGTTATCAAGGTATATGCTCCTGTGCTAGAATCAAGAGGAAAAAAATTGATTATCAGGAGAAACTACTAATACATATAAACTTCCAGGCATTCCTGCTGCTAATATACTGTACTTATAATCATCATCATATAGGTACTATGGAAAATAATCTTCTTAAGACCCAGCTCTGTTCCCTGGGAGCTTACAATCTAGTTGTCAAAATAAAGCAAATGCACATGGCCAAATATGGAAATACAAAGCAATCGATCTCGACAAGTCACTGCCTCACAGTTGGCTCTTGGTAAACTGTCTTTGTAGGGATGCGCTATTCCTCCAGGTGGCGCTCATGGGCAAGTCCCTCTGAGATGGCTTTAGATTGGCATTCTCTTCCATTGTGACCCACATCAGGAGTACAGAAAACATTCATGCATTCTTTGTTCCTACAAACTGGAAATACATGCCCCTTTGCAATGCAGCCACCTTCTCCTCATGACCCATCGGAGTGGCCATGTGGCCACAATCTTGTGCTTTCAGGCTCTGACTCTTCTAGGCATGGATCCAGTAGGTCCCCTATTCTCCTGGGGACACAGGTAGAAAATAATCAGGAGCTCAGAGAAGCATCCTTGAAGCATCTTAATTCATGGGGCGGGGATCTGGGACGATTTCATTTAAGCAAATATACACAACACTGAGATACCCGGAAGCTGTTAAAATACCGTGAGCTTTGGAGGGCTGGAACTTGATTGATCAATACACACCCAGCCTCTGGCACAATGCCTGGCACAAGGCAGCTGCTTGATAACCGTGGGCTGAACTGAAATGAAATGATGCCACAGTCCCAGTCTGTAAATCTGTTTGGGGTGGGGGCGGGGGGCAAGCTCTTCTTTGAGATGATGGATGTGGCCCCAGAAGAACACAAATAGTTCACAGAGCAACAGATTGCAACATATGTGTGGGTGCAGTTTTAGGGGAAATGCTATGAATTAACACGATCAGCTTTTAAATGGAAGGTTTTTTCTTATTTAAAAAAAAAAACAGATACTCTTAGAATTCTCTCTTCAACACAGAATGTACACTTTCAAAGGACAAATTAGTGAAGATTGAAGAGTAGAGGCCAAAAGTGCTGATTAACAGAAGTCATTTCTTCCCTTATCTCGTTATTTTTCCTAGCAGTGAGACTTCAGCCAGCTTCAAACTGGGCTTTAATTTTAGACTTGTAAATGGGAGGTGTACAACCACCTTTGCATGCAAATGGGGCTGCAAGATGCCCAATTACCTAATGTATATCAGCAGACATTGCATTTGTAGCCTCACATGCATACAACGTTATGAATACAAAATCAGGAGGCTGCTACTGAAAATTAATCCCTTATCCATTGCATATTCTTTGTTCACCGTAAGAAAGATTTTTCACTCCTCAACTGCCAGCACTTCATAAGACCTTGGGAGCTGCAATTCTGTGGGTAATAGCTACACGCTTGAATATGATGCAAAGGTGAGCCATTGTACAGAGCCTGAAAGATGCAACGCGAGGTCCTGGATGTAAATGCTAGCCGTGACATAACTACACAATCTTTCATGACCACCAATGCCATGGCATAGAGCACAGAGCTTCTCACCATCCCAGGGATTTGACTCTATGCAGATCGGCAGTTCTCAAACTTGAGCATGCATCAGAATCACCTGAAGGGTTAGTTAAAGCGCAGAGTTCCTGATTCAGGAGGTCTGTGGGGGAGAGTGGTGAGAACTAGCATTTTTAAAAAAATATTTTTAAAGTGACCTAAGTGAAAGTCGGACGCTTAACCAACTAAGCCACACTGGCGCCCCGAGAACTGGCATTTTTAACAGTTGCAGTACTGGTGTTCTTGATCTAGGGACCACATTGTGAGGACCACTGCTGTAGATCAATCAAGTTATCTTTGAACATTTAGACTTAAGGGTTTAAATCATTGATAAAGATATAGATATAGATATAGATAATAGATATAGGTATATAGTTATATGCCAAAGACCTAAGGGATTAAATGTTTGATAAAGATATAGAGATAGAGATGATAGAGATAGAGATAGAGATAGAGATATATAGATACAGATATATGCCAAAGATCACAAGGTTAATTAAGCAATGGTGCTGAGACTCAAACCCAGAACTTTCGTTTTAGACTAGTTGGGTATTTGCAGCTAACTCTTCAGCTTGATATGGGGAGCATAAAATATGATTATCATGTATCTCCAACCTCTTGATAACTTCTAAAGTAACCTACTTAACTGAGTGCCTACTTATGGACTGGTGTTAAGGGACTTAAGACTGAAGGGAGATATGAAAAAACTGACACCAACCACTTTTGTACTTCAGTTTGGAACAATCTCTGAAGCCACTGGAGTGCACCACAGGGATATCTTTATAAGTGTCAAAGTAGGATGACGTTAAGTAGTGATCTACCTTGGTAGGGGAGAGTCACGGAGGGGTAGAAATAAGAACTGTAGCAAGCTGAGGTTTAACAGATAAGGTCTGAAATGGCAAAAGAAGGATTTCTTTGTGAGGACTTAACCAAGAGCAGCTTCATAGAGAATTTTCCAAGTCCCATGGGCCTCCCTTATGCAAATTTTGTTAAAGATCTGGCAAGAAACATCATTCAGTTGGTAAGAGATCTTATTCTACAATATCTAATCTGAGTTAAGTTCAAGTCTGATAACATCACAGAAGAATCCGTGTAGGAACAGATTCCTACACAGAATAGATTCCTACTCTATGTAGGAATAGAACTGCTGTCAGTCTATTGCAATTTGTGTAGTCTACAAGTACCCAGACACAGTGCAGGGCCATGAAAAGAGGGAAAGAATTATCAAACCCTAAATTCAGTGTCTTTGAATTGACAAGCCTTTTAACATAACCCCAGGCTCAAGGACAGAGGTCCCAGTAATAAATGTTTCATGTTAGAGAATTCCTTAGCAACCTTCTTAGTAACATTTTCTTGGCTGAAATTGCCAAATCTGAAGCATAACATTCAGAAGGAAGCATGGCAAGTAATTGGGCATCTAGTCCTCTTACTGTGGAAAGAGGAACCTACTTCTAAGGATCTGCTTTTTAGTTTCTTTTATTATCATGTGGCAGAGCATAATGTCTTAGTAGATACAAATATTCGTCCCTTCTCTCCTCGCTTTTTCTTGACATGAATAACAAGTATAACTTATTCATGTTTTCAGCCAATTAATTTCCACCCACAGCAAGGGCCTCTGCTGTTTTAACCTGCATGTCTTCCCTTTCAACAGCCTGACTCTCAAAGATGCTGATCTAGACAAGCCCAAGCTACCTATATTTAGTATTCCGGGCATTTCCCGATTAAGCAACATTCAAGCCACTGAAATAAATGTATATCTTTGAAAATGAGTTTCCTTAATTACCTCACTGAAATTTAATAAAACATCACAATTTGTAAGATTATTTTCACTTTCCGACAGCACACATCCAGGAGACATACTATGGGAGAACATATAAAGAACAGCAGAAGACAAAGAGAAAATGTGTTCCTGCACCATAATAAAATATATATATATATGTATACATATATATATAAAAAATATACTTAAGAGATGTTTTTCTTGCGTGGTCTCTCCTGAGCTACACAATTGCTTCTCTCATGTCCATTCTTGCACAATTTTTATAACGTCTCATCAATAAGCGCTCTATGAAAATGTTATGCTGAAGTTATGAAAAATATCTTGGCTGGCTAAAAGTATTACATAAATATATCCCCTGGTGTGTACAAACTGCAGCAGATGTAATTTAAATTTCTAATTAGGAACAACACTGGTTTGGCTGAAAAAGAAACGTAGTCAGGAGCAAAAATTCAGAAATAGATAGAAGATTGAGTAACAGATCTTTTCAAGCAGAATAGTAGACATGTAAAGTCTACCATCCTACACAAAATTAGTTTGAGGTTTTCATAGTTCAAGAGAATCTTAACCTTGCATGAACTTGGGGAAAAAAAGATTTTTGGTTAATCAAAGGCACTGCATTTTCTTGCTATGGTTTCCATATTGGTTTTTGTTGTATGACCTTCCAAACAGGCTTCTGAAGCTTACTGTTTTTAGCCATCAAGAGTCAAAGCTTGAAGCATTCAGGTTTCTAAAAGTTTTCTTTTATAAAGAGACCATTCTCCCAAGAAAAACAAAAAATAACAAGATCTGGCTCAATAAATCATACTTAACCACTAAACCTGTTACCCCGACCCTGATCCAGCACTCTTCAACTCCAGTGACGACAGGCTCATGAATTCTTTGGTCTCAATATCTGCAGAACCCAAAACATTGTCTACACATCCAAGAAGCTGATGTGAAGCAAGTTAGTTCTTGAACTCACAGCTTCTGTTGGACAGCTGAATAGATACCCAGAGGGCAGAACAGACACCCAGAGGGAAAAGATAAACAAGAGATCACATGTCGTCAGCACCTTTGTGCATAGGATAGCTTTATGGAAAGTCAAAAAGGTGTATACACACACACACACACACACACCCTCCATCCCAGCATTCCTATGTAGGCGCATGGCTTAGTGGGATATGGTAAATTCATGCAAATTAGAAAAAAGTACCCCTTCTTTCAGGTAGAGGTAACCCCTACACTAGGGCACATGGTTTGGTACATATTTCAGCTCCAAATTACTACTTTAGCCAGGCAAGTTTGTGCAGTTACCAACCTGCACAACCATACAAACCTGAAAGATGTCACATTTCATCACTTAAAACACATACAGACACATAAATGATAAAGGATTTGAGAAAAGCAAGAAGGATTCCTCTAAATATACAAAGAATAGATATGAAACATATTATTGTGACTCACCATCTTTAAGAGGCCAAAAATCAATGATGAAAGAGGAGATGGGGACCAATTATTAGGCATACTTGCAAAATGTATGAAATTGAATTCATATTTTCAGAACATAGAGATGTCAGATCTGGGACTTGATTTGAGCTTACTTGCAAACTACTTGCTTAATCTAAAAAGATAACCTTAGCCTAAGCGTTAGCCTATTACTGTTTCATAGATGCTGACAAAACCCGTGAGACTCCTGGGTCAGACATAAAGACTTATTACTCATAACACAGCAAGTAGCAGGAGCATAAGCACATCTAGGTCTGTTCTCTCTGGCCCTAGGGTTATAAACCCTCCACGTTAGTGGTAATCTATTGCCAAACTGCCTGGCTTTAAACCCTAGTTCTGTTACTTTCTAACTACAACTTTGGGCAAATTACTAAGTTTTTCTATTTTTTCACCTGTGAAATGGGGATAACCATTACCTACTTCTTAGTAGCACATAAAGTACTTAGATCAATGCTAAAAAATATGTTCTCTTATGGTTTTCTGTTATTTGTACTACATCATCCCTAGGCTAGCTACCTTTAGACTTATAGGGAAAAAACACATAGACAAAGCCATCTCTACTTAAGACGCCTAATTGGAGATATTGTATTATATGTAATTAACTATAATTACATATAAGATATGTATTATATGACACCTCTTTAACCATATGTAATAAAACCCAGACCTGAATCACATGATGTGATTCAATTTCTTTGCTCCGTCTTCTCCAACAATGTATATGATTTAGTTTTTCTGTCTTCCTACATCCTCATTCTGGAATTTGTCTCTCACATCTGTATCATAGTTCCTGATTCTTTCCTTTGATCCATGACTTAGGAGTAATAAGAACCACTGCATGAAACAAAGTGGTGTTGATAAATATCTCATTAAAGATCAGTAAACAGTCTTCTGTAAAAGATGGCATTGTTCTGAGCCCAGGTTTTTCCCAAAATTATTTACTGAGATATAATATTTTTAGGCAAACTACACATATCTTATGTAGACAATTCCATGACAAACCTCCTTTTAATTTATCCAGATTCAAAAAAAAAAAAGGAAAAAAGAGAGGCATAAAAATCTTTAGAATATTATCTGAAATTACTTTTTCCCCAATTTTTTTATCTTAAACTTAAGCCTACAAGCAAAATTAAAATGTTAGTAAAATGAAAACCCATATACTATTTACCAACTGCTCATATTTGGTCCTATTTTTTTCACTCCTTCATACTTATTCTTCCTGAACCATCTGTAAGCTGGAGAGTCATTAACATGTAACCCCGAACACGTCAACCTCTGTCTCTTAAGAACAAAGACATTCCCTTACTTACACATTAAAAACTATCACAGCCAAGGAAATTATTAAAATGTTTAAATTGTTCCAATTTTTAAAATATTCTTCCCTACCCCCACCATATATTGGATATAATCATGGATTACACACGCCTGTTGTCTGACAAGTCTCTATAGACTCCTATAATCCAGGACTGGTTCCTTGACTTTTTCTTCCTTTCGTGACTAATTTCTGAAGAGTCCAGGTGTGATGGTTAATTTTGTGTGTCAACTTGACCTAGCAACAGGATACCCCCATGACCGGCTAAACGTTATTTCTGGGTGTGTCCCTGAAGGGGTTTCTGAAAAATGTAAGCATCTGAATCCATAGTCTGAGGAAAGCAGATGGCCCTTCCTCTTGTGGGCGGCCATCACCCAGTGCCCTGAGGGCCTCAACAGAACAAGGAAGGCAGAGAGAGGAAGGTGGAAACCAAGCTCGACCTGACTGCTGGGCTGAGACATCCATCTTCTGCCCTTGGTACTCCGGGTCCCCAGACCTTCACACTTAGCGGGGCATGTACACCATGCTCTCTTGCTTTAGAACTTCGAACTACACAGTGGCTTTCCAGGGTCTTCAACTTGCAGATGACATATCGTGGGACTTCTCAGCCTTCATAATTATGTAAGCCAATACCTATAACCTTACAATAAATTTCTTTATATGTAGGAAGTAATTTTTCTTTATATAAATATATACAACATATAAGCATGTTACATATATGTAATAAATATTATATATTATAATGTATCATAATGACAATCTCTCTGTATAATATATATTACATACATGTAATCTATTAGTTCTGTTTCTCTAGAGAACCCTAACTAATACACCAGGTAAACTGTCTAATAGAATTTATAGAATGCTTCACAATCTGGGTATGAAACATTGATGACTTCCTCATGATTAGATATTCAGGTTAAACATTTGGGGGAAGAAGACCACAGAAAAGATATTATCCAAGATTCCATTATTAGAACAGGGTTGTTTCCTTGCACAACTAAATAATAAACCGACATGAGAACAGTATCCGCCTATAGATTAGCTAGCAATCACATTGTAAAATAAAGAATAGAAAGAGAATGTATCCTCTCCTACCTGTCACCTTCTATTGGCAATAGAAATCAGAAGGCATAATGGCTAGAAGACTTTCTATTTGGCCTGAAGAGTCAAAGAGCACAGCCTACACTTTAAAAATAAAGCTGTCTGGGAGCACCTGGGCGGCTCAGTTGGTTAAGCATCCAACTTCGGCTCAGGTCAGTATCTCTCAGAGTTCAAGTCCCGCATCAGGCTCTGTGCTGACAGCTCAGAGCCTGGAACCTGCTTCAGATTCTGTCTCCTTCTCTCTCTCTGCCCCTCCCCAGCTTGTGCTGGGTCTCTCTCTCTCTCTCTCTCTCTCAAAAATAATCATTAAAAATAAATAAATAAATATGCCTTCACATCAAACTATTTGAAGTGTTTATTTCTAAGGATTAGAACGGCAGGGAATTTTCACTTTGTAGATTATTTTTGTAATGTTTTGAGTTTTTATAACAAGCAGACACATAATTTTACTTTTACAATCGAGGGAAACATTCCAATTTTTTTTTAATGAGGATATATTTAAAATAAGACTTCAAGCCGAGGCTCAGATCTGCTTACAAGATTAGGTAACATAGAATTCTACTCTCTCTGGTGCACTAGTAAAATACACACTGGGCAATACTAGCCCTTGAGTTTTAATGACAATAAACGTCTTTAGTTTCTCTATAGGACTTTAACAGATTGCCTTTTAAGTGTTCATATTTGGGGGGAGGGATTATAAACATTACAGAACAAAGAAAGATCATCATTAGCTGATTGTCTGACACATAACAGACTCTTCAAAAGCAGTCTTCTCACTTTGACGATTTTTTTCCTGTTAAGCATTTGTTTCAGATTAAAATAGATTCTGAATAGATGCAATTAACCTTAACAATATGTATAACCTTACAGCACTCTACCAACTTTGAATTAAGTAACCTTACTGTGTAATTGAACTAAGTTTCTTTTTTCTCATTTCTGCTATGCTTCTACTGATTATTATAGGTATTATGTATTTTCAGGCTTTCATCATCCTGTTGATTTATTGTTTCACTGTTTCAGCTGTCAAAGACTTTTTGAGAAATGCCCACTCATTTTTGATATTGTATTTGAGCAAAAGTGATTGTACCCCAAGACTTGGCAGACTGCCAAATGCAAGGAATGAAATCCAGTGCAGAAAAGTTGGAAATTCCTTCTAAACACAACCATAATTTCAACCCTCCTATATAAACAGGAAGAGAAAATGGATCTGTGCAAACCAAAATGTCTTTCCTTTCCATCCACTCCAGCAATCTCTTCTGCCACACACAGAACCATGCTTTTCACACTGTACAGGTAACCCACGAATGAGTCATGAAATCAATTTAATGGGTTTATTTTCTTAACAAATGAGAGTAGAAAATGTCAGAGTGCATCACACAGAGGAAGGGCAAGAGTTGTTTTGTGAAAAATTTTTCAGTTATAAAAAAGCTCCAATATACCCACACCTGCTTACACTAGCTGTTGGACAGAAGTCTGAAAGATCACTGGAAGGCAGGATGTTTAGGTTGCACATAAACAGGAACAGTGAGAGAATTATTTTAATGCAAGCCCACCAAGCTGTCATTTAAGAAAAGCAGCAGAGGGGCGCCTGCGTGGCTCAGTCGGTTAAGTGACTGACTTCGGATCAGATCATGAGCTCACAGTTTGTGGGTTTGAGCCCTGAGTCAGGCTCTGTGCTGACAGCTAGCTCAGAGTCTGGAGCCTGTTTCAGATTCTGTGTCTCCCTCTCTCTCTGACCCTCTCCTGCTCATGCTGCCCCTCTCTCTCTCAGAAATAAATAAAACATTAAAAGAAATTTTTTTTAAATAAGAAAAACAGCAGAGACAAGAAGATCCCCACAGAAACTTCATTATTACAACCTACTTCTTTGTCCATATAATTTTAAAGTTGTAAATAAAGGTCCATTACTGTTTCTACAATGCCACTCCCCTTAGCCTATAGAATTTCTACTTTCTTGATGTGAAAATATGACAATTGATGGAAACTCAACTAACTATACACCTACTCCTTCCTCCAGCTCCTTATCATGTTCAGGATCCAGACTGTGGTAGTCTCAGGTTTCAATGCTGCTTCTTTTACTGAAAAAAAAAAAAGCCATGAGACTCCGGGACATCCTTTAATCTCCCAAGACTCAGTTTCCTTAACTGTAAAGTGGCAAAGTATTTACTGTGTCAAGAAAAAGGAATTATAGGACATGCATAGTACAAGGTCTAGCACATGGTCAAGAGTTCAAGACATAAGAGTTCAAGCTATTGATTGTTATTTTGGTTTTATTCTCTCAGGGTGCCCACTTTGACTATTCTAGGTCACAAGTAATTTACTTTAAGCTACCACAGTATTGGAATGCCTTGCCACACTGCTCGTTTCAAAAGTAAGTCAAATAGGCAGAGTTCTACTGATTAGCTTGCTAGTAGAATATAGTAATCATCAAGACACCTAACAAGCTCATTGAGCCATATAATTATCATTAAGAGTTAAACACTGTTGTTTTACAAACTTTCTGAATGCTTATGAGCCTCGCCTGAAGATTGAGTTATAGTCCTCTAATGAATAGTCATCTATATTGAGCCGTCAAGATTACTCATCAGAATCAATCACATATTTTTCTCTTCCTATGTTCTATTATTTCACACCACTAAAAGGGACTTTGTCATTATTTAGCTCTCCATCGCCAGGGAGGAGTAATAACCTGGTACTTTCATGCTGTTTAAACATCTATAAGCAAAAGCTTACCTTCTCAGAGTCACATGAGGATTCAGAAGAGAAATTTGGGGCATTGCAGTGAAGAAGAAATAGTGAAAGCAGTTCTTAGAAGTTTGTAAAAACTTGCACTTGATTTAAGACTATTTTATGTGGCTAGTTCAGATTCAAATAAGGTGAGTTAAGAACATACAAAGGTTGGGGCGCCTGGGTGGCTTAGTTGGTTAAGCGTCCGACTTTCACTTAGGTCATGATCTCGTGGTTCATGGATTCGAGCCCCACGTCGGGCTCTGTGCTGACTGCCAGCTCAGAGCCTGGAGCCTATTTCAGAGTCTGTTTCTCCCTCTCTCTCTGACCCTCCCCTGCTCACGCTGTTTCTCTCTCTCCCTCCTAGAAATAAATAAAAATATTAAAAAAAAAAAAGAAGATACAAAGGTTTTGATGATCTGTCTTAGACATAAGACATTATATTTCAGGATTCAGAATATATTCAACAATTATTCAATAGTGATGTTATAAAATTGAATGCTGTAACTTAATGACTATATTATCATATATTCCACTTCATATCCCAGCCTATATTTATAAATGCGTAATATTAATATATCACAGTGTCCTTCAAGGGGGGAAGAGAGAAAAACTGGGAATTGGCCAGTAATAAGTGGTCTTACCAAGCCATCCTTTATTCTCCCTTCACCGTCCCTTGAGACTTTGAGGACAAAGGGAAAGAAAAGTATCAGTTACCAGGTTTATTTCCTTCCCTGGAGCACAGCAAACTGGGAAAAGTACTGAAGTTTTGAGTAAGGAAATGAGAAAACTAGAGCCCCAAAGGGAGGAAATAAGAAAAAGGAGCGGGTTTCCCTAGTACACCTACCTAACACTTCAACAGCATAGTATCTAAGCTCTTAGTAATCAGGGCTGTGGTGGATCTGAGAGGTCTGTGTCAGTCTGGGGCCTCCAATTAGAAGACATCAGGGCAGGATTAGACATGCAAGAGGTTTTGGGGGGAACTTCTTATGAAGGACCAAAGGCAAATGAGCAGGGATAGGCAGAGAAAGCCTCCAGAACATGAGTAGGTCTGGTCCCTATGAAAGGGGAGAGGGGAGGCAGGGGTTGAGTGGGAAGAGCCTTGGACTGCTGCATAGTTCTGAGAAAATCTCAGATTTTCAGTGGGGAGTCTTCTGGCAAAAGTTGCCCAATAGAGAAGTCCCACGTAGGCCAGGAATAGGCTGACATTAGTACCCTGGAATGTTCAGACACTGGCTGGGAAGAGCGCAGAATAAGAACGCCCTCAGAACAAAGGGTATGATGGACAAAGGCATGGCAGCTGGGGCCGTCAGTTGACTACACTCCCCACAGTAAGTTCTTTTGAAGGAGATCTGAATAGCAAGTTTCCCTCTCTGTCATAGACGCTACATAAACTCCTGTGGTAGAATAAAATGTAAATACTTAGACTTTGTCCCTGATTCCTGGTACAGAATTCCAAAACTCCTTGTGAGTCCATGTGATAAGAGTGTTGATTATATGCTAATGAGATGAACCCAGAATGCTTCAGGGTAGGTGCAATTTGCCAGGAAAACTAACCATGTGATTAGAGTGTGATTTAATCAACTGTGCTTGCTTAACGGAGCTGAAATAAAAATTCTTGAACAAGGACTGAGGAGCTTCCAGAATGATGAACACTTTGACGCGGGTGCCCACGAAAACTGGGTGTGGAAGTTCTGTGCAATGTCCCAAGCTCCTATCTTGCCCTTGCATCTCTTCCATTTGGCTGTTCCGGAGTTGTATCCTTTATAATAAAACCGTAATCGTTAAGTACAAGAGTTTCCAGGATTTCTCTGACTCGTTCTAGAAGACTAGAGGAAGAAGGGCCATAGGAACCCCCACATCTGTAGTCAGCCAGGCAGAAGTGTGGGTAGGGACCTCATTTGTGGCTGGTGTCTGAAACAAGGGCAGTTTTGTGAAACTGAGCTCTAACCAGTGAGGTCTGCACTAACTCTGGGTAGTGTCAGAAGTGAATTGAACTGAAGTCGGTTGGTGCCGGAATAATGTATTTGATGTCAGAAAAAACCAGACACCTCCTAACTAGCCCGTAGACTGCAGCTCAAACATCACTTCTTGGTAATGCTTCTCCTGCTCCCAAGATGAACTCAGACCCTTGCTTTCCTTTACACTGCATATAGTGTTATTCCTATAATTATCTAATAACTGTCTACCCCATCAATTTGACTATAAGCTACATAAGGGCTTGTCTCCTGTTGAGTAGTTATTTGTTCCTTAATTTGTAATTAAATATCCAGAGCTAGAGAGCCTCCCTTATTATAGGATTGTTGTGAGGACTGAGTTAATATACATAATGCACTTTCACATACTAAGCATTACATGTGTTACTTTATTGCTCATCTTCGACTCTCTTCTGCTCTCAGTATAAAGGAGGCCACAAATATGTTAACTTATATACAAATTCAGTTCACCTGATGTTAAAGTAAATTGTATAGCAAAATTCCACATTATAGGTTCATTTTCAGAATATCTTTTTATTTACTTTAAATAGCATCAAGCTGGGGCGCCTGGGTGGCTTAGTCGGTTAAGCGTCCGACTTTCGCTTAGGTCATGATCTCGCGGTTCGTGGGTTCGAGCCCCGCGTCGGGCTCTGTGCTGACTGCCAGCTCAGAGCCTGGAGCCTGTTTCAGTCTGTGACTCCCTCTCTCTCTGACCCTCCCCTGCTCACGCTTTCTCTCTCTCTCTCTCCTAGAAATAAATAAAAATATTAATAAATAAATAAATAAATAAATAAATAGCATCAAGCTAAAGGACTATTTCTGGGTATGATTGTAGACAAGCACCTGTATTAAGTGAACCCCGTGTTGCTGTCACAAGCAAGAGCCTACTGCCCAGAATTTGGTAAAGTCAGGTGAAAACCTCCTTCTTTATATATTATATAAATTATATTAAACCCATGTTTTAATCTCATATTTATCTAGAAATTATATAAAGGAGTAAGAGATTTTTACAAAAAAGCAAAATATTGGGGCACCTGGGTGGCTCAGACAGTTAAGTATGGCCCAGGTCATGACTTCATGGTTTGTGGGTTCAAGCCCCACGTCAGGCTCTGTGCTGACAGCTCAGAGCCTGGAGCCTGCTTCAGATTCTGTGTCTCCCTCTCTCTCTGACCCTCCCCTGTTAATGCTCAGTCTCTCACTCTCTCCCTCTCAAAAATAAATAAACATTAAAAAAACGTTTGTTTTATAAAAGCAAAATATTTAAAGGAACACTGAAGGTAAAGTGTTACTTTGGATTCAAAGTATATATAAGCCTTTCTTCTCTTTAAATCTGTGTAGATTGCTTATGATATTTGGAGACAAGATAAAATTACCAACTAAAAAGAACTGGGAAGGCCAACATGAATTAGCACTTATAATTATTTAAATCCAAATATAGTCAAGAACACAGCCTTGCCTTAGAGTCCATTGGAGGTTCTCAGCAGTCATTTAAAATTTTAAGAAATTGCCTTAACATCTCTATTTATGTGGAAATAGGTGTTTTAAATCAGTGTATTTTTACAAGGTTCAAATACTCCACTTCAGGGTGACAGCACAGTACTTGATCAATAAACATCTGTTAAATGGATTCAAGGTTATCAGCATCTCACATTTACTGGATATTTCCTTTCTCCAGGCATGAAGTTATGTTTTATGCAAACACATATACACAAATAAAGAAACCCTCCGAGGTTGGTATTCTCTCATTTTAAGAAATGAGGAAACTGAGGCATAAAGTACTTAAGCACCTTGTTGAAGTCCAGAGAGCAAGTAATAATAGCAGGATGAGAACATGGGCCCAGGTGAGCCTGGCATCAAAGCCCGTGCTCCTACACTGCACCTCCCTAATGAATTAACGGAAGGATATACACAAGACAAGTTAAATCACAATCCTTTATCATATAAATAAGCTCGTATTGAGAATGAACAAATGAAGCGTATTAAGCACTCTATCCTTCCTTTTTCTCTATTTCTCATCAAACGGTCCCAAATGGTTATTTACCATTCAACCATTTTCCTTGGTTTTCCAGTGTCATTAAAAGATACAAGTGAGAATAAACAATAGAAGTAACTGATGGAGATGTAAGAATTCAGAGTGGTCCAAACAGGATCTTAGCCATTAAACACCCAAAAGGGAATGACTCTTATAATGCTCTACCTCTTGCAAGTGGTTCGCATTTTTAAAAAATAAATAAAAGAGCTCTGTGAAAGTTAACTCTCCCATGTACTATCTAATGGTCTATTGGCAAATCTTAAAAATCACAAAACAGTGTGCAGTGAGGTCTTCAGGTACTGAGGCCTGGACAATGAATTAGAAAAGTGTTTCTGAGCAATTTGGTCCAGCAAGATTCTGAGGATATTGACAATCGAAAGAAAGAAAGAAAGAAAAAAAAGAAAGAAAGAAAGAAAAAATAAAGGAAGGAAGGAAGGAAGGAAGGAAGGAAGGAAGGAAGAAAGAAAGAAAGAAAGAAAGAGAAAGAAAGAAAGAAAAGATAGATATAAATACTCTCTGTGCTGACTGCCAGTTCAGAGCCTGGAGTCTGTTTCAGATTCTGTCTCCCTTTCTCTGACCCTCCCTGCTCACACTGTCTCTCTCTCTCAAAAATAAATAAAGCATTAAAAAAAAAAGATAGATGTAAATACTAATATTTATGAGATGATATGAGCTTGCAAATAAATGATTATATCTAACTAGATGCTCTTTAACAACAAAAAGGCAGGTAAAGGGCCTTCATCATCAACATGAGACGGTATGCCCGTGACCTCCGCTACATTAAATGCTACAGCTCACTGAGAAACTGAAATTAACGAACCTCTACTGTCGCAGGACACCTCTCATTCTACAAAGGTGAGAAACGCAGCAATCTCTAACTGCAATCACCCAGGTCACCTGCCCCATCTAAGGGTGACCCTAAGCAGAATAATATTAAAAGCCAGCGCGTATGAATTCTTTCAAAGTTAAGGGATGAAAGAAAGCTACTGTTTACGGGTCATAAGGTTATATACTGTTCCTTAGCAACTGGCAGGTCTTTAGTGTGACCAGAAGTTGATGGAAAGGAGGGAACTGAAAATGAAACCATTCAGAGGACTCTGTTCACACTGACAGCACTTCAAGAGCCCTGTCTGTGTAGCCATACTATCCTGTTAAAGAAGCTCCTTCCTTTGGGAGGCAAGTGAGGATCACCGATGCAGCGTAACGAAGGTTTCCAAGGTACCAACTGTAGACTCTGAACCAAAGACCAAGATGAAAGTTACCTATAACAGGAAATCCTGCGGCCCCTCTTGACCTCACCCCGTCCCATTCCTCTAGTCCTGAGAAGTCGTCTATCCCAGAACTTTGTTGAGATGCAAGCACGCTCCCAGAGCCTGCATTTGGATCTTCTATCCCATAAAACAGTCTCTGTCTGCCCTTCCCCTGGCAGTTGGTGTGGAGACACCTCTTAAGGGCCCTGATTTTTTTTTTAATTTTTTTTTTTACATTTATTTATTTTTGAGAGAGAGAGTGAGACAGAGCGTGAGCAGGGAGGGGCAGAGAGAGAAGGAGGGCACAGAATCCGAAGCAGGCTCCAGTCTCTGAGCAAGCGTTCAGCACAGCACAGAGCCCCATGCGGGCCTCCAACCCATGAACCTGAGAGATCATGACCGGAGCCAACGTCAGACACTTAACCGACTGAGCCACCCAGGCGCTCCAGGGCACCGGTTTTTTAAAAACAGGAAGGAAAAAAATATTTCGTACTAGTTAAAGAGTATGAGCTCTGGAGATACCTGGAAAGTTAGTAGGAAGCTCAGGCGATTTCTACAAACGTCTTTTTTTTTTTTTTAATGTTTTTTATTTATTTCTAGGAGAGAGAGAGACAGCGTGAGCAGGGGAGGTCAGAGAGAGGGGAGTGACAGACTCTGAAACAGGCTCCAGGCTCTGAGCTGGCAGTCAGCACAGAGCCCGACGCAGGGCTCGAACCCACGAACCGCGAGATCATGACCTAAGCGAAAGTCGGACGCTTAACCGACTAAGCCACCCAGGCGCCCCTACACACGTCTTTTCAATCCTGTAGCCAGCCGCAAGAATCCGAGAAGCACTGTTCTCGAAAGGAACCGGAGCTCAGATATTTAGGAAAGAACCGCAGACTGGCACACTCAATTTATAAGGTAATAATTCCTGAAAGCTTTCGTGCAGGCAAATGAGCCTGCATTCTCTCAGAACCCCTGTTGCTGGGCCTCCGTGGTTTCAAACTCCAGTGATCAAGAAAAGTGCTTGTGAGTTTGTCTGAGGTCCGGGCTCCCGCCCCCAGGCCCGGTTGTATACTCACCGCCGCTGGCCGGCGAGCCCCGGGCTCTCCCGCGAAGAGCTCTGGGGGGCCGCCTCCAAACCCGCTCTGGGGCCTTGCAGCTGGCCCGGCTCCGGGTGCTGCCCTGGGGGGTCCCGGGCCGGGCGGGGGGCGGGGGAGGCGCCGAGCCCGGAGCCCACCACCCTAGAGCGGGCGAACATAGCTCTGAGTCCGCGGGTCCCCGGCCACCGCTGCGGGAGGGACGCGGGCTGGGACGCCTCGTGAGTCTCGAGATGGCGATTCGGAAGGGCAGGGGCGGCGGTTTTAACAGCTTGAGTTTCGATTTCCCGCTGCAGACGGCAGCCGCGCCCGCCCCGGAGGACTTCCCCATTCAGGCGCCGCTGGGGCGCCCTCTGACCTTAGCCCAGGTGACATCTGCCGCCGCCCCGCCACTACCCGCGGTGCCCTAAGGTCTCACAACCACCTTAGAGGACAAGAAAGAGAACCGTAATCAACCACGGACACCTTGTGAGGAGGTAGTTAAAAGGCGACTAGAATCCTCAAAGATACTTTAGGGACAGTGAAATAGGTAACCCCTAATTTGAGGACTGCTGGAAATAAGAGACTGTGAACAATAAATTAACCTTCGAACGCCAGACATTAGGTGAATGAATACATCTAAACAAAATTTTGCATTAGTAATGACTGCTGTTTGGTTGTTGTGCAAATACGTTTGGGGTTAAAGAAAATGTGAAATCAGAAGCCAAAGAAAGCTCAAAAGAGGGAAAGCAAGGTCTTGTTATTTCACCAGTACTCTGGCAGCATTAGCATTTGTTTACGTATCTCCTATGATACAGGTCATGGGAGAGAAATTTCCCTCATTTTTGTATAGCCAGCATTATGACAGTCATGATCAACTCAATACACATCAGAATCATCTGAGAGCTCTTTAAAATATGGATGCTGAGACTCACCCCCACCCCCACCCCCAGACCTACAGATGAGTCTTACAAGTCCAAATTTGAAGGGGAAAAAATCCCCGTTCTATAGCTGAATCATTGCACAATGTCTTGCACAGACCAGGTATGAAATCAATACTTCCTGAATGTTTGATCAATTACTTAGCAAGGCTGCCTGGAGAATTGTTGCCGCCTACCCCTCAGTTTGCCCAAGGATTTGCATTCCTAACAAGTTTTCCGGAGATACCTGTAGTGCTGGTCTTGGGACCACCTTATGAGAGCCCTGCTGTGGGCAATGTGGAAGCACAGAAGCTTTTTCCATAGGGCTGTTATGTAATAATATGTTTTAGGAAGTTCTGTCAGCAGTGTGAAAGGGAGATTGAAAAAGGAAGAGGCTGAATCTGAGAGAGAAATTAAAAGCCTAGTTGTTATAATCTAGGTAGGAAGTCTGAGCTAAGGCAATAGCATGGGAAATAGGAAGGGGGGGACAAAACCAAGACATTTCAAATTAAAGGTTAACATAGTTGGTTAAAAAAAAAAAAAACAAACCGCCTGGATGCAGAGGGGACCTGAGCTCCAGAGGTAGTAAGTGGGGAGTCAGATGAAGAGACCATTTGTTCAGTACTCTGATACCCAGCTCTGCCACACACCCGCCCCATGACCAAGGACAAGTCAATTCCCTAGAGGCCCAGTTTCCTGATCTGCATTACGTGGAATGAAGTTACAGTATGTACCTTGTGGGGTACTGTGAGGAATAAAGAGACCATCCACATCAGTGCTTCTCAGGTGGAGTTGTGCCTCCAGCAGACATTTGACTATGCCTGGAGACATTTTTTATTATGAAGCTTAGAAAAGGGTTGGGGGTATGGCTACTGGCATCTAGTCGGTAGAGGCCAGGGATTCTGCTAAATATACTGTACTGAACTGGGGCAGCCCCCCAGAACAGAGAATCATCCTGCCCAAAAAGTCAATAGTACTGAGATTGAAAAATCCTGATCTATGTAACATGCCTCGCTTAGAGACCCGGTAACTTAGTGGTTGCAATCTGATGGTAATTATAAGGCTTTAGCCTTGTGTATAGGTAGAAGGCAGAACCATTCATCATTAACCAAGAGGAGGGACCGGTTTCTGGCAGGGGTGAAAGCAACTGGTGGGTTGCAGGTGCCTGCAGGTGAGAAAGATAGTTCCGGAGTCCCCCAAAGAGTGGATCTGAGTGACCTTCCTGTGAGTGATCAAAATGTCGTCTGCTGGGAAAATACCCCTGGAACTTCCGTTTCATAGGAGAAAGCAGTTGTTTTGGTGATTGGATTCAATTCAAAGTTTGAATAAGGGAAAATCAGTTCTTCTAACAGAACTATTACTAGTAATGCTGACTTCAAGGAACACACTTGGTTGACCATATTTATTCTAAAATCCAGCCATGTAGCACACTCAAGTTTCAAGAGATGGAAATAGAGGATAATAGGCAAAATCTAAATTTTTTGTTCTGTTCATTTGTCATTTTGCTACATTCTTAAATTGTTAAAAAATGTGAATATGATTTATTATTGCAATAGACATGATAGGCTCCTTTATGATACTTGACAGTGGGTTATCTACTTGCCTATCACATATTCTCTCACCTTGTGTGTACGTGTGTGTATTTGTGTGAGGATGTGGCCTGGCCTTTTACCAGGGTTGCTCAGAGATGCGTGCCTCTGCAGCAATGGTTAGTGGAGAGAAATAGCTAGAGTGGAGAAGATTCCCCACCCCCACGCCCACTTCTGCCTCAGCCTTTATCTCTTCTGTGTACTGGATTGTTACCAGATTTTGTGTGAGTAAGGGCTCTGTGGCTTTGAAAGTTCAAGGACCCATTGTACTCGACAATTACCTGTATATTTTAAGGGACAGGGGAATACCTGAAATCTAGCGAGATTGTTAAATTGCCTGAAATTTGGCCAATTAGAGATTCCTTTAGGAAATGGCTTTCTTTTAAAGTGTAACTGCCTCCAGGAAATAATCATTTATTCATTCCTTACGTAAAGGCGCTTAATCTAAGCAAAAGATTTTTTGGTTGGGGAAGAGGGAAGCTGAGTGGAAAGAAAAAGAGGATTTGAAAGGATATACAAAGGAAAACATTGTGAAATGAGACATTGATAGGAAATGGCAATTCAGGGCTACAATGAGCAATTTTAGCCCAATGTGCTAGGATAAGATTAAAGATAAGATGAAATCAAAAAGATGCTTCATCAATTTGGGCTAATGCTAACATATCCAAGTATGTCTTTTATCTTCCAAGGAAATAAATGAAGATATATATCTGATTTTTAAATTAGTTGCCTTCAATTACTCTCTCATTAGTGTGAATAAATAGAGACATGGATTCTCACCTGTTTCTTGTCATAAAATGTCTCAGTGAAAATCTTAGTTTCTGTGGGTTCCTGGGTGGTGCAGTTGGTTAAGCATCGAACTCTTGATCTCAGCTCAGGTCTTGATTTCAAGGTCCCAAGTTCAAGCCCTATACTGAGCTCTGTGTTGGGCATGAAGCCTACTAAAAAAGAAAAGAAAAGAAAAGAAAAGAAAAGAGAAAGAAAGAAAGAAAGAAAGAAAGAAAGAAAGAAAGAAAGAAAGAAAGAAAGAAAGAAAAAGAAAATGTTAGTTTCTAAATATTCCAAAAAGTTATGCTTCCTTAAATTTGATTCTGCAGTAAAAAGTTAGATTAATCCAGTAGATTGAGAACAACAGTTATCTTAAAGATTTGATTTCTCGCTTCCAACAAAGGATCTATGTGAATCTGTGACTACTTTACTACGCACTCCTCATTTTAAGTGTGTGTGTGTGTGTGTGTGTGTGTGTGTATCTGTGGCAACTTCATATTCTTTAGAAATTCTTTAAATTTGTGCCATAAATCATGGAATGTGAAATTATAAGTCACCTTAAGTTCAGGTAATAAATATTTATTAAATAATAGGCACAGACCACTCGCTCCATCAGACCCAGGAGCTATAGTGGGGAATAGACAGAACCTTGATATGCTAACCCCATGTTTAAGATCATCTCATTTTAGGGGCGCCTGGGTGGCTCAGTCGGTTGAGCATCCGACTTCAGCTCAGGTCATGATTTCGCAGTTTGTGGGTTCAAACTCCATGTCGGGCTCTGTGCTGACAACTCAGAGCCTGGAGCCTGCTTCCAATTCTGTGTCTCTGCTTCTCTCTGCCCTTCCCCTGCTCATGCTCTCTCTGTTTCTCAATAATAAATAAATGTTAAAAAATTATTTTTAAGGGGCGCCTGGGTGGCTTAGTCGGTTAAGCGTCCGACTTTCGCTTAGGTCATGATCTTACGGTTCGTGGGTTCGAGCCCCGCGTCGGGCTCTGTGCTGACAGCCAGCTCAGAGCCTGGAGCCTGTTTCAGTCTGTGACTCCCTCTCTCTCTGACCCTCCCCTGTTCACGCTGTCTCTCTCTCCTAGAAATAAAAAAAAAAAAAAAATTTTTTTTTAAATTATTTTTAAAAAAGTCATCTCATTTTAGACAGGATGAAACAGAAACTTAGAGAAGTCAGGTGACTTGAGGTGTTGTGTGACAACTTAGAGGTAGTACCAGAACTAGAATTTAGGTCTTCTGAGTCCACATATAGCTTTCTACATTTTGGAAGATGATTATGACAATATATATCTTTTGACAAAATCCAGAATTTGGAATGCTTTTCATTTGTTATAATCTCCCAACGAGCAACTCTGTATTATTTTCCAAAACGGTTATGTCAAAGTCTGTAAACCTATCAGAATCAACATTAATAAAAACCATTGCACTCCAACATTCATCGCTATAATTATGTGGTCAAATAATCTTTACAATGACTGTGCTTTGTACAGTTTGTCAAATTTTCATGAATAGAAAACATGCTAAATTTGGGTCAGAATTCCTTTTCTTTAATAGTGTTAAAACAGTGAGCTTCAGAGTATAGAAATGGAAAGATATATATTTGTTTGCTCTCTTTTTCTGATGACAATGAATACTGTCACTTGGGGAAATGAGGCGAAATGTGCTTTTAATAATATTTGCAATGTTCTGGAAGAAGATTTCTTTATTTACAAATTCATAGCTGAGGAAAGCATAATGGCTGCCATCTCGGAGTTGTAACACTGCATAGAAGCTGTCACAAGACCTCTGCTGGCATCAGGGATGAAAGAAATTTCCCTTAACTGGGGAAAGTTCTGAAGACTTTGTCGTTGGCATGGGAGAGAAATTCCCCTGAAGAGTTTCTTTAGCTGTACTGAATCAAACCGAAACTTTCCACAGCACTACCCATTTAAAACCCCACCACTATGCCTTTTCCAAAAATGCCTTCTCTTAGGGAATTCCTGACTGTTCTGATGTTTTAACTCTCAGCCAACTCTGTGGGTATTCACATCCTTTGTAAGTATAGCCAGGTATGTAACAGAGTGTGATTAGGGGCAAGGAGTAGAAAGACCTGAACTTGAGAACTGGCAGAGCCATTTAAGAATTTTGTGGCCTCAGGCAAACACTGAAACTCTGAGCTTTGGTTGCATTTGTAAGATGGAAATATTAATCATAATAAGACCAGCTCTCCAATCTACCATCAGGGGTTTGTGATGGCCAAATGAGATAACATATGTGAGAATGGTTCGTAAATTGCACCTTGATGCCATATAAATGGAAGATTGTGTTGTGGCTTTTTCTGAGCTGTCAATGCAAGCACTTTATATATGTTTTCTAATAATACTTAAATTTGTCCTCAAAGAGTTCTTAACTTTAGTTCCACCAGCTCCCAGCTTTCAATTGCTAAAACATTATAGAGCTATATCCTCAGTGTGTTTTACCTTGAAATCCCTTTCAGAATAGAAATAAAGCAGTATATAGTTTTACCTACCAATATATAAATGCCTGGCACAGGAGTACAGTCCCCACCCAAGTCCCCGTTGGCATGACTAGAAGGCACTGAGCACACCATAGACATTTTGGGACAGTGCTCCACTCCTAATATTTCCTGGAAGCCAACAAGAGTTCCATTTCTATGGATAAAACTTAGCATTCTCCTATTTGACTTGACTTGTAGAAAGGAGTCATATTAGAAATTCCCTTGGCCATGTAGGCTTCCAAGAGTGTGATTTAGGATTGGAAGCCCCCCAGGCAAACCATAGGAGTTAGAGTTCAAGACTTTCTTGAATAGTCCTCAGCAGCCAACCAACAATATGGCTCCTCTTTTTGGGTTCCAGTAAAACAATCTCTGACAAAGGGAGGGTGATGAAAATGGTTACAATAATGAAGTTATGTGCAGTCTGAAGAAAGGGAGTGATTCCCATGTTATTCACCAAGGGTTTGTCATGCACACTTCAAGCTTTGTCAGATCGGTCTGTATTTAGATCTTGGCTCCACTACTTATAACACAAGAGACTTTGGGTGAGCCACTGAACATCTCAGGGCTTCCATTTCTTCAACTATAAAATGGAAATGAGTTATAGACCCACTGAAGATGGTTGTTATACACATTATGCAAGTATAATGTGCTTAGTGCCATGTAGCCAACATAGTAGCCTCAATAAATATAGTGATCAATACTATTTAAATTCACAGCTGTGCCTGGGTGGCTCAGTAGGTTAAGCCTCCGACACTTGGTTTCGGCTCAGGTCATGATCTTGGGGTTCATGGGTTCAAGCCCACATTGGGCTCCGTGCTGACAGCACAGAGCCTACTTGGAATTCTCTCTCGCTCTCTCTCTGCCCCTCCTCCACCTCAAAATAAATAAATAAACTTAAAAAAAAAAAAGATTGCCAATGGCTAATAGTAAACACATGGAAAGGAGCTCTGCTGCATCCACCATGGGGGAAATGCAAATTAAAGTTATAATGAGATACCTCTATACACTCAACAGAATTATTAAAATGAAAGGAAAAAGCTACCATGAGTAAGGACGTAAAACTAAAATTCTCGTACTCTGCTAGAGGACTGGTAAATTAGGACCTTTTTGGAAAATTGGTGGAATCTTCTAAGGCTGAATATTTTCATATTTAGCCATTCCACTGTCCATCTGTTCACCACAGCCAGTACAAGAATTTCACATAAGCAGGATTCATCAGAGTAAAGCCAGAAATTATTTACATACCTATCAAAAATCAATGGATTGTAAATCAAACCAATATGCTGTACTTTAAACTTAAGCAGTAATGCATATCAATTATGTCTTAATAAAACTAGAAAAATACACAAAATAAGGCAAAGATAAAATAATAGACAGATAAATTGTGGTATATTTTCTGCAGTGTAATACTACACATGAGGAGTTTTATACTCGTCATTTTTAAGTGCTAGTTGGTCATTTGTCTTACTTCCTCAAGCTCTTTTCAGGCATGATTGCATTTCTCTCTAGCCCCTCTCACTCAGGTAACCTAGATTAGTTAAGCTACAGGTTCAACTGCAATAGTAGAGACTCAAAATAACTGTGGTTTAAACAGCTTAGAAATATGCTCTTCGGTGCTAGCACCAGCACACACAGGCCAGGGCTTGTACCGTGATGATGTTACTGTACTACTGTGCCAAGGTCTAGGCTTCTATTGTGTTGCTCTGCCTTCTCTAAGGTGTTTCCTTCCTCTACATAGAATGCATAATCCAGCCCATGAGGAGGGAGAAAGGTAAATTGCAAGGCAAGTTTGCCTTTAAGTGTACAATCTAGAGATCGTACTCTTCACTTTTGCTCACATTTTACTGGTCAAATTTAGTTGCATAGCTCTACCTAGTTACAAGAGAGGCCAAGAAATCTCATCTTAACATCAGTCATTTAACACATATTTATTGAGTATATAGTATAAGCCAGACACTAAGGATATAGTAGTGGATAAACCCATCAAAAATCCCTCTGCCCTAGGGAGCCTAGATGGCTCAGTAGATTAAACATCTAACTTTGGCTCAGGTCATGATCTTGTGGTTTGTTAGTTTGAGCCCCATGTTGGGTTCTGTGCTAACAGTTCAGAGCCTGGAGACTGCTTCAGATTCTGTCTCCCTCTCTCTGCGATTCCCCTGCTCATGCTCTCTCTCTCTCTCTCTCAAAAACAAATAAACATTAAAATTCATTCTAGATGGGCAACTCACAAAGCAAGTAAGATATGTGGTGTGTTAGATATTGTTAAATACTGAGGTAATCAGATGTCAAGCTACCCTCTGGTGATTCTTGCTTCTTGCCCCAAATTTGGGATAAATTGTAATGCAGCAGGAAACAACTTACAGATTACAGTACCCGGAAGTGTGGTGCAGTCTAAAATGAAAACATGGGTGCTTGCTGCAGATCTGATCAGAAGGCAGAACCTGGAAGGACTTTGAGGAGAATGTGAGCACAGGCGTAGGACCATTATAAGGGATCCCTATTGTGTGGTGGTAGATAGCAACACTGTAACCTGTGGTAATATGGGAAGCAAAGTACCTAATGACCTGAGTGAGCCAGCTACGGAGATAGCCAGGCAGAATGTGAAAGATCATGCCTGATTCATTCTTGCTGCTTATAGTAAAATGTGGGAAGATGGAGATAACCTAAATGAAAGGTTGTGAGCCAAAAAGGAGCTAGGAATTGATGGTTTGGGCAGTTCTCCACCTCTCTAAATGGCAAACTATGCTAATGTTAAGAACTGGCTCCAGGAAGAGATCAAATCAGAGAACTATCATGAAAGCCTGAGTTAAAGTGGAACATGAGAGAGTGGCTATTAATTCCTTTATTAAGACATCAGAATGATCCAAGGAAATAAATATCTCAAGGAACCATTCAGTCAAAGAATAAAACTTTCAGAAGCTTAAAAATGTTGTCTTTTAACAGTCTGGCAGAAGCCCAAAGAAGACAGAAGCCAAGGTGTGGATTTTGTCCAATGGGATAAGCCAAAATGAGATTTATAAAAACCCCTCGGACTTTTTTAAAGAGAATTGTATTTTCAGAAACAGCACCAGTTTGGACTGAAAGGGACAAATTCACAATGAAATGAAAAGTCTCATAATGACAGAGATCAGGCTGGGAAAACTACCAGCTGCATACATAGGCTACTTTTCATGGAAAAGGAAAGATAACTCAAAGGGTAGAACTTAACGCCCACAGTATGTAGCCAAATGCCATGAACAATTATTCTCATGCCTTGAGTCCTAATCAAGGAAGTGCCAATCTCTATCTTGCTGGATTTCAGAATCACTTTAGCCCAATGATACCAATTTCTTCCCATTTCTGCCCTTTGAACAAACACCTATACTCATTATCCCATGCACCTCCGACCATTTTATGTGGGATATATTGGAAGCAGATAACTTGACCATTTACTTCATAGGTCTTGAGTCAGGAGAAACCATACTGGATGAGCTATACCTAAGAATTACATGTGTGGAGTCCCACCTGCACCAGACTTGCTTTAGATAACAAGGTACCAGATTTTGAGCTGATGCTGTAATGGCTGAGACTTGGGGGGAGGGGTCTTGGGAGGAGATGAGGATAACTTGCATGTGAACCTGTGGGGACCAGAGCTCATACTGTGGTAGCTGGCCTCCAAGATGACCTCCAATGATTCTTGTGTTCTGCTATTCTTGCCCTTAAGTAGTTTCCTCCAACTTTGAAGAGAACCATCTGGTGTGACCTCCAGCCCATATCAAGATGACTCTGACTCTAGCTGACATCTTGGTGCATCGTGAGCAAGAATCACACAGCCAAGCTGCTCCTGAATTTCTTTCTGCCTTACAGAAACTGTTGGGGGAAACACACATTGATTTTTTTTTTTAAGTTACTCTATGTTGGGGCAATGTATGGGGCAATGTATGATGCAGCAAAGGATAAGTAATACAAGTACAAGGAGAAAAATTATAGCAGAAATTGAGTGAGAAGTAAAATTTGTATGAAGTTTTATTTTTTTTAATATTTTTTAAGATGGAGATGCTTATTATAGATCCAAATCAAAATAACAAATAAGCAATTTGACAACTCTAGAGTTCAGGAGAGAGAAGGTGGATATAAATTTGCATTTTTGACATAGATGCTATTTAAAGTCATGAAAAGTAGGTGGGTTTCAACAAGGGAATGAGTGTAGTACACAAGTCCAAGAACAAATCCCTGAGAAAAGAGGAGCTGAACTAGCAAGAGATGGAGGAGGAGCAGGGTAGCACATCACGGCACAACAAAGCTAAGAAAGTGGTTCTGGAAGGAATAGTCAGACTTGTCAAAAAGGACTTAAGGTCACATAGGAAGAACACTGGACCTCTCAAACCACTGACCTTGATATGTGGTTTCAGTGGGGTGGCCTGATGGAAGTGCTTGAACAGTAAAAACTGGAAATGCTCCTATAGAAAACTCATACAAAGAATTCTGCTATAAAAAAGAACAGAGGGGCGCCTGGGCGGCTCAGTTGGTTAAGCGTCTAACTTCGGCGCAGGTCATGATCTCACAGTTGGTGGGTTCGAGCCCCATGTAGGGCTCTGTGCTGACAACTAGCTCAGAGCCTGGAGCCTGCTTCGGATTCCGTCTCTCCCATCTCTCTGACCCTCCCCTGCTCACACTGTCTCTCTCTCTCAGAAATAAATAAAACATTTAAAACTTAAAAAAAAAATAAAAAGAACAGAAACTAGAGACAGATGTGGCCTGAGACCAACCCATCCTGAGTCATATAAAATGACATTTCTTTAAAGGGCATCTAATTCCCTCCTACTATTTCAGAACAAGGAAGGAAATCCTGCTGTTCTTCAACTGTTTTCATCTACTAGAAATTATTTTGCAGCCAGAAATCATGCTGTTCTTCAACTCTTCTCATCTACTAGAAATTATTTTGCAGCCAGACTTTTGGCTAATAGAGAGCCACAGAGCATTTAACTCTTAAGAGTTAGCGTGAAGTTCCTAAATAGGCACTATGGGTGTCACGTAGCCCAGTAGAAAAGAAATAGAGCTCGATAACTTGCCCAAGGCTGCCCCAGTAGATAAAAGGTAAACTGCAGACTCACTAGTTGGATGCTGTTTTCAAACTCGTAGGTTGGGTAAAACCACAAGTGATTTCCTTCCTGCTAAGATACACACGTTTTCTAAGTACGCGTGCAAATGTGTACATGATACATGTGCTAATTTCCGAAGTGAAATTCTGCACAACATCTAGGTCAGACTGCACTTTGCATTATCAAAAGGGATGAACCAGAGGGAGGGAAAATGCATGACAAAGCCTTTACTTTTAAATGATGACCAGTACATCAAGTAATAACACGTAACAAGTTCTTGAATTCTATCAGCTAGTAATTTTGATTAAGAGAAAGCAAAAGCAGCCCAAACAATTATACTAGTATTCATTGTTCTAACCCTTAGCCAGAAAGGACTAGTTTAAGGCTGGCTGCTGTTTTGCACAGGTTACAGATAACTATTTACTACTTTTTCATAGATAAAGCCCCTGACCTTTAAGAAAGCTATAGGGGGAGAAAGTAAATTTAATTCCTTTCTTTCTTTAAAGAAAAATAAAGTGGGTCTTTTTTTACTACATCTAATAAAGAAAAAGTATTTTTAAAAATTTTGTTAATGTTTTTATTTATTTCTGAGAGAGAGAGAGAGAGAGATTGAGAGAGAGAGAGAGAGAGAGAGAGAGAGCAGGGGAGAATCGTAGAGAGAAGGAGATACAGAATCTGAAGCAGGCTCCAGGCTCTGAACTAGCTGTCAGCACAGAGTCTGATGTGGGGCTCGAACCCATGAAACCTGAGATCATGACCTGAGCCGAATTTGGATGCTTAACCGACTGAGCCACCCAGGTGCCCCAAGGAAGAAAAAATATTGATATATATGTTGCTTGAGTTAAAAGGCATAGGAAACAGACAACATTTACACTTTAAATTTCTAAGAAATATGAGGTAAAAGGAGAAAGACCTTTGGATAAGCTCTAAGTTTGTACAAAGAAGCTAGATCTGCTGTTCTCCAAAAAGTGAAGGGACTTATTATATGACACACACAAATAATCTAATGTCTTTCCACAAGATCGTAACTCCAGCTTTGCCAAAGCCTCATAAGCAGGAAGACATCTAAGACGCTAATCTGAGCGGAGAGCTGCTCCTTGTTCCCTATCCAGCTATGCGGTAGTTTTTGTGGATTTCTGGCCGGATGTCACAGACAAAAGCCAAGAGTTTATCCAGGACTTCATCCCTGTTCTGCTGGACAATCATCTTCTCCTGGGTCTCTATCTCCACCTCGGTGCTTGAGCTGCCGTGGGAGCCCAGAGCTGCAGTTTCCTTGGCCTTGAACTCCTTCTCTCTTTGCAGGCGGTACTGTTCAATTTCAGCCTGAACTTCTTCTTTGGCCTGCTTCAGCCTCTGGTTCTTTCGCTTGCAGGCCTCCAACACCTTCTCGGCGGCCCACTTCTTGGCCTGCAGCAGCTGCTAGATGCCCTGCGATGGGCTGGCCATGGCGGCAGCAACTCTGAGCCCAGGTAAGCAGCCTAGAACAGCTCGATCGCACCCTCGGGTCAGCTGACCAAGGTGTGTCTGTATGAAATTTTAGATAGGGTGGCCAAGGAATATTTTCTTGTGACCTCTCAGTAGGGATCTCAGGGATGGAAGGGCACAGGAAGAGTGTGTTGATACTCAAAATATTTAACAACCAATATGATACAGGTAGTGACCAATCACAGCATACGCCTCAACCAATAAAAGCTAACACAGCTTATAAACATCCCTTAGTGCCCCGTGTTGAAACCCATCTGAATTTCACCCTTGAGCAAACCGAATACAGTCAAATGCCCTGAGGTAAGAGAATGACTGTGTCTGATAAACAACAAATAAGTTTGATGTGAACAGGAGAGAGTAGTAGGAAATGAGGACAAAAGCCTAATATGGGGCTAGACCATATAGGGTCCGTTAAGTCATAGTAAAGCTTTTGGCTTTTACTGTGCGTGAAATGGGAAGCGTTGGGAGGATTTGGTGCAGGGGAGTAACATGATGTAGCATGCTTTAACAAGATCACTCTTTCTGGTATTTTGAGAATAGACAGAAGGAAAGCAAGGGTAGAAGCAGAGAAGCAAGTTGAGAGGCAGTTGCAATAATCCAGATGATAAAGGATGTTGGCTTGTACCATGCGCACACACACACACACACACACACACACACACACAGAGTACAGGTGGTGAGAAATGCCCAGATTCTTGATATATTTTAAAAGTATAATGAACGGGATTTTTTTTTTTTACAAATAGTTAATTGTCAAGTTGGTTTCCATATAACACCCAGTGCTCATCCCCAAATGTGCCCTCCTCCATGCCCATCTCCCTGCCCCCCCACACACACCCATGAGTCCTCAGTTTGTTCTCAGCATTCAAGAGTCTCTCATGGTTTGCCTCTCTCCCTTTCCCCCACCATTTTCCCCCTTTTTCTCCCCCATGGTCCTCAGTTAAGTTCCTCCTAATCCTCCTATACGTGCAAACATGTGATATTTGTCCTTCTCTGCCTGACTTATTTCGCTCAGCATAACACCCTCAAGGTCCATCCATGTTGCTACACATGGCCAGATTTCATTGCTTCTCATTGCCATGTGGTATTCCATGGTATAGATAAACCACATCTTCTTGATCCATTCGTCCGTTGATGGACACTTAGGCTCTTTCCATAATGAACAGGATTTTAAGTGTAGGATGAACAGAAACAGATTGGATGTGACTTGTGGAAAAAGAGTCAAGGGTAATATGTAGGCTTTTAGTCTTAGAAGATAGAGTTACCATCAATGAAGTTGGGGAAGGATGTAAGGAGGTTATTTCTGGTATTGGCGGTGAGGAAGGGTACTGTCATGAGCTCAATTTTGGACATGCTGAGTTTTAAGAGCCTACTAGACACCCAAGTAGAGTAAGTTGTTAAAGTTCAAGTGTGGGTTCAAGGAAGATGTCCAAACTGAGGATATAAATTTGGAACTCATCAGCTTATAGAGTATTTTTAATTTTTTTAAGTATTAATTTGAGAAGAGACAGATAGACAGAGTGTGAGTGGGGGAGGAGCAGAGAGAGAGGGAGACACAGAATCTGAAGCAGGCTTCAGGCTCTGAGCTGTCAGCACAGAGCCCAATGTGGGGCTCGAACATCACCAACCATGAAATCATGACCTGAACTAAAGTCGGACACTCAGCTGACTGGGCCACCCAGGCCCCTACCTTATAGAGTGTTTTAAAGCCAAGTGGTTGGATGAGACTACCTAGGAAGTAAGTTTAATCAGAAAAGAGAAGTTAGTTTCCTTTTCCCTCATTTTAAATTATAGAAGCAATTTTATCGCTATGGAAGAGAAACAACAATATCGAAGGAGAACTAGAATTCTCTCCCTGCTCACTCCAGATCCAGGCTGATGAGTTAGTAAGATTGCATAGGTATCCAGGAGTGGGCATAAGTGAGCCAGGCCAACGTTCTGGTGGTGTAAGAAGAAATAGACACACCTGAACCTCCAAAACTCAAGTCCAATCAGGAACACAATCACAGACAGGTGGAAAGGCTGTTGACCAACATCGCGACTAGTGAACCAGCTCTTTATATTCTAGCTCCATGGTTCTCAATGTTGGCTATACTTTGGAATCCCTTGGAAAGCTCTAGAATCACTAAGGCTTGGGTCCCACTCTAGAATTCCAATTTAATTGCCCTGGGGTACAGGATGGACACTGGGGATCTTACATGCTTGCCAGGGGTGCCCACGTACAGTCAAGGTGGAGAATCAGCACTGTAGATGAGGAACACTACAGTGAGTAAGTCGTCCTTATCAGCTCCGCCAGGAGCAGCTCTTCACTTGCTTTATGTCCAGAAAGACATTACAGAGAAGTTACTAAACTGTAACAAAACAACAGCTTAGAAAGCTGAAAAATAGACAGAATATAGGGAGAAGTCTTGAACTTGTATTTCGTATTGCTTCCAGTAGGTCATTTCTCAGAACATTAGGCCTAGACTAAATGCTGGATGCTCACAGAACAGCAATTCGGGCTTTTTTGACAGTTGTGATAGAGTAGGTGCTGCACAGCATACAGCAGACTCATCGGCTGGCCTGTGAACAAAGGACAACGAAATATACACAGAGTGTACTAAAACATCGGCTGCACAGTGAATGTAATACCTGACACTTTTTAGGAATGTGGAAAAGGTAAGGATGTAAACATTGTTTATCGATGTAAGAAATTTCTAACTGTTTTGACAGGGCTTTCAAAACTCCTGAGTACACATCTGGGAAATCTGCTTGTCACAGATTCTGCTGGTTGTGCTTGGAGCCCGTGCAGCTGACCCTGGGAAGGTCACACTGTTCTTGTGGCTAGAATATGGGGACGTCATCTCAGAGAGCTGAGTTTTGTGGCCAAGTGTTGTGAGAAATAAAAGTATTTTGAAGAGCGAGCCCACATACCCGTACTCCGTTTTGCGTTCAATAAATTATCACGGCTGTAAAGTAGGAAGAACAAGTAAAATGCGAGGAATGTGGACAGTTTGTACTCTGTCAGTACTAGATAGAGGTTCTTTACTGCTCAAGGTAGGTTAAAACAATCCAATAGACTTGGACTCAAAACCTGACACATTCACACAGAGGCTGCCACAAAAACAAAGTTGAGACCCAAACAAAACCCCAATGTTTCCTATTTCCTGGGTGTGTTTGTCAGCAACACTTTTTTCTGCTGCAAATGGCCTTGCATCATCATGCTGTTATTCCCTTTTAGGGTGTAGTTAATCCAAGAAAAAACATGCTCCTGAGTTATGGAATGCCAAGATGAATGTTCAACCCACTGGGAAAATAAATGAAGCAATCAAAGGTATTCTGTTATAATACTAATAGGTGGATTTGTTCTCTGACACCATCAGCAATCTGTGCTTCAAACCAGGTGTTTACTTCTGGCTAAGCTGTATTCCAAAGAGATGACTGACACGGGTCTTTTAGGAATTTTAAATAAGAAAGTTACCCATGTTGTCTCTTCTTAAAAGCGACATGACCTTGAGTGAATTATGCAACTCTCAGAACTTGTTTCCTTCTGTATAAAACCACTCTTCTCCATTTGCCTTTACATGACTTCAGGGCCAAGTGTGATCATTCCACACTGGAAATAATAACTTTTTAAATATATACATATATAATTGTTACTTAACTAGTTAACAATGGCATGCCCAATAATCTGGATCTGCAAATAGTAGTATAAGCCTGCAGTAGTGTGATGGTAGCATTTTTACAGATAATGTAAACATTCTTTGCAGGAAAGGTTCGAGGTTAAAAAGAAATTTTCCATTTATTATCTCACTATTTATCCTGACATAACCTGGGAAGAATGTTTGTTTCTTGAGCTTCGATTTAAAGCAAGAAATTCAGAATCATTGCATAATAATTCTTACACTCGTATTTAAATATATATTTACTGGGTATATACTGCCGTGTGTCAGACATGGTTAGGCATTTTTACCTGCAAGTGTCAGTTCCAAAAGCAGGCTTCAAATCTAATTCATCTAATTCTCTACTACTCTCTCCACTATCTTACTCTGCTTTATTGTATTGGGCATTTTAAAGGAAATACTATCCAGTAGGAAAATAAAAATTAAAAGATACTGTTATAGTCCATTTGGGCTGCTATAACAACACACCACAGACTGGGTGGCTTATAGACAGAAGTGTATTGCTCACAGTTCTAGAGCCTGGAAGTCCAAGATCAAAGTGCCAGCATGGTCAAGTGAGGGGCTTCTGGGTAAAAGACTTCTTGTTTTGTATCCTCACAAAGCAAAAGGAGCTAAGAAAGCTGTGTCAGTCTCTGTTATAAAAACACAAATCCCATTTGTGAGGGTTCCACCTACATGACCTAACTGCCTTTCTAAAGGCCCTACCTACTAATGCCATCACCCTTGGGGGTTAGGAGTTCAACCCTAATACACATATTCTGACCATAGCAGACACAGTGACATCATTTGCTAAACTTAGTATGTGGATGAAAGATATGTGCATAGAGAAATAAATATTTTCAAGTTCAGAAAATCATATACATAAGATGACAATCCAGTATGCCTTCCTTTTACCTTGATTATATCTACAAAGGTCCCATTTCCAAATGAGGACACATTCACAGGGATGGAGTTAGATCTTCAACATTATCTCTTTGGGCGATCACAATTCAACCTTCAACAACACACAGCCCCATTACACGTAAGTGCTTGAGCATGAATTTCCTAAAATGGAGACACTCTTCTACATAACCATGGTATACACATAAAAATCATGAAATCAACATCAATACATACTACCATCTAGGCCACATATTCCTTTTAAATTTTACCAGCTGCCTCAAAAAACCCTTCATAACAAACAAAGAGCAAACTGCTTCTCTTTTCCCCCTTTCTTCGTGATCAAGGATCCAATCTAGAACAATCTGGGTGTTGTGCCTCTGATCTCTTTCAAGCTAGAACTGTTCCCAATTTTTCCTTGTTTCTAGTGACCTTGACATTTTTTTTGAAGAGTGCAGGCCAGTAATTCTGCAGTGTTCTTTGCAAAGGTTTGTCTGATGTTTCCTCAAGATTCAAATAAAGCTAGGTATTTTGGCAGAAATACAACAGAGGTAGTCTTTTTTTCTCAGTACATCAGACTGGGAAATGTATTATGGCAATTTGTCCCCATGTTGGTCATGCTATTATCACTTGGTAAGAATAGTACATGTTTGATTTCTCCATTGTATAGTTAATAAATAATTAATAAGCAACTGATTTGTCATCTGTGGGAAGATACTCTGAGGCTATATAAATATCCCATTCCTCATCAGACTTTTACATACTGGCCTTAACATCCACTGATATTTTTTGCCTGAATCATTTGTGACTACAAAATTGATTTCTAACTCCATCATCTCTTCAACACTTACTAGGTGACATTTTGCTATAAGAAAGAGTTTTCTCTTTTCCCTTATATATCTATTTCTAAAATAAGGACTCATGGATATCTGTTTATTCAATGGGTTATAATCCATTATTATCATTATTTATTTATGTATTTATTTTTATTTTTCTTTTTTTAATGTTTTATTTATTTCTAGGAGAGAGAGAGGGAGAGAGAAAGCATGAGCAGGGGAGGGTCAGAGAGAGAGGGAGTCACAGACTGAAACAGGCTCCAGGCTCTGAGCTGGCAGTCAGCACAGAGCCCGACGCGGGGCTCGAACCACGAACCGCGAGATCATGACCTAAGTGAAAGTCGGACGCTTAACCGACTAAGCCACCCAGGCGCCCCATCATTATTTATTTAGATTATCATATTGGCCAATGAGAAATCCCTTCATGCTGGCTTCTGATACTTTTGACATGTCCCCATCATTTCTTGAGTACTTCCTTACTTTCTGTCACAAGACGTTCCAGCCTTATCTTGTACTTTCCCTGCTTCAACCAGAGAATTATCCAAGGAACTCTCTTTCCATTTAGAAGATTGATATTTAGAAACCAAGTGTACTCATTTTTACTGGGGTATCATTTCTAGGCTCTTTCCGAAGACATGTATAGGAAGCGCGCACACACACACACACGCACACACACACACATTTCTATATCCATCCTTATAGATATTTATTAACCTGTTGAAAATACTGGAAAAAAGAATTCTGAAGATAGCTTCCCTAAGATTCTTGTCTTTCATTTTTTCAGTCAAACTGAATATAGGTACAAACTGAATATAATATACGTACTGCTCTTAACGGATTTTGCAGATATAATTCAAGTCCCAAATCAGATGCTTCAGGCAGGTCAGTCTTGCTTATTCAGGTGAGTTCTTCAAAAGTAGAGAGCTTTCTTTTTCAGCTGGAAAGAGAAGGAAAGTCAGAGATGTGAAACACAAGAAAGTTTGTCATTGCTGTTGCTGGCTTAAAGATGAAAATGAAGGAACAACATGTTGAAGAATGCAGATCGCTTCAAGTAGCTGAGGATGGCCCTGTCTGACAGCCAGAAAATAACAGGGACCTCAGTCCTACAACCACAAAGAACTCAATTCTGTCAACAGCCTGACTAAAACAGATTCTCTCCCAGAGCCTCCAGGTAAAAGCCTAGCCTGCCCAACACCTTGATTTTGGTCTTGTGAGACCTAGAACATGGAACCCAACTGAGCTCCCTTGGATTTCTGACATACAGTACTATGAACCAATTAATAAGTGAGTGTTGTTTTCAGCCACTAAATTTGTGGTAATTTTATAGTAGCAATAGGAACTTATACAGCTAGACTATATGATAAATATAAAACTGAATTTATACTGATTCTGATTGAATACCACAGGGTTTTTCTAATCTTCCTTTTTCATATCTGTACCTTCAAAAAATAATAACCTGATTCCCCTTATCTTCAAGATATTTAATTATTTGCTTAATCACCTTATATATAACCAACTGCTTCACAAAAATTAATAACCTGATTCCCCTTATCTTCAAGATATTTAATTATTTGCTTAATCACCTTATATATAACCAATTGCTTCACCTGTGGCCCAGCCACTTCACCTGTGGGTCATCTCCTCAGCCTTGGCCTCACGGTATACAGGTGTTGTGCTAGTTGAGTTCCCACTGCCCCGGACTCCATTATCCACATCCTCACCATCCATGGGGCCTGTGCCAGCCAAGTTACACCTGGCCTATTCTCTGTTCCTCCATGTAGAGGATTTATGTTTATGTGTATTTTATGTTTTAGCATCATTTTAGAGACAGTTCTCTCTTTAAAAATGGTGAGTGGGTATGTACCACTTCCTATTCTAACAACATTATTGCTTCCATCAACATGGAATAGCTCTTTACTGACTACCACTGTACCCACTGCTGCGCTAGATGTTCTGAAGCAATTCTAAGTGAGGAATGATGGGGTTTTGGGGTGATCGTGAGGTTTAGAGCCAATAGCCAAGAAAGAATTCTTGAAGATGTCTTTGGTGCAAAAAGGTGATTTTATTAAAGCATGGGGACAGGACTCATGGGCAGGAAGAGCTGCACTGGGGTTGTGAAGACTGATTGTTTATATCCTGGGAAATTGGGGGAGGTAGAGTCCAGAGAAAGATTCTTTAAAAAGGATTTTCCTATGCTAACGAGAATTTGCAGATTACTGGAGGCCTATGTATTGTCATGCTAAGTTTGTTTTTTCCCTCTGGCCAGGCTTTATGGGGATAGTAGGGAGTTCCTAGAGATTAGACTATTGATGAGATAATTGTAAATTGATGGAGACTCAATCAGTTTAACTATGTGTTTTCTGTCTTGTCTTCTGTTCATGGGCAGCCTGGAGTTCCCGCAGAATACCACACATATCCCACCTGGCTTGTGGGTTATCACTGTGCCTTATTCTCCCTCATCAAGGAATGGGGGGGAGGGGGGGCCTGCTTTCAGACTATTATTTTATGAGATAGTAAGTATGGAAGAATTATAATCCTAAACTGGTAGTTGAACTTTTACTTTGCCTAACATTTTTCTTCGAAAGGACAGACTCTCTATCCAATTTTTGAGACTTTTTTTTTTTGCTTGCAAACAGTCCATGTATTTATTAATGTAAAGGAAAAAACACTCCTGTGTTTTTCCTTTACTATTCACACCAAACACTTCTGACACTTCTCTTCACCAAATGTGTATGAGGAGGGGAGCATTTCCCCACACCACGCAATTCTGCAATGTCAGATGGGCATTCTATAATTCAATTTCTGACACTACTTGGAGATGCCATTAGATCTCATAGATAAAGGGCTCAGACCCACAAGACCAACGTCAGTCTCACTTCAGAGGCCAAATACAAGTCCAGGTGCTTCTGATTGACGGGCTAGAATTTGGAGGTTCCCATGACTGCCTCCTTGGGTTTGACTAATTTGCTGGAATAAGCCACAGAACTCAAGAGAAACATTTACTTCTGTTTACCAGTTTACTCTAAAGGATATTATAGAGGATACAGATGAACACTCAGATAAAGAGGTGCATGGGATAAAGTTCAAAAGAGTGCCAAGTGCAGGAGTTTCTATCCCCCTTCGAACTGGGGTGCATGACGCTCCTGAGTTCACCAACCTGGAAACTCTTCAAATCTCGTTTTCATACAGCCTAAGGTGCAGCCTCCATCCCCTTTCTCCTTACCAGAGGTTGGCGGATGGGGCTGAAATCTGCAACCTTCTAATTACTTGGTGTTTGTGACCCCCTCATCCTGAGGCTATCTAGGGACCCCACCCCAAGCCACGCATTAGCATTAACTCTGGCTGCTCCTGTGTGAATAACAAGAGAGGACCCCATTACTGCAGAAATCTCCAGGGTTTTAGGAAATCTGTGACAGGACCCAGGGACAAAGATCAACTATATTTCTTATTATACCACAATTAGGAACACATCTTCCACACATTGTAAGGACACAAGTCTAAACCAAACTGACTCCATGACAGGCTTTAAGTTTCCCCTCTAAACTAGAAGGCCTAAGTTTCAGCTTCCCCGAAACTATCAGGCAGTTACACATTGCCCAAGGCACGAGAAACCACCTTGCAACACCCAATCAGGAAAGGCCAGCGACCACCCTCCACATTACTGAGGGAGAGGCCTGGAGATAGAAACTATAGATAGGACCCTGTTACCTAACGTTAAAGTTAACCCCTTAGTCGCCGAACAAGACCCTAGGCTCACTCTGTGACTGGTTGAATTTAAAGGTACTCTAAATGTTGTAATTGGATCCCGCCAACAGTAACGAATACCCTAGACAGTGTGTATGGTTAAACCCGCTGTCAATAATGATGAATAATTATGATTGGATCGCTGTTCCATGCCACAGCTTCTGTAACTCCCCCGTCACAAACCCCATAAAAACCCTACTCTGCCTTTGCTCGGGGCTCTCAGCACAGATCCACTGCGTTTTTAGGTCTGGGAGCCCGAGCTTAAGCCCAAATAAACGCGCTTTGCTTTTGCATACGTGACTCGGACTCGGTGGTGGTCTTGGGATTTTGGGGAGATCGCGATCTGGGCATAACAACATTTCTTCTCCTTTTGGAACAGAGAGAGAAAAGGGAAGGGCTAGATTTGGGAGAATGTCAAACATAACGAATTCTAATTATAATAGGCAGGTAATACAAAGAACTTGTTTTGCTAGCTGGTCTAAAAAGACCTCCTCTCTCAACTGTAAATCTGGCTGAGAGACAAGGACAAAATAATTATATATTCACCTCGGTCTTTCAATAAAAGCAGAAAGAGCTTTCCATTTCAAATTTGTTTTGTTTTGTACCACATGTGGGTTAATTAGATAAAACCATGTCATGTGCCAGATTCAATCAGCCTGAAAATAATCAGAAAACCGGGTTTGGCATTGTTTATGCTGTTCTGGCTCAGATAGACGAAAGCACAAAACGTAAATTGGCTCCAGAAAATAACATGTGTGTACCAGTGCCAGCTTTTCTTTCATGGGATAATCTCTTGCTGGCACTTGCACGGCAGAGGCTGCTCTGGGTGGCCATTAGACGAGCCTACACGGTGTAGATTCCCATTTCCCATGAGTGGACACCTCCATGAAGGGCACTTACCGTACTGCCTTTGACCTAGGCCAGAACCAGCTTCTCAGCTCCTGGCAGTCAGCCCAACTGAAAACACGCGTTGAGACGAAAAGCTGAAAATGCATTTTTGTTTGGCTTATCCCCTAGTGACTTCCTGTAGGCCTATTTCTTTGTTTTCAAAATCTCCTATAAGATGAGAAATACAGTCCTGAAGCCACCACCTCAGCCACATTTCTTTGTTGGAGGTAGTTCAGTGAATTTTATTAAGGGGAAGAAGGCAGAGCAGTTCACTGTCTCCCTACTTAAGTTCCAAGAGATGAACGTTTTAGCAATTATCCAAGCAATCGTGGACAGAGAAATAGGCATTTAAAAAAAACGAATCATCTGATGAATGATAAAATCCAAATTCGCTAGCTTTTTTGCCTTCTCTTTGTGCTATGTAAACTATCTGATATCAATGCACGGGGGATAGGATTCCACATTGCTCTCCTTATACTTTTTAAAAAAGAATATTTTTTAGAATATTCTAGAATGTGTGATGGGAGGTGATGGATGAAACCATTTTTGCTCAGGTCACAAGTGAGTACCTGAGATAGGGAAGCTAAGGGGACTTCATGAAGAATTGCTTTTTTTGCTCATTTTCCTGCTTTTATTTTTGCTGAGATCTGCTCCCCTCCCCTACACATGCCTTATAATAGGTATGTCCTCTTTGTAAGGGTCAAGGAGTTCATCATTTCTTTGGAATTTTCCAGCATATTAGATAAGATCTAAGGAGAGAACAGTCACTTTAAGATCTTCATGTATGTTTACCAGACCCCTGACTCCAGACACCTTGATACAACCGACCACCAGCCAGGACATAAATGACTTATGGAGAATATCTACGTACTCGTCTTTTTTGTTTTTTGTTTTGTTTTGTTTCATTTAATTTCCAATGTGTATTATTTTTGAGAGAGACAGACAGACAGAATGTGAGCAGGGGAGGAGCAGAGAGAGAGGGAGACACAGAATCCTTAGCAGGCTTCAGGTTCTGAGCTGTCAGCATAGAGCCCGATGGGGGGCTCAAAATCACAAACCATGAAATCATGAACTGAGCCTTGGTAGGACACTTAACCCACTGAGCCACTAAGGTGTCCCTACTTGCCTTTGTTTAAACACTTCCTAGATACCTGAGAGGACGCGAGCATGAGACCACAGTCCTCAAAAAAACCCCAGACCCCAACCAAAGGAGAGACTTACTCTCCTTTCCTTTCCCAGTTTCCCAGATGCTCTGTCCATATCTGCACTCTCTCTGTATCTTCATTAAACAGTGCTCTCACTTCCTTCCAGCTCATGTTTGATTTCTAGCCTACATAAAGTCAAGGAGCCTCTTGGCTGGTCCTATGGGATCCCTTCTGGGTCCCCGGACCTGGCCTGCCTATGTCATATCTACTTGTCAAATTCAGTGGGTACGTTAAATCTTCATCTTATCTGGTTTATCTACAAGTATCTGGCATTTTCCACTATTTCATCCTGTTTGAAATTTCCTTGGTTTCTATGACCCCACTCTCTCCTAACTTCTACCTCTTCTACCTTTCTGGCTTCTTATTTGTACTTTCCTCCCCCCACCCCCCTTCTCGCATTTGCTTCTTGAGTCTTGGTGTGCACAGAGTCTAATCCTTTCTTTTTTTTTTGTTCTATATGATTTTTCCTAGCTCAGTAGTTGCCAATGGAAGAAATCTAAGAATCATTTTGGATTCTTCCCTTTTCTTTTTCCTTTCTATCTGCTCAATCCCATGTCTTCTTGACAGTATCTCTTCACCCCTTAGATTTCTCCCTTTGGATTAGTAAAACTACTTTGGTGGCAAATACAGAAAATCCCACTAAAACCTGATTTAAAAACAGGGTGATTGTTTCTTCAACAAGTCAATGGCATGAAAAATGTGAGGAAAGGGATTTTTGTGATTAAATGAGACTAACATGACATAAACATCAGCTGCTGCCATGTTTGCTTGGATTTTGTTTGGCTCCCAACATGAACAAACCAGCTATTTTAAAGGTTGTTTTTTTTAATCAGGAAAATTTGGATAAGTACTAGATATTAGATGACATGTACTGGACAAGGGTAGGCTGCCCCAAGGTGGGTCGCCTTGGCACAACACTCTTTTGAGTTAAATGTAATCAGAACACAGCAGATGTGGGAAAAGCTCTCTTCCTGATTCTCAACTGCCTAATTTACATTGGAAAGGAGAGCCATGCCAGAAAGGGAGCTATTAACAGAAACTCCCATTTACCGAAGAAACTTACCTGTATAATAGAGCAAACTTTTTCCAAAACATCTTCTTTCACCTTCCTGCTAATGGCCTTACTACCCTTTGTCTCCTCAGACCCTACTCCTTTCCTTGTTTCTTTTAAACTTCATGTTTCCTCATTGTCTTTGGAATTTCATGTCTGTATGGATTCCTCATACGTACATCTTTTAATTTGATTTTCTCCTCTTAATCTGTCTCATGTCAATTTGATTCTAAGTCCAGCTAGAAGGACTGTAGAAGGCAGAGGACAGTCTTCTTCCCTGAACAAAAGGTTATCAATAATTTTTTTTAGGTTCACAATGGTGTGATGTTAGAAAATGTTCATACTGGGAGCACCTGGGTGGCTCAGTGGCTTAAGCGTCTGACTTCAGCTCAGATCATGATCTCACGGTTGGTGGGTTCGAGCCCTGCATCAGGCTCTGTGCTGACAGCTAGCTCAGAGCTTGGAGCCTGTTTCAGATTCTGTATCTCCCTCTCTCTCTGACCTTTCCCTGCTCACGCTGTCTCTGTCTCAGAAATAAATAAAAAACATTTAAAAAAAAAAAAAAAAGAAAAAGAAAATGTCCATACTGAAACACATACTGAGCTAATCAGAGTGAAATGACATGATACCTTGATTTTCTTTAAAATATTTCATCAAGAAGGGAAAGTAGATGAAGAACTGCAGCAGATTCTTGATGATTGTTGTATCTGGAGTTTTGGAATATGAGGGTTCATTATACTGCTAGACCTCCCTTTCCAAAGGAGAATCACCGAGGACAAAACCCACAAAACACAAAAGGAGTTGGTTATTCAGGTTTATTTTAGTCCGGCCAGTCCCTCCTGAGCACCCGAAAAGTCCTCAGAAGAGCACCCTGCCGAGCCATAGCTCAGGGTTTATATAGAGAGAGGGGCGAAGCCGGGTGTATAGAAGCTAGAATTTTGTGATTAGCGGTGGGGGTTGCTTAACAGTTGCTTGAAGAACATGTTTGGCCGTTCTAATCACAATGTTCACTAAAGATTTACATCTCAGGGGCTTGCTGCAGCCAGGAGGAGATAGGTTGCTCAACCCCTGACCTTTTGCCTGAATAGAGTTTGAGATCAAACAATGGTTGCTATTTCCTCCTTTGCAAGCCACTCATCTTTTGGCCCAAAGCAGATTTTACAATACTATCTTTATACTTTTTAAATACTTAAAGAGAAATTAAAACAAAGGGAAATTTTACTTTACTTTTTTAATGTTTTTATTTATTTCTGAGAGAGAAAGAGACAGCATGAGTAGAGGAGGGTCAGAGAGAGAGGGAGACACAGAATCCGAAGTAGGTTCCAAGCTTCCAGCTAGCTGTCAGCACAGAGCCCGACGCGGGGCTCGAACCCACGAACTGTGAGATCATGACCTGAACCGAAGTTGGACGCTTAACCGACTGAGCCACCCAGGCGCCCCAGGAAATTTTACTTTATAACTAAGAAGTTCAGAGATGAGGTAGACTTTAATTGAAGCTTGATAGAGTAGTTAATATCATTAGGGTCTCAATTTCCTTTTAATCTCCTTGTGGCTTTCAATGGTGTTTGCTTTATCCTAAAGCCCTAACATAATTATTTATAGCACTGACTTTCATTCAACTGTAACCTAGTTTGGTATGGTAAGTAAAATGGTCACCCTAGTTCATGGTTGTCAAATGATTGCCAACCACAATTGGGGCTTTACGTTTCTCTGTTCATATCCAATGGAAGAGAGAAAAAGCTGCTTTCCCAGAAGCACCAAGCAAATATCTTCTATAGCCCCAATGTTCTAGAAGAGATATGTGCCCATCCATGAAACAAACACATGCTTAGAATGACGGGATACCTTGGTTGGCTTCAGTTAACCAGAACCGACCCTGACAGGTGGGGGCAGAGTCAATCCTTGGGTCCTTTTGGGCGGGGTCAAGAGGGATTGAATGTGGGAAGGAAACTAATAAAGGTCACCATACCCCTCCTTGCCATGTCTTTCCCACGTTCCTAGCTTAGCACCCAAGATTTCTTACTCAGACTTTTGAAATAACTTTCTTGCTGATTCCCCTCCTTTCGTTTTGGCCCATCAATCCCACACCACTACCAGAATGATCTTCTTAGCATGTAGATCTGATTGTGTCACTGCTACATTCAACATTTTTTGATGTCTTGGCTTTACCTATAAGATCAATTCCAAATGCCTTTTCTTATTAAGTAAAGCTGTTTAATATCTGGCCCTTGTCTGGTTATCTGTCCACTCTCATCCATCTATATTCTCTTGTCTATACTTTAAGCTTTAGCAAAACTGAATTACTTGTAGTACCGTTCATATGCAATGCTTTCTCATACCTCATTCCCTGAAGCCTGTCTCAATCTTATCAATCCAGCAAATCTGTATTCATCCTCTCACAGCTTGAATGCTGTTTTCTGTGATTCCTTTCCTCTTTTTTCAGACGCATCGTCCTTTATGCTCACTGCACTTGCCACACAGGAGAGCCCTCTTTTCTGATCAGACTGGGATAGTGGGTGATGGGTTAATTGAAAAACTAAATAAATCAGGGATCATAACAATAATGACAAATGCATTAAACATTATTTTATTTTATTTTATTTTATTGAGAGAGAGAGAGAGGGAGTGCGAGCAAACTTTCTGGGAAGAGGGGCAGAGGGAGAGAGAGGGGAATCTCAGTGCTGAGTGTGGAGCCTGACACAGGGCTTGATCCCATGATCCTGGGATCATGACCTGAGCCAAAATCAGGAGTTGGTTGCTCAACCGTCTGAACCACCCAGGTGCCCTTAAACATTATTTTTTTTAAAGATCACTTATAAGTCACTATTTCTCACTAAAGAGCTTTTTTCTTTTCTTTTTTCTTTTCTTTTTTTTTTTGTCTTTTCTCTCTCTCTCTTTTTTTTTAGGTAAGTTCTATGTCTGTTTTGAAGCTTGAACTCACGACCCTGAGATCAAGAGTCTCATGCTCTACCAACTGAGCCAGCCAGGCACCCCTCACTAAAGAGCTTTTTCAGACTTTTATTTTTTTCCTAAAGACATCTTCCCTCCCACTTCCTATGAAATTTTAATACCACGACAGACACACACTGTATCTATTCATGTACTCCATGTATATCTTCAGGGTGAAGGCCTTTTATATGGATGTGGGTCCTCTGCCTCAGATTTCTTCCACATCGATAATTTTCCTATATGATTCCTAATTCAAATTGCTTCAAAATAGAGGGGGAACAAAACATTAAAAAACAAAAACTGAATGTAGAATCACACTCCATTGTTCTGATTCCCTTCTCATGCCTACCATTTAACAGCTTTTTCTTTTCTTTTTAAATGTTTATTATATTTGAGAGAGTGAGAGAGAGAGAGAAAGAGAGAGAGAGTGCATAAGTGGGGTAGGAGCAGAGAGCAAGGGAAACACAGAATCCTAAACGGGCTATACAGGCTCTGAGCTGTCAGGACAGGGCAGACATGGGGCTTGAATGCACGGTCTATGAAATCATGACCTAAGCAGAGGTCACACTTAACTGACTGAGCCACTCAGTCACCTCAATTTTTTTATTTTTATTTTTTTAATGTTATTTATTTTGTTGGGGGGAGGGGCAGAGAGAATCCCAAGCAGACTCCCCACTGTCAGCACAGAGCCCAGCTCTGACTTGATCCCACAAACCATGACATCATGACCTGAGCTGAAATTAAGAGTTGGAGGCTTAACTTACAGAGCGGTCCAGCTGCCCCTGAGCTTTTTAAAAAAATATATACATATAAGTTGCTTTTTATGAAGTATTTCTAATGAATTTAGTTTCATTTTCATAAAAATAACTTTTTCTCTCCCCACAATTACACTTTATTTTTTTTATGGTATGTGGATTTATTTATTTATTTATTTTTTTTACAAATAATTTATTGTCAAATTAGTTTCCACATAACACTCAGTGCTCATCCCCACAAGTGCCCTCCTCCATACCCATCCCCCCCCGCCCCCCTACATCCATCAGTTCTCAGTTTTTGTCAGCATTCAAGAGTCTCTCATGGTTTGCCTCTCTCCCTTTCCCCCACCATTTCCGCCCTTCTTCTCCCCCTTGTTCCTCCGTTAAGTCCCTCCTAATCCTCCTATACGTGCAAACATATGGTATTTGTCCTTCTCTGCCTGACTTATTTCGCTCAGCATAACACCCTCAAGGTCCATCCATGTTTACACTTTATCATTACACAGTGTCTCATCACATTTTACCCTTTCAATGACAACACAAGCACTTGGGGATCAAACACAATTGTTGGCAAGGGGCAGGGAGCAGCAATAAGAAAATATATAGGAAACAAATAGGTGAAAGAAGTAATATACAAAAAATAGTAACTAGCACTTTTGCAGAATTTACAAGGTATCCAGCACTGCTTTAAGAGCTTTACAAAAGTTGGGACACCTGGGTGGCTCAGTGGGATGAGCGTCTGACTTCAGGTCATGATCTCCCAGTTGGTGAGTTCAAGCCCTACATCGGGCTCCCTGCTGTCAGCACAGAGCCCACTTCAGATCCTCTGTCCCCCTCTCTCTGCTCCTTCCCTACTTATGCTCTCTCAAAAATAAATAAAACATTTAAAAAAAAGGAGCTTTATAAAACTCATATAATCCTCACAACAGAGGTTCCGTTATCTCCTGATGAGAAGACTGAGGCACACAGAGGTCAATTTTTTTTTTTTTGCTAAAAGTCTTCTTAAGCAACAAATGCTTAAAACATCTTTTGCAAAAATGTTTTTAAGATATATGACCAGCATCTGCCTTTCTTTGACAGAGTCTATTGAACATAATGTAACCTGTCTCTAAAATGGTGTAACTAATAAAAACAGGCTGATGAAAATTTAACGTGGCTTCCTTTTTGGGTTTCACAAGAAGCATTCCTTTTCATTCTCAGGGAAACCAGGGAAGTGAGTTTAGCTAAATCAGGAAGACATCTGTGTGAGGAGAGAGAGAGGACTTAATCGCTCCTTTCCACCCTTTCCTTGGGGGTGAGGGTGACCTTAGCCAAGAAGCAAAAACTGAGAACTGATAGTTTCTGTGGAAGGTTTTTCTTTAAAACTGGCCACTGCTATAGCAGACGCTGGAGTCATCACTGAAACTGTGCCAAGTCTGCAAGGGGTCACGAGGCTGCTTTCACTCCGTTGGGGTTTGAGCTGAGGCACAGCCCTCCTGAGCCCACCTCCCCACAATTCTCTTCCCTGCCCCCATTCCCCTTTCTCCCTTTTCCTGAGCTCTACTCTGGAAACTTCCTCCGCAGCTTCCCTACGCTACAAGGAGCTGGGGCTGAGCTGGGTCTTGCTCTAACTGCTTGCTTGCTCTAGGCTGGTAGCCTGTGTCGGTGTGGACCCAGGGGCTAGGGGACACTAGAGCCCTCCCACAGGGTGTGAACAGCAAGGAATCGGAAATCTTACTTGACACTGTAGGCCCGATGCCTAGGAGAGTGAGATCTCACAGATGTTCGGTAAATACTTGCTGAACAAATAAATGCATGAACGAATGAGTGATCTGTGGGCCTCAGTCCAATTCATTTGCTTAGTTCACCAGTGTCCTTGATACTTGTGGATCAGTCTAATGAAGATTAATTTCTGTAAGAAGATCATGTCTCTGCAGAGTCTTGGCATGGTTGGGTTTTTTTTTTTTAATTCAGTATTACATGCTACCTTTGTCATTTCTTTGAATTTGTTTCCAGCTGAAAATTTCAGCTTTCCTCTTCCTCCTTCTAAAAAAATCCTACCCACTCTTTACTATCTCCATGGCTAAGCCTCCACCAACCCTTTTTTGAAGATCCCTGTTAAAAGGGACCATTCCCTTCCATAAATGCCAACAGCACTGTGGTAGTAACTGTGTAGTATACGGTAAGTGCATGTTCAAACTGCCTCCATACCCTCCCCCCCCCCTTTTTTCGTTTTATCCTTGAACTTCCCTGAGACAGAATGTTGGGCAAATGGTTATTCGCCTTCCAAAGACAAGGAGAGATTTGGAGAAGTAAATGGGCATTTCAGGGACAGAAGCCTAGAAAAATGATAGAACATACACTAGAACTCATGCCTCTTACAATGGTTATAAAGGGCAAAAGAGGGGCCAAATTGTTTCAGGAGTTGGAGAATACCTCACTGTCTTCATTCGTTGGTTAATTTTGGCACCAAAAGGCTTCACTTAAAAATTAATGGGTCTTTCTACATCCAAGTCAGTACATTTGTGGGGAGTGAGGTTTATTTCCTTACTTATGTTTCTTCTTTGTAATTTCATCTTAAATATAACCATCCATGTGGAGGAAAGGGTAGAATATGCAAACTGCCACTTCCGTTGCTTTCATGGATCAGAGAATTGCGGCATTAAACAGAAGTACGATCAGTAGTAGAGGGTGGGAAGAAAGGTCTGGTGTGGGTCAGGGACCTTCAGGCACTGCAGCTGGAGCCTCTGGGTCTCCCCTGAATCGCCATTTGACGAGACCAACATCAGACCATAGGGCTTAAATCCTGGCCCTTGGTCGGGAGGAGGGCTGGGGAAGGGCCAGGCTCCACCACACAATGCCCAGGAGGCCCAATGCTGCCTTTGGGCCTCCGAATCTGAACCCAACAAAAAACCCCACACGTCCCAGGGGTCTCAGCTCGGTCTCTGACCCTTAGTTTCGCTGGGACAAAATGGTCTGGGCCTGGCTGACAACGTGATCTTCTGGGGGCCCCGCCCCCCATTGGGGCAACAGGGGGCGGTGCCAGCTCACCCGGCGAGCGAACCGCCCTAACTAGTTTGTCCCTGCGGCCCTCTCGTAGGCGACGCCCCCGCGCACGGAGCCCTCCCGGCGTCTCATTGCCATGGCTGCCCGTGGCGGCGTCGCTCCGGCGGGCGAGGGTCTGCGTTACGCTGAGTACTCGCAGCCCGTGACCAAAAGGGCAGAGGCGGACATAGACCACGGACTGGTGAGTCCCGCCGGCTGTTCTCGCCCCTCTCGGGGACTGCCTGCCGGCACCCTCCGGATCCCTGGAGGCCGTGCGTCGCTCCTCACCCTTCTCACTCGTCCAGCCGTGGTTGTCCCGGCTTTCCCATCTTTGTCCCGTCCCCTCCTTCGTGCGCCGAGTTGTGCTCCGTGCCGGCATTGACGTCTAGGCGTGTGTAGTCTCTGTTCCCTCAAGGAGCTTACAGTCTCTAGTCCGGGGGATGGGCCGGAAGACAGCCAGTTGCAGGTCCCGTGTGATAAGCAGGGTAGGGTGGGTTCACCTATCGCGCAGGCGGAGACCCCATCCAGTCTTGCCGGGAGTAGGGGGTGAGGTCAGGGGAGGCTTCTTGGAAGAAAGATGATTAAAAACTAGGATCTGGAGAAAGAGCGGCCGTTAACCCAACGAAAGGAAGAGGAAAAAGTGTTTCAGGCACCAGTAGTAGTATCTACCAAGTCGTAAGCCAGAGAAACGGCGAAATTGCAGGTGGTTTATTCTGGGAAAAGTAAGTGTCCAATAGAAGCATAATGCAAGCCACATATATATCTTTACGTTTTCTGTAGCCATAGTCAAAATGTGAAAATCAGGTGAATTTAATTTAATTATTTTTTAATGTTTATTTTTGAGAGAGAAAGACTGCGCGCGCGCGCGCGAGCGAGCGGGGGAGGGGCAGAGAGGGAGACCCAGAACCTGAAGCCGGCTCAAGGCTCTGAGTTTTCAGCACAGAGCCCCATGCTGGAGTTGAGGGGGCTTGAACTCACAAACCAGATAAGGACCTGAGCTCAAGTCAGATGTTTAACCGATTGAACTACCCAGGGGCCCCCAGGTGAATTTAATTTTAACAGTGTATTTTATTTAACCCCTTGTATCCACAATAGTATTTTGACATGTAATCAATATAAAACTATTGAGGTATTTTACATCCTTTTTTTTTAATTGTACCAAGTCGTTGAAAGCCAGTGTGTATTTTACACTAACAGCACATCTCACAGTGAAAGTAGCCACATTTCAGGTGCTCAGTCACATGTAGCTAGTGGCTACATTAATCCATGCAGTTGCCAGGTAGAAATGGGGGCTAGAACATGCGAAGTATCTGGTAAAGCACTTGAATGAATTGGGATATCCTGAGGACGCTGGTACCCTTTTGATGAGTTTTAAGCAGAGAAGTGTCAGACTGGGCTCTTGTAAACTTCTCTGAGGCTTTGTGTAAGAAGGGTGGAGGCAGTCTGGAAACATGGCGGTTTTCTTTCTTTTTCACATGGTATTCCGTGCTGTGCAAGCCTGCAGTGATACAGACCTTGCCTTTAGATGCACAGCACCTACTGTCCCATACCGTTTGTTGACTACTGGAGTATGACATTTTTTTATGTTGCCCTGTCATTTTCCGGTATTTTTCTAAGTTTCCTAAGAGCAGGAGCTGGGGATTTACTTCTAGTAAGCACTCACTTTGTGGTCACTCAGTTATCCTTACTTGATTAACTGATACGTTTCTGGAGCAGTCAGCTGGGCTTGCCTGGGAAGACATTTCTTGAAAACTGCTAGGTGCCAGTTATTATTCTAAGACCTTGGGATAGGTAAGTACCAAAACAGGTGGAACATTTGAAGTAGTAAGCTCTGAGCTCTTACTTGTCTGATTCATCCCATACCACAGCTCTGTGAGAAAGGTCCTTTTTATTTCTCATTTAAGGATCATTCTCTTAATAAGCTACAGACCTCGGATTCCCTCTACCCTTTCCACTGTGACTTGCTGACTTCTAGAAATATAAGGCTTTTTGAGTGTAATGTCCAGTCTGTGATGTAGACCGAAAAAGTTATTAGGGTAGGTAGAGGATCTCTTTATGGGGAGTTGTAACAATCTCAGTACTGGACTGATTGCAAGGCAGTTGGGAGCTCTGTGGTATTTTGAAGATAGAAGTAATATTGGTGATTTTTCACATCTGTAGGTATGTGTGGAATTTAAGATATCAGTTAGGAGATGTCATCAGTAGTCCAGGCACATGAAGGCTGAAGTGTAGGCCAGTAATTCTAAAGTGATTCCTGTCCAACCTAGCACTCCCTTTTTTATAATAAATATTTTGTAAAGTATCCTGTAATATCCTAAAATGATATTCAAAGGCAATGAAATATACTCATAAAAATAACTTTTAAAAATTAATGCAATGCGGGGCGCCTGGGTGGCTTAGTTGGTTAAGCATCTGACTTTTGTTTTCAGTTCAGGTCGTGATTGCATGGGTCTTGAGATCAAGCCCCATCTGGGGCTCTGCACTGACATTGCAGAGCCTGCTTGGGATTCTCTGTTCTCTCCCTCCCTCCTTCCCTCCCTCTTCCCCCCGCCTCAAAATAAATAAACTTAAAAATCAATGCAATGCTTTAATTGAAACATAAAGGTGACATATTTTATTAGAAAGCAACATGTTTGCTATTTAGGTATGTAAATACTCAGGCATGATTGTATTAGAAGATATAATGAAGTAATCAGTTGCTGGCATATTGCCCCAATGCAAAGAATCACTATGAGTGTGACAACTATAAATGCAGACCGATTTCATATGTATTAACTGGCATTTCAGATACCATAAGGGCCATTGTCATTGACAAAGTGATTTTTCCCAAATTGTTTACAGTTTTAGGTAAAAGTTTGAACACAACAAAGTGGAATCTTCCCTCGATTTACATAAATAATAGTTGCACAAAATTCAGCTTTCTTTAAAACAGTGCAAAAATGATACATTTTATATATACTATATTATAAAGTTTTAGAGGAAGGTGATCATAAATAAGCTTTTCACCTACTTAAGGTTCAGCAGAGTGTTTTAAAATCCTGAGATATGCAGATAGTTCTGTTACACAGGGTTGTCTAATACATTTCAGGACTTCTAGGATGAATAGTCCCCATCCACCAAATACCCTCTGTCCTATCCAAATAGGACAACTAAAAGATCCTCACAGGGGCACCTGGGTGGCTTAGTCGGTTAAGCGTCCGACTTTCGCTTAGGTCACGATCTCACGGTTCGTGGGTTCGAGCCCTGCGTCGGGCTCTGTGCTGACCGCCAGCTCAGAGCCTGGAGCCTGTTTAGGTCTGTGACTCCCTCTCTCTGACCCTCCCCTGCTCACGCTGTCTCTCTCTCTCTCCTAGAAATAAATAAAACATTTAAAAAATTATTAAAAAAAAAAAGATCCTCACAGATTTCCAAAATATCCCTACAGGCCTGTTCTGCCTCTGTTGGAATCATTGGTCCAGGTAATGACCATTGATGTGTTAGAAGATAAGAGAACTGATCATGATAATTTGGGGAGAGCTTGAAAGTACTGAAAGTGATGGGAAGCTGACAAAGAGTAAGTGTTGGGAAAAAATAACCCAGGAGAGGGGCATATGGGACATCTTACTGAAAATAGTAGAAAATAAAATATCAAGGAATGGAAGAAGAAATTTTTTTACTTTGTGTTTTAAAAAGATGCAGTTTATTTTAAAGTTGTTGAAATACACTATATGCAAGTGTAGATGTGAAATAAGTCTTTGTGAGGTAGACTTCCCATTAGAGACTAGGAATTAATGCGCAATAACCAGTTTAGGAGATTAAAAAGGTAAAAATGTAAGCAAAAATACCTATGTAGTACCTTGAATAAAATAGTAGCTTACAATGAATTGTTTAATAGAGGTCATGGTCAGATTTTGCTTTGTAGCAAAACTGGTTCTCATAGAAAAGTCGAGAAGAAAGTTTAATGTTAGGAAGAGATTATTACCAATTTTTAAAGCATTTTGAAAAAAACCCAGTTTGTGTGAAATGGTAGCCTTCAGTTTTCAGTATTTTCCCAAAAAGTGTAACTTCTTTTGTTAGGAGGATGGTGTAACATATAATTAGCCACATATACATTTTAGTATATGCCAACTTGAAAACTAAAACCTATCAAACATGTAAATCATTAAATACTTATTACCAAAACAAATCACTTCTTCTATTTTTCTATTGCAATTTGATTCAAAATGTTTACCTTGAAGCTTTCCTTTGAAGAAGTCACATGAATTACGTATTGTATATCCATATTTTAAATTTTATATGCTTCTTTCCTCGGTGTATCATAAGTGGAGGTTAACTTTATATTCATAAGGCTAAAAATCTAAGCTCCATGGCAGGGACTTTGCTTGCTGTCTGTTTTCCCAGTGTTTATAATGGTGCCTGATAGTGATAAGCTTTCCTGATAAAGAAATTGCTGAATGAATAAATGTTATTCTGGAATGGGAAGGAATGAGAACTATTCTCTCAGTGAATGGAGTTAATAAGAATTTTCAGTTGCCTAACCACTGAGTCCTACAACAAAAATACAAAATTCAGCTGCCTAAAATGTAGCTTATTATGTTCTCTCCTCCATACCAGCTGATTCTCTTCTTTCCCCTAACGTGAATAATGTCATTATCAACTCTGATTTTTTTCTTTACCTCCAGCCTTCTTCTGTCAGTCCATTATCCTGATCTCTGATTTCTTTCTCTGACTTTGCCACTGCTATTCTGTTAGTCCTTATCATCTCTCCCCTGGCCTATTGTAATGGCCTTTAAAAAACAGGTCTCTTTGCTTCTGGTACTTTATCCTTTTTAAACTTCACACCACCATCAGTTATTTTTTATAACCTTTTTATAGGTTTACCATGGTCCATACTTTCCTCAGGGTGGTATATAGGACTTTTCCATTAACTTACCTCCAAACAACTTCCCCCAACCCCATTTTCCATCCCCTACGCTGCACTGTACCCTGTGCTGTGACTTTACTTATTGTAGTTTTCTCCTCTGTCTGAAATTCTTTGCCTGGCAAACTCCTATTCATTTTTTAAAGCTCAGGTTACTGATGTGAAGCCTTGCCTGACTCAAGTTCCCCTTCCCTAGTTATGTTTTCTCTTGTGTACTTCCTCAGAAAGCTGTGCAGTTTTTTATTAAAATATTTCTTATATCTAAATTATTCATCTCTGGGACACCAGGGTGGTTCAGTCAGTGAAGCATCTGACTCTTGATTCCAGCTCAGATCATGGTCTCACAGTTCGAGTTTGAGTCCTGTGTCAGACTCTATGCTGACAGTGCAGAGCCTGCCTGGGATTCTCTCTTTCCCTCTCTTTCTATGTCCCTTCCTTGTGCACATATACTCTCTCTCTCAAAATAAATAAACTTTAAAAAGTTATTCATCATTGTATAAGCATCTAGGCTGTGAAGTCTTCTGGGCAAAAACTTTTATATGCTTCTGTGATTGGCACCATAATTGACACAGGGTAGTTAGTCACTTGTTTATTAAATGAACAGCTATTAACTTTATTACTATTGAGTGACTTAAACAGGAATGCTTGAGTCTGACATTGATGAGTGTGTGTTTTCTATAGGATTTCTCTTTTAAGTTAGCCTCTAAGGGAGAACAGGAGTCTTTGTCTTCCTTAGCACCAGGCCCGGCGCATGCTGAGTGCATGTTTGTGTGTATATGTGGTAAATGCTAAATAAATATTTGTGGTATGAGTCAGTAGTCTCCATCTTCCCTTTTTCCATCACAGCTATCTTTCTGAGGCAGAATAACTTTTTTCCTTCTTAATTTCCTACTGGTACCACTATTGTCTATCTTGAACTTAAGTGTTACAGTCTCCATAGAAGTTTTAGCATTTTATAACGCTTTCAGGCAATTTGTATTTATTGAGAAGGTTATTTACTGCTTATGCTCTTCTGGAAGAATAAAATGCCTTAGGGAATTAGTAAACAAATTTGATGCTCTTTTTCCTTTCCCCCAGTGGTAGCAGCTATGATGGAGTGAGCTGTTTTCCCAGTTTTCAGAAATTCTTGGATTCATAGTAGTGGAACATTTAATTTGTTTGTTTGTTTGTTTTCTGGTGGAGATTTGAAACTAGGTGACAGTAACAGACACCAGACTTGGTCCACTTGTTTATTTGCTCTATTTAAATAGTGCTTCTCCTTTTTGAAATATGCCTTTTAAACTAAAATTAGATATTCGTTATAGGCAGGGAGCAAGTTTTAAGGATCCTCATTCTCTCAATTCTCAACATAGTAACAGTAACCTGGTTACTGCTCCATAAATTTTTATTGAATGTTTAAATTAGCAATGGAATGAAGCAACTGGACAGGAAAAAAATAGAGAATGAGAGAAATGTTTTATAGAATTATGAACTGATAGCCCTAAGGAACAAAAAAGAATAAGATAAATGAGACTGTCTCTTGTTTTACTCTTTAGTGGTAAAGAAAGGGCTAAAATATAAGTGTGTGTTTGTATAGTCAGACCGCACATAGTACCCTGACTTCTGGTGTGCTTTCCCTGGTTTTGGTAATTTTATTGCTTATTACTTCCAATAACACAGTCTCCAACTCTGTTTTTAAAGTTTATCAATTCATTCAGTTTAATTAAAAAAATTTTTTTGAACACAAAATATAGGGAAGCTATATATTAGATGTCTGTGGGGAGGATATGGATAAACCAGGATTGCCACTCTCAAGGACAGATGTCAGCAAATTTATTTTGTAGAGGGCTAAATAGTATTTTAGGCTTTGCAGGCCATGTTGTCTCTGCTACACTACTGAATCCTGCCATTGTAAAGCAAAAGGCAGCTATTGATAATGCATAAATGTGGCTGTGTTCCAATAAAATTTTATTTACAAAAACAGTTGGAGGGCCAGATTTGGCCTGTGGGCTATAGTTTGCCTGCCACTGCTCTAGAAGGTAAATTCGATCACTTAATTCAAGACCCATTCTTTTTATTTTTTAAATTTTTTTAATGTTTTATTTATTTCTGAGAGAGAGAGAGAGAGAGAGAGAGAGAGCGTGTGAGCAGGGGAAGGCCAGAGAGAGAGGAGACACAGAATCTGAAGCAGATTCCAGGCTCTGAACTAGCTGTCAGCACAGAGCCTGATGTGGGGCTCGAACCCACGAACTCTGAGATCATGACCTGAGCCGAAGTCACTTAACTGACTGAGCCACCCAGGCGCCCCTCAAGACTGATTCTATTAAGTGCTGTTATTTATTTGTTCATTTATTGAACACTTATTGAGTCCTACTTTAAACCTCCTAGAAGAAAAAACATGGGCAGTGATTTCTTTAATATTGGCTTTAGGATCATGTTTTAGATATGTCTCTTCAGGCAAGAGATGCAACAGCAAAACTGCCTGAATGTGAGATACGGGGTTCCATTTTATTAGGTAAAGTACTGAGGCTCAGTGCTGCAGTTAAGTACAAAGATGAATCAAACATGGGTTTTGTCCTCAAAGACCTTGAAAAATATTTCATTTTTCTTTTTTTTTGCATGTATTTATTTATTTATTTTTACAAATAGTTTATTGTCAAATTAGTGTCCAAAATATTTCATTTTTCAAGAGAAGCTAGAAAAAGAAAAAACAACTGTAGCTTATATCAAGGGGGAAAAAAGAAGGAAAAGTATGTTGGGATAAGATTGTGGATATGCCTGAATGGCAGGTTAAGTAATGAACAACGTATCTGTAGGCTGTTGAAGCTTTGTAGGAGCTGTGTGATCAGCAGTAGGCTTCAGGAAGATGGAGCCTAGAGCAGTGTTTAAGAAGGGTAGAGGACAGAGAAGCAGAAGGCAAGACCAGTTAAGCTTGTATTACAGTGGGCAGCCCTCTGGAGTCTAGAGGCCGTAACGGCAACTGTAATAGTGGTGGTAGCTAAATGTTTTGTGCCAGGCGTTAGGCTGATTCTTTAAATGCATGAACTCATTTAGTCCATGTAATAACCCTGTGAAACGTAGATACTATTATAATCCCCTACTTATGGATGAACAAATCGAGGCTTAAAGCAGTGAAATAATTTGCCCAAGGTCACACAGTTGATGTGTGAATGAGTCTCGAAGGTCTTCTGCTTTTTTTACTCTGCTTTTACTCAAATTATTTTCTATCTTCGTTCCCCTTCAACCTATCTGTGTCCTCAAAGTCTGACCAGGAAAACAGATACATTTAAATTATGTAAAACAAAGGAAATGGAGTGCAGAGAGTTGGTTTTACAGGTGGTGGAGTTGTTGAGAAGATGGGATCATGAGGCAGTCCAGAGGTTGAGAACAGTAAAAAGCCACTAGCACTCTCAGGCTGCAGGGTCAAAAGGAATAGGTGGTGTTTTCATAAGCGCTCTGCCTAGCCTGACCTCAGGGGTCCGTGGGGAGGAAGCCACAGAGACACTGCCCGCGCTAGAGCTGCCACAAGACAGAGACGAAAGCGAGAAGTACTCTGGCCTTTACTTTTTCCCTCCCTCCTGGGTTCCATTCGTCAGACTCAGTCAGACTCACCTGGAGCCAGGTGACACTGGGGCCCGCAGGTCTCCGCTCTCTTCCCAAAACAACAGAGTAGGGAGAAGCCCAGGAATGAATCCTTGAATACAGGTCTGGGACCAACACACTACACTCACTTCATCTATTTTCAGCTGTAAGGTGATTTGAATTTCACAGATGTGAGAAATTTGAAATCACGGTCTCCTCCAAGCAGTGTTATAAAACACTATTTTATAAATTTTTTTTAAATGTTTTATTTATTTCTGAGAGAGAGAGACAGTGTGAACAGGGGAGGGTCAGAGAGAGAGGGAGACACAGAATCTGAAACAGCCTACAGGCTCTGAGCTAGCTGTCAGCACAGAGCCCGACACGACAAGGGGCTTGAACCCACGAACTGTGAGATCATGACCTGAGCCGAAGTTGGACGCTTAACCGACTGAGCCACCCAGATGACCCAAACACTATTTTATAAATGGTGTGTATTCCCTTAGCCCACAGGAGTCTTTAACTCACAGTGTAAGGCAGAGTATTATTTTAGGAACTCCATTTTCATTGTCTTACGTGCTCTGAATGTCATTTAAATGCTGTTAAGGATTAAATAAACATTATTAGCTCTCATGAAAATCTAATCACCATATATTACATTTTTTTTCCTTTTAAAATTAGATTTTTTCAACTACAGTTTTAGATGATAGAAAAGCGAGAAGCTATCACACAGAATCCCCAGGTACCCACACTCGATTTCCCCTTTTAACACCTTGTGTTAGTATGGCACATTTGTTATAATTAACAGACCATTGTTGCTTCATACATTATTAACCAAAGTCCATACGTTATTCAGAATCTCTTTGTTTTTATGTACAGTCCTTCTAATGTTCTAGGATCTTCTCCAGGGGACCACAGTACATTTAGTTTTCATGTCTCTTTTGTCTCCTCTTGGTCATAACAGTTTCTCAGACTTGCCTTGTTTTTTGATGACCCGGATTTGAGGAATACTAATCAGATATTTTGTAGAGTGCCCCTCCACTGGGATTTGTCCGTATGGAAAGCACATACCATAAACATGATTTCTCACTATTTAGGTTCTCCTTGATCTAATCTAATGAAGTAGTATTTGTCTGGTTTCTCCACTGTAAAGTTAACTGGTTTTCCCCCCTTTCCCTTACCCCACTGTACTTTTTGAAAGGAAGTCACTATGTATGGGCTACATTTCAGGAGTAGGGAGTTATGCTTCCATCCTTGAGGGTGGAGTTCTTTATAAAATTATTTGGAATTTTGCTGCACAGGAGGCTTGTCTCTCTCCCCCCTTTATTCATTTACTCAGTCATGTATTTATATTGGTCTGGATTCATGGATATTTATACTTTGGGTTATAACAGTATTATTTATTTTGTTTAAATTAGCTACCTTTGGCCTTGATACCTCTTTCAGTTGGCTCCCATATACCTTTGATATACCCCATTACTGAGGGTTTTTTTTTTTTTTGAGCACTTCCTTACTTTTGGCACTATAAGGCGTTCTAGGCTTATCTTGTGTATTTCTTGCTCCTGTCCTAGAATCAGCCATTTCTCTAAGAAGCCTTGTGTGTATAACATTTTATCTCATGGGAAACTTCATTCTGGGTCACAACTCTGGATCCTAATAGTTTCATTTTTATCCTCTTACCCAACTTGTCCCCATTTTCCTTATCTTCCCCTTGTGTAGCTGATGAAGTATGATAGTAAAAGATATCCTTGTCTTGGAGTAAGTGGCTGCACTTTCAGTCCACTAGAGAATGTGGCATTTCTCCTACAGCTTCGGCAATGAATGCTCTTTTCTGTTTTGTTGGTTGGGCTTTATTTTTGTTTTTCAGTATCTGCTAACAGAGAGTGCCAGGGGATTATGAAATCAAAGAGAGAGAGAGGTTCATCAGTTTTTCTGCATTTATCATTGTATTGCAGGTTTGTTATAGAGTCTAACTGGGTGAGTGACCAGAAGTGCTTACCTCCAGGTATATGGTAAAATATCACATATTCCTCTAAGTGATATTTTATGGTCTTCCAGAGAATAATTTCCACTTCCTTTTGGCATACCTGGAATTTCACAACAACTATCCTCTCCATCACAACTGGAAAATTAGTTTTGGGGGTGCCTGGGTGGCTCATTCGGTTAAAGCATCCAACTTCTTCTGTTCAGGTCATCTTCTTGTGGTTTGTGAGTTTGAGCCCCACATCCGGCTTCTGCTGTCAGCACACAGCCCATTTTGGATCCTCTGCCCTCCTTTCTCTGCCCCTTCCCCATCATGCTCTCTCTCTCCCTCAAAAGTAAGCATTTAAAAAAGTAGCTTTGTATAGCAGGAGATAAGAACTAAGCCAGCTATGAAATCAGTTACAGATGGTACTACAAACAGCAGTTTTTCCCTCAAAATACTGCCTACCTGCAATGATGTTATAGTTTTATTCACCAAGAACTTTATTACTTTATAGTACTTAAATACATTTCTAAATGTATGGTTTTTTATAAAATTAGTAGATTTTTAAAGAGTAGATTTTATTGTATTTTTGTTTTTAGAGAGAGAAAGAACATGAGCAGGAGAGAGGGACAGAGGGATAGAATGAGAGAGATCATGCAGGTAGGGGAGGGGGCAGTTGGAGAGAGGGAATCTTCAGCAGGCTCCACACTCAGCATGGAGCCTGATGCAGGGCTTGATGCCACAACCCTGTGATCACAACCTGAGCCGAAATTAAGAGTCAGACACTTAACTGACTGAGCTACCCAGATGTCCCTTTTCCAATGTGACTTGAACTCATGACCCTGAGATCAAGACCTGAGCTGAGATCAAGTATCGGATGCTTAACTGACTGCGCCACTGAGACGCCTCTGAAGAATTTTAAGTAGAAGTTTTAAAAAGTGCCATGATTTTGTTACCCAATTTGTATATTACTTTAACTGATTCAGGTTAATCTGTTTCAGCCTTTCCTTGCATTCTAGAAAACTCGTACTATTCTACTATGTAAACTATATGGAATATCATGTAGTTTAGAACTGTTGACTCATTCATTCTCATTTCAAAGTGTCAACACATCAATTTTTTTTTTTAACTTTTTACTTATTTTAGAGAGAGAGAGAGAAAGAAAGAGCCTGAGCAGGGTAGGGGCAGAGAGGGAGACACAGAATCCAAAGCAGACTCCAGGCTCTGAGCTGTCATCATAGCTCACAGAGCTCGAACTCACAAACCATGAGATCATGACCTGAGCTGAAGTCAGATGCTTAATTGACTGAGCCACCTAAGTGTCCCTAACACATCTATTTCTGATATTCAAGTTGTCTATATTGGTATCATAGGGTTTTTTTGACTCAGATTTTGTAGAGGACACTTTAGGTCCTTGTACTGTAAGTTCACTGTAAGGGGGCATCTGGCTGGTTCAGTTGGCTAAGCGTCTGAGTTCTGCTCAGGTCATGATCTCACATTTCATGAGTTTGAGCCCTGCATCTGGCTCTGCGCTGACCGCTCAGAGCCTGGAGCCTGCTTTGGATTCTGTGTCTCCCTCTCTCTTTGCCCAACCCCCACTCACACTCTTTGTCTCTCTGTCTCTCTCTCTCAAAAATAAATAAACCTTAAAAATAAAGGTGATTTTTTTTTTTTAAATTAACTTTTGGCCAGTACAGTTTTTTTCCAAATACGTTTGCCCTAAAATCTGCCTCTTAATCTTTTCAAATGTAAGTTCTTTTTTAAAGTGAAAAATTTCATACCTGTTCTCTGCTTCCATAATATTAGTAATATTTTCTATTTTTATTCATTGAGTGTATGAACAAAAGATAAAACTGTATGATATGAATGAACATCTGTGCTTGCAAATGGTTAAGGAGGAAGTAAACTAACGGTTAATGTCTGCTAAGTACCAAACACTGTGATTATATTTTCCCATTTCTCATCATAACCCTGTGAAGTTAGATGCTACTTTTCCCCATTTTACATGTAAGAAAACTGAGGACCAAAGAGTTCTCAAGGTCATATAGCTGGTAAGTAGCAGGACCAGGATATGAAACTAATTTTGACTTTGAAAGTCCTTGACTTTTTCACTAGATGGTATTGCTGCTTCATCATTTAGATATCGGAAGTAGTTGAAATCCAACTCGAAGAAATGATTTATAGTCCAGATATTTGTGGTAATTTTCAGAGGCTTCAGATGCTTCAGGATAGTTTAAAAATTCTTAAACCTTCAAGCAGAGTTAATTTTATTTCACCTTAACTCAGAAAGGAAGAAAAGAGTACTGTGTTAGGAAATTTAAGCTGTAAGTATTAACACTCTAAGAAATTGTTGCCTAAAGTAAAATAGGTTCTTATAAGGGAGTAAAAGTAGCTTTCAGAACATGGCATGATTCGCCAAGCAAGAAGAATAAGCAAAGCTACAGAGTGTTGTAGGTAAGGTGTACATCAGATATAATCTAAGAGAGAGTAGGGAGTGCTTGCCAGGGCCTCTAAAGTCAGCATAGTAAAAGCTTGGAGGAGTACATGATAGAGGAGAGGCTAGCTAGAATGCAGCAAGGTCATTTTTATGATCAGAGTGCAAAATTAAGTGCAAGGATAAAAAGGGAGATGCCAAAGACCAGTGCATTGGTTTCTATTGAAGAGTGCCAGGAAGAATTTGTTTTTAAAGTTTATTTGAAAGCTGATAGGTCAGTGCATATTTCAGATATGCCCTAATTTATTTAATTATCCCCCTGTTGGGTATTCTAATTGTTTCCAACTTTTTATATTTCTATATTGTGAATAGTGCAGTTATAAAATTCTCCTGTGTAAGTTTTTATGCAACTCTCTGATTATTTTCTTAGTATAATTTTTTTAAATTGTAGTTACTGAGCTTAGTGTCTTGAATATATTTAAGGCTGTTGATTCCTATACTGAAATTAACTTCAAGACAGATTGTCCCAATTTGAATTCCCAGCATCATGAGATTGTTCATTGAATTACTCCCTCAACAACTTGTAAGACTTTGAGTTGTTGGCTAAAAGGTAGGCTTCTCTTGAGTACGGGCCTTTATACTGAAAGCATGACAGAGTGCCACATGTTCCCATCGAGAAGAAAAGTTGAAGGAAATATGAGTAATTACACTTATTTGCTTATTGAAGTGGTCACTTTTATCCACCTCCATACTTAAAAACTGAATGGTTTTATATTAAATGTGAGAAAATTGAAAATACGACTTACTAGGGGTGTGTGAGGGAAGATAGCATTTTGTGAAAGAGTAAGGAATTATGAGGAGTGAGGGCATCAAGGACCGGTGCCAGAATCTAGTTTGGCATTAGATAATTAAATGGCATTATGTTCTCTAGATCATTACAAAACTATCTAATAAATAAGTTAAGGCACTATATGGTTTTTGTAAATAGGCGTTGAAGTCAGATGGTGATGTTTCATTGAAAATGAGCTTGCACTGGAAAGATTGACAAATTTTTATAATCTATTAAACGAGCATGACAATAATTTTAAATTGTTGCTTGAAGACATAGGGTCTGGTCTGGAATTAGAATACCTGTATTTTAGGATAGCAAGTGCAGACACTAGTAACCACTGCTAAACCTTGGACAAGGTATGTCACTATTTAGGACATCAGTGTCTTCCCCTACGAAATGTGGGTTTTTCTATGCTAGACATTTTCTATAATTTCTTTCAGCTCTATGATTGTGACATTGACTTACTGTATTACAGTCAGAAATGATAACAAAACATGGACACCCTATGAAAGCATGGAAAATAAAACAAAAGTGTATCTTTTTGGGGCGCCTGGGTGGCTTAGTCGGTTGAGCATCCGACTTTCGCTTAGGTCATGATCTCGCGGTTTGTGGGTTCAAGCCCCGTGTCGGGCTCTGTGCTGACAGCTAGCTCAGAGCCTGGTGCCTGTTTCAGAGTCTGTGTCTCCCTCTCTCTCTGACCCTCCCCTGCTCATGCTCTCTCTCTCAAAAATAAATAAAACATTAAAAAAAAATGTATCTTTTTGTATAAAATCTAGAATAATTTGTGTGTTTCTGCTTGTACCTTTTAAAACAGTCAAATGGAAACAGAAATTCGTCGGGCTCCGTGCTGACAGCTCAGAGCCGGAAGCCTGCTTTAGATTCTGTGTCTCCCCCTTTTTCTGCCCCTCTCACTCTCAAAAATAAATAATAAACATGAAAAAATTTTTTAAAAAAGAAATGGAAACTTTCCACACTTGATCTTAGCCAAAAGTCCGAGAAGCGATGAAATGGAAACTTTCCAGAAAGAGATAACAAGTGTATTGAGGGGAGAAGTATGTATTGAGTGTGGAGGCGGAGGGAAGGGAAAACTCATTTGAAGAAAGGAGAAAATTGTTTAGAACTGTAATTCAGGGATACTTTAAAACTCTTAATTCAGGACATCACTGGACATAGAAATAATTTAATAAAGATGCAGTAATAAAATGACTAAAGGATATCCGTTAGGTAAAAAGTCCCTTTCCTTCAAATTTTAGAAAACAGAACTAAGGATACTCCTTAAACTTAAAAAGAGATCAGTTTAGGGGCAGCGAATTAATTAGCAATGATGAACATGTTAAAGAAACTAAGTCTTAGACCTAAATGAACCTTGAAGTGCCCTGAAGACCCAGCTTTTGAGAACAGGTATATCTGAAGCTTCAGACCAAGAAAACATCTCAGAAGTTATATTTGTATATTTGACATGTTTAACATTGAGAATTACAAAGCAGGAAAACAGAGCCTACAATAGTTCTTACTTCTAATAGATATTTTCTAAATGCTGTAGTTGTTTTTTGGTATCATTCTGAGTTAGTTTTCTGATAAGAATTTTGCTTCAAAAATCTTTTCTGTTTTAGTCTGTCTGCTTAATCCTGAGATAATTCCATGTTGTTAAATAGATGGAAGGTTGACTTTATGCTTTACCAGTTGTCTGGTCTAATCTGTTTAAAATATTCCTTAGGTAACTAGTTTAATCTGTATTTAACATTTTATAAGTATTTAATGTATTCTGTAGATGATTCCTGCCCTCTAACAAACATACACATTCACTTGGGATGACTGAAGGTCACAGTGAATTAAGGGCAGAACCCTAATCAGAAGTTAGGTTTCCAGCTTCTAATCTTTATTTTGTCCCTATACCTCCCCCTTTTCCTCCTTGGCCTAACCTTGACTGTGTCCTTCAGCTTTATCTGGACTCTTCTCAGAAGCCGTCTGTTGCCAAGAAGCAGAGTACTCTGTCAACTGGCCATCTGTCTGATATACATATACATCCATCCTGTCAATTAACTACTGACTTATTTAGCCCATACTGTACTTTGGGAATATGAAGAAGAATAAAGCCTATTTTTTGCTCTCTAGAGGCTCACGATTTAGTAAGGGAGACAAGTTATGACGTTGTAGCCTGGGAAAACAATGGAGAACTAAACTGGGGGGTAGAGAGGTGGTATTGATGTTGGGATAGGGGAGAGTCCAGTGACATTGCTTTCTTTCCTCTTTGGGAGTTTACTGTGAAACGCCTAGAGTTCGATAGACCCCAAAAATCAGACCACCAGAGACCAGAGTCAAAGCCAAGCGGCAAGGGTTGTTTATTTGCAAGGGTTGTTTATTTGCAGGTTCGAACCCGGGTCTCCGCGCACTCGTTGCCGGTGACGCTAAGAGGCCCTGAACAAAGCCTTTGCAGGCTTTTTGTTTAGACAAAAGTAAACAAGTCATGGGGAGGGACAGGAGATTTCCATGGTTACAAGTTTGCCATTGGTTAACATTTACCGTATCTGATTGGTTCCCGCCATCAGGTTTTTGGCGGGATCCAGTTACAACATTTGGGATACCTTTGAATTCAGCCTATCATAGAGCGAGTCTAAAGTCTTGTTTGGCGGCTAACAGGTTAACATCTCTCTCTCCAGGCCCTTCCCTCAGCAAGGTAGGGGGTAGCCGCTGGCCTTTTCGTATTGGCTGCCGCCAAGGTGGGGTGATGGAGGGAACATGAGGCTAGTCGCTTGGGCAGTCCGGTGGCCTAGGACCGTGTGTAGCCGCGTGTAGATCCGGGGAAGCGGGAAAGCAAGCCTTAAGCATTGGTACAGAAGCAGAAAGAGCTGGTTAGGTAATAGCTTCCCGTAGCGCAAGCACTTGTTCAGAAGCGGAAAAGCTGGTTAAGTTTTTGGTTTAGTTTATCTAGGCCTCTCAGCTGGATCTTGCTGCCTGTCTAGAGTAGTTCCATTTTCTTCTTTCCTGTTTAGTAGCTGAAAAGCCATATTCCCAGCACTCTTCTCATCAGGCATAGGGATTGATTATATCCCCTTTTCCTGAAGGGTGGTGACATAGAAGGGCAGGGACTAATGGAGTCGGTGCGGGTAGTGAGGATATGACTCAGGTACCTCTGCTCCCTTCCTCACAGCCAGCAGCTTCAGAGGAGGGAGAATTTATTTTTGAGAAAAAGTGCCATGGTCCAGATGTAGGGTTGGGACCAGCTCCTAGGGAAAATGTGTAAGAGTAGGTACAGGTTTCTTATTGACAGCTTCTGTCAAATATCTGCAAAAGCCCTCTTTCACCCTCTCAGTTTCACTGCTCCCTACTACATTGGCTAAAATGAAATAAAGATATTAAAGTGAAGTCTCCCCCTTCTCAAGTTAAACCTAGTGTTTAAAGCGAAAGTTTTTACAAAATTTCCAATTCCAATTACTATATTATTAGAACTTCATACACTTTAAAGTAGAGTTTTTAGTTAGTGCATCCTTGTTCCAAAATTGACTGATGAACTGTGTTAACACTAGCAAAGTATGTGTACTAGATGATTTTTAGCACCCTGATTATCTCAGTATAATTGTATAGTGCAGTGGATCCTAACTTCGATGTTCCGACACATTAATACAGGAACAGGAGAAACAGATGGGGTTTACAACCATGTGCCTTTGCAAGTAGCCTAGAGCATTGTTTTATCTGTGGTCCATAATCTGATTTAAAACCTAAGCCTAAGAATGGAAGTGTCCTATGCATCATTAACTTTTGAGAACCCTTGACAGCTAGTATTAGCATACCTTTATTATCCAAGAAATACCAAGAAGTATTTCTAGCTAAAAAATCTAGGGTGTTTTAAAAGGAATTAAGTACATTTATGGATAAATAAAACAATTAAAACAGACTAGTAAAATTTGAAGAGAGTGATTTGTTTTAAGATTGTGAATCAGTTTGTAACCTTTGTGAGGTCATCTTACTGATTTCTTTTCTCTACCCCTAGTGCAGTGCCTGGTCTGTAGTAGGCACCCAGATTAAATGTTTAAAGGTTGAACTAATTAGTGACTAATACGTGAATCAAGGGGATATGCCTAAAGGCTCTATTTTCTGGTCCTGAAACAGAAATCTGTATCAGTCAGGATTTTCCAGAGTAGTAGACAGAACCGAGTAGTATGTGTTATTTATCTGTTTATTTTGCTGATTCGGCTTACATAATTAGGTAGACTGGCAAGTCTAAAATTTGTAGGGCAGGCCTGCTGGAAACTTGCAGACAGCAGCTTATTCTTGAGGCACAATTTCTACTTCTTCAGGGAAACTTCAGTTTTGTTCTTAGTGCTTTTCAGCTGATGATAATGAGGCCCACCCTACATTATCAAAGATAAACTCCTATAAGACAATTGATAATAGACACGAGTCACATGTATGAAATGCCTCGACACGGTGGTGGTTAATTGCCTGGTGTAGCCAAATGGACATATGAGAGGAACCATCACAGTGTCTTTAGGTTTAAGGACTTAAAACCAAATGAACAGCCCGGTTTGGGAAACCTGTGATGAGCCCAGGAGCTCTTTGTGCCCTTGGAGGCATCCAGGGCTAGCTTGATACTGGGGCAGGACTTGGACCAGCCATGTTTAACGTGAACAAAGAAAGCTGCTTATTTTATTAGGAGAAAGTGGAGATAAGGTTTATATCAGTGGATCACCAAAGAAATGCAAAATAGTACTTCAAGATTATTCTTAAGAAATCACTATTTACAGCAAGTACTTAAGTGTGGGGAATTTTTGTTAATTATATTAGAAAGTGGAGAAATAATTGGGCCATGCCTAAGAGTTTTGTTTCTTAATTATGTTTGGCTTTTGGTTTTGTTTTATTGTTTTGCCCTCTTATTTACTGTCTAATCTTGTATAAATTAATGCTTGCTTGCAACAGTAAAAATAAATCAAGTGACTTTTAAAAAAATTTTAAAAATGTTTTTGTTTTATTTTTGAGGGAGAGAGAGGGAAGGAAGGAGAGAGGGGCAGAGAGAAAGGGAGACACAGACAGGCTTCAGGCTCTGAGCTGTCAGTATAGAGCCCCACGCAGGCTTGGACTCGTGACCTTAAGATCATGACCTGAGCTGAAGTCGGATGCTTAACTGACTGAGCCACCCATCTGCCCCCAAGTGACTTTAAAGTGGAGGAAATATAGATATAGTCCGTTTGCCTTTTCTTTTTATGTAATTTAAGGTTTTTCAGGGAAATTGGTATTTCTTTTAACTGTTTATTCGAATAATTTTTGAGAGAAAGAGAGAGACAGAATGTGAGCAGGGAAGGAGTAGAGATAGAGGGAGACGCAAAATCCAAAGCGGGCTCCAGGATCAGAGCCGTCAGGACAGAGCCTGACGTGGGGCTTGAACTCAATAACTGTGAGATCATGACCTGAGTCAAGTCCGAGGCTTAAGTGACTGAGCCACCCAGGTGCTCCCAGGGAAATTGGTAATTTTGAGAGAGGTTCAAGTATATTTGTTTTTGGCAATGGATGGTAAAGGTCAGGTAGATTAATGTGGCTAGTCCAATTTAGATATGAAAATCTATGAAATTCTGCCAGCTTGAAGATTTTAGGGAAGGATAATTGTAAAAATTATCTTCCTAATGTCATTTTATCATGTCTGAGATTTTTTCTTGAATGTCAGTTCTCTTTCTCTCTTTCTTTTGATATGAATGTGCAGTATCTTTTTCCCCCAAATTCTACTGATTTGCCAGCAGTCTTTCTTGTTTCCTCTGTTTTTTCTTTTCCACTTATGTTGTTTAAATTCAGAGAGCTTTCTTTGTAGAAATTGAGCCAAATAATAAGGCAGCATAAAACTCTGAGTTCAGCAGAAAGTGAATTGCTTGTGATTAACCCTTGAGAATTGAGTCACTGCAAGATAACAAAGAAAGAGTGTTTTTTGATACAACCTGCTCATTCTTCTTTTCCATTTGCAGATGAGACCCTTTTTCTCCCCGGGTGTGGTGAATCACGTACTGCTTTGGTTGGGCTTCATGTATCCTGCTCCTCATGGCATGGTTTTAGAAAAACAAGTACCAAACGAGAGCTCACGGCCTTCCTTTCCTCTGACTGTAGTCCTGTCACAGACTTTACTCTCCACAAAAAGGCAACTCATTTTCCAGTTGCTTAAGGCAAATAACCTTGACATCCCTGCTTACCCCCCAGCTTTATTGAGATATAATTGATAAATAAACATTGTATATATGTAAGGTATACATGCGATTTGATACACATTGTAAAATAATTACCACAGATTAACACATACATCGCCTCACATTGTGTGTGTGTGTGTGTGTGTGTGTGTTTGTGGTGAGATTACTTAAAGACCTACTCTTAGCAAAGTCAAGTGTAAAACTTACTCATTTTATAACTGAAAATTTGACCAACATCACCCCCATTTTTCCGACCCCTAACCCCTGGCAACCACTGTTCTATTCTCTGCTTCTGTGAGATCATACAGTATTTGTCTTTCTGTGTCTGGCTTATTTCACTTTGCCTAATGATGTCTAACATTGCAAATGTTAGAATTTCCTTCCTTTTTATGGGTGAATAATATCCCATGTATATATACATATTTTCTTTATCCACTCATCTGTCAGTGGCTGTTTCTTTCTTTCATACTTCATTCACATCCAGTCTGTCAACAACTCTTAATGCCTTTATCTTCAAAGTATATCTAGAATCTGAGCACTTTCCCCCATTGCCATCACTAATCACTTTGGTCCAAGCTACCATTACCTCCTAGATTATTTTAATAGACTCCTAACGCACCTCCCTGGCTCTGGCTTTGACATGTTTCTTCTTAACATGACAACTAGAGGTCATTTTACAATTCTAACTAAGATAATGTTAGGCATCTTCTCAAAAACAATCATGTCTCGTATCACTGAGAGAAAAGTTAAACTTTTTCTGTTGATCCCTAAGGCCTGACATGAGGTGTAGCCCATGTTACCTTCCGACCTCATTCCCTTATTCCTTCCCCATCCCCCTCACACTCTGCTCTGTGCACACTGGCCTTCTGGGTGTCCCTCAGGCACACCAGGTAGGCCCCTGCTTTGGGGCTTTCAGACATATTCCACCTGCCCAGTGATCTTCCCTTAGATATTAGCGCGGCTTCTTCACTTTCTTCAGTTTTATTTTTGTTTTTTCTAAAAGTCACCTTTTCAGTGAATTGTTCTGGTAATTCTATCTAAATTTGCTGCTGTCAATATATAAATACACACCCTCTTCTTTACCTGCTTAATATTCTCCATGGCATATAACACTTTCTATTGTAAATTTTCCTGATTTATATTATTTAATGTCTGTTTCTTGTGCTAAAATGTAGCTTCAGAAGGATAAGGATTTTGTCTGATAAATCATCAGGACTTAGAATTGTGACTGGCATATAATATTGTAGGCACTCACTGAGTATTTATTGAATTCAGTCAACCAGTCAAAGATGAGAGATAGCCTCCAAATAGCTACTTGAAAAATACCTAACTCTTTTGTTGGGAGTTTCTTTATTTTTCTTTGTATAACAACTCAATCATTTTTTCATGTTTTCTTCCTACATGGATCTGTGGATTATCTTCGTTTTTATAATGAAATTTACGTGACATACGACTCTTTACTTCATTTTCTTGGTCATATATGAGACTTTTGGATATTTAGTTACCTGGTCCAGGATGTTTAGAGACGTGATTATGTGTCATTTTCTTAATTAAATTTGACTATCTTTGTCCATTGTATTTTCCTTTTTCAAATATAATTCTATTCACTAGCAGACACCAATGCAGTATACAAATCATACAAACTCCAAAAGGCATCTGGATAGTGAGGAACCTTCATAAGGTCATTTTCATCTCATTATACAAATTTTTAAGACTTAAATACCATTGACCAATATCACATACGTGTGTTATGTGTGTACATACAGTCTTTTCCATGGTGACCATAATGAAATTGTTAAAAGCTGAATTTCCAAATTTGGTGCAAGTAGAATGTTTTCTATTTTCCTTATATGTAGACCACTGTTCCCAAACACCAGTCTGGACCAGTTGTAAAGAATTAGCTGGTAGAATTTTTAACTGATTTATAACTGATTTTGTTCTTAGGTGAATATTTCCCCCCAAGTTTCAATTAAATTCCAGTTACTTAACATATAGTGTAATATTAGTTTCAGGTGTAGATTTTAGTGATTTATCACTTAAGGTACAACCCCTGGTGCTCATCAAAAGTGCCGTCCTTAATCCCCACACCTATTTAACCCATCCCCTTGCCTATCTCCCCTCCAGTAACCCTCAGTTTGTTCTGTATAGTTAAGAGTCTGTTTTTTGGTTTTCTTTTCTCTTTTCCCCCCATATTAATTTTTTAAAGTTTGTTTGTTTGTTTGTTTGTTTATTTACTTATTTTGAGAAAGAGCCCAAGCACATAAGCCAGGGAGGAGAGAGCCAGAGAGGGAGACACAGGATCCGAAGCAGGCTTAGCACAGAGCTATCAACAAAGAGCCCGACGCGGGGCTCGGACTCACAAACCAGATCATGACCTGAGCTGAAGTCAAGGCTTAACTGACTGAGCAACCCAGGTCCCCCTGTCCATTTCATTTGTTTTGTTTCTTAAATTCCACCTCAGTGAAATCATATGGTATTTGTCTTTCTTGTATGTGCACATTTTTATAGGAAGATCAGCTTCTTTAAGTATGTGCTTGCCTAATTTTGTACAGAAAAAAAAATTGTATCTAAGAATTTATTTAGGTCTTCTGCAAGCCTAGAATATGCTAGCTGCTTTTCAAACCCATATACATCCAAATCTTCAAAAAAAAAAGTTTCAATACTAAAACTTGTGCAAGGCAGCTTTGTGGATATTTTCAAAAACAACAACAAAAACCCTTGTGTGGCATCCACATTTCCCATCTTCTCTCTCCTGTGTCTGTGTGACACCTGTGACAGTTGTAGCTAAGTCAGAGTATAGGTATATAACATCGTTCTTTTTATTTTTTTTTTAAGTTTATTTATTTTGAGAGAGAGAGAGAGAAAGAGCACAAGCTTAAAAGGGGCAGAGACAGAGAATCCCAAGCAGGCTCCACGCTCCGTGCATGGATTCAAATTAATGAATCGTGAGATCATGGCCTGAGCGAAAATCCAGTCAGATGCTCAACTGACTGAGCCACTCAGGTGCCCATACACATCTTTCTTTTTTTTTTTTTTAAATGTTTTATTTATTTTTAGGAGAGAGAGACAGCGTGAGCAGGGGAGGGCCAGAGAGAGAGGGAGTCACAGGCTGAAACAGGCTCCAGGCTCTGAGCTGGCAGTCAGCACAGAGCCCGATGCGGGGCTCGAACCCACGAACCGCGAGATCATGACCCAAGCGAAAGTCGGACGCTTAACCGACTAAGCCACCCAGGTGCCCACACATCTTTCTTTTTAAAGAAAATTGCCTAATTGCTCCTATTTTCAGCACATATTGTAATTTTCTGAAGCCAAAGAAATAACATTTCTCCAGTTTCTGTGAAATCACAGTGTACCATGTCTAGTCGCATGAGGCCTTTAACCTGGTTATTGCCTAGTTGTTAGAAAAGGACTGTCCTTGTGGTAGTAACAGTATGCCTCATTCACTATTTTGCTTTGAAATTGTCTTTTCAGTGTCATTTTTGTCGTTCTGTTACTGGCGAATTAGTTTTAAAGAGTCATTGTTTAAAAAACATTCAAAATAAAAATTGGAGTATATTATGTGCTTGACACTGGATCAGATATGATGTTGCTTATATAAAAGAAAGAAATTAGATCCTGTTAGCCAGAGGATATAATACTGAAATTTAAGTAAATGTGAAATAGCATAGCAATAGAGCATATGTGAAAATTTTTTTTTTGAATAGTGGTAAATTAGAGAAACGTTGATGGAATTCTCTGATATTTACACAGTTATGCCAAATGAACCATAGGCTATTTAAATACAGCCCCAGTATGTTTTAGATGTCATTTTACTTTTAAAAATTAAAGTCAAATAATAGTATTGTCAAGAGTTCTGTGTGAACTACTTGCTGAAATTTCAGATTTGCTCTCTCGTACTTCCTGTTTTCTTTTTCTTTCTTTCTTTTAATTTTTTTTTTTTTTGAGAGAGAGAGAAAGAGAGAGAGAGAGAGAGACTGTGAGCGGGGTTGGGGGGGGGAGAGAGAAAGAGACAGAGACAGAGACAGAATCCACAGCAGGTTCCAGGCTCCGAGCTGTCAGTGCAGAGCCCAACGTAGGGCTTGAACCCGTGAACCATGAGATCGTGACCTGAGCCAAAGTTGAACACCTAACTGACTGAGCCACCAAGGTGCCCCTGTGTTTGCAATTAGTTTCTTTTCCCCTTTGGGGTCATTTACATATGTGGAGAGCTGGGGGAATTTATTGTTACTTTAGCACTCTTTCAATTTGTGTATGGAAAAAATACCAATGATTTTTTAGTGCATGAAAAACTTATGTAGCAGATAAATATGTTTTTCTAGGAAATTGATCATATTCTTATTTTGGACCACTTAATGTTAAAAGTTTTAACTTAGTTGCTTATATCTAACAGTTTTAATATTTCCATAGAAAACTTAATGAGAAAGACCTTTGTTCTTATTTCAGAGTATAAAATCTGATTGTGGAAGTGGTATTTTTTGAAAAACTCAAGTGGAGTTCAATTTCCAAATAATAGTTTTTGTTTGTTATCCATGGTTTATGCCTAAAAAGTGTAAACTATTTTCATATTAATTAATTAAAATACAACTAAAAAGGTAAATCAGTTATAGTTCCCTTCCAGTAAGAAAAATGAGTTTTTGTTGAGAGCTGTGCATAACTTTGTCCATTCACTGTGGGTAAATAAGATTTGATTGCACAGTTTTGGTCATGTATTGAACGTTCTGATTTGCTCCATTGATCTACCTAATTTGGGTTTGGTTTCTTTTTTAAAGATTGTAAGGCCTTTCATGTTTATCGTTCTATAAAATTAGTCTTGAGAAATAGAGTTTAACTCTGTCATCAATTCTATTTTTCATGTATTATTATTTTGATATATTATTATATTATTAATCTTTTTATTGTATTGTCGAATGAATGAAAAATGAAATATATATGGCAGGGCTTCTGATGTGCTCTAGGAGGACAAAGGTAAATGATACACCCTTTTTGACTTCAGTGAGCTTATTTATTTACATATTTTTTATGGAGGTTCTCATGTTGGGGATTGTGAACTGAAGGACTTCAGAGAAACCTTTGGATCCCTTCAAATTATATATAAAAAATTAGTTGTGTATATATATCTGTGGTTTTCTGGAGTGACCCATAGAATTAATCATATTTTTAAAAGGCTCTTGATATCTAGAAAAGCTAAAGGAGACAGAGCATATCTAACTATAAACTAATATAATAAATGTAATAAGGATAAAAACAAAGGTTCTTGGGATATTAAACATTGGAGGCCCATCATGTTTCAGGTCCTACATAGGACTCGTTTGATATGGGCCTTTGCCTTGTTATGTGCTCTGTCTATTGTGCAGAATATAGTGACTGATGTACAATAATGTTTGTGTCAGTGAGGGTCCTGGCAGTAATGGATGCTTTCTTTGAAGATAGTTTAGTGAAGAGATTATTTGCAGAGGTAGGCACGGTTTAAGATAACCAAAAATGGGTGATGAATCACCCAGAGGCCAGCAGTGATTGGAGACTGTTATCCACCCAGGGAACTGGGCAAGAGAATGGGAGTTATGTTCCACAACCCAATGAGAGTTGTGGGCATGGAAGAGGAGCCCTTTAACAGGAGCTATGGTTGAAAAGAATACATAACAGAAAGTAAATTGTACCATTACTTCTATCTTTTTCCACCTTTTGCTTTTCTGCTGATGATTCCTGTTTGAGAAGACAGTCTTTTGTGCACAGTGTATCAATCCTACTTGGCCACATAAAAGTGGGCATTGTGCTCAGAATACTTCCCTACCAAGAGATGTGGAGTTCACATACCCTGTGCTGGGTTTACCACCTTTGTGGGATTTCTTTGTTCTACTGAATCATAGTCAGTGACTCTCACATATGCCTTCAGCTTTCAGTATTTCAGACTCCAGGGATGGTGCAGGGTGGAGAGAGGGTGGGTAGGTCCTTCTATTGCACCACCAGAGGGGTGGGTGTTTATAGGCTCATTTCCCTTAGCCAGCCAGTGCTGGTGGCACCCGTTAGCCTTAACGGACTGATGCGTACAACTGAACTGAACTTTATCTTCTTTAGTGTAAGTAAAGCATTATCCAGTGCTTAAATGTGTAGTGTTTTCCTTGGCAACTTTGATACCAAGATGCAACAGGCACAAGTGTTTGGAGTCCACTCCTGGGATTGGTAACCTGTTCCTGGTGTTCTTTTTGACACTTCCTCTCTTTGGCGAAACCAAACCAGAAACTAGAGGGCAAGTGAGGACTTGGATAATGTGGATAAAGGGAGGCAGAAGTACAAAGCAAGTCAGAGAAGGGTGGAGAAGGAATCTGGAGGGACAGATGGAGAATAATCAACAGAGTGCTTAATACTTAATTGTTGAATTAAATTGAATATTGTTAAACACACTTTAGATTTACATATTAAAGTGAAAAATGACCAAATGCCTAATGCTTTAATGTTTCTAATATACCTCCAAATGAAAATCGCCTTGGAATTGTAGAGGCAACTGTTTGTCCTTGAGTGGTAAAAATAATAAAAATGACACAATCATGATTAATCTATAAAAATGTGAAATTAGAATAATTCAACTCTTCAAGACTATATTTCTCAAATATGCTTTTTTGAATTGTGAAAATTTGTATTATTTAATTTAGAGAAGACCAACTCATTTTCTAGGGCCTGCCTCAAAAATTACTTTTATGAATCTTCCCTTAGACAAATTTGTTTGCAGAACACTGTTCAGACTTCTGCTATACCACTTATATTCAATAATAGCTAGTTATTTTTATTGATAAAAGCAGTTCACATTTACTGTTTACTATGTGCCAACCCACTGTGCTAAGTCCTTTACATACATTATTATATTTTATCCTCGCAATAACCAGAGGACGTATACATACTATTGTTGGTGCATGAGATGCCTCAATTGACAGAAGCTCCACAGAGGGCAGAGATCTTTATATGCCGATATTAATGTTTCTGCAGCATTTTGCTGTTGTTAGCATCTCCTGTTCTTTTAGTTGAGTACCTTTTCATATGTTTATTAGCCATTTAGATTTTTTTCTATGAAGTCCCTGATCTTTTTGCCTATGGTTCTGTTGAATTGTCTCCCTTACTAGTAATGGGGAGTAATTCTATATATGTCATCGGGTATATGCTCATTGTCTGTTATCTGTTGCAAATGACTTCGGTTCTGTGGCAAATTTAGACTTAAGTGTTAAGAACAGGTCTTATCTGGGTAGGCAAAGATAAATATTTCTAGACAGATGAAAGAATAAACAAAGTTATAAGGAAGGACAGTAAATTCGCACATGAAATAGTTGAGTTTGGACTGAGGTTCATTAAAGTGAACCAGTGGAAGATAAGACTGGAAATTTCAAAGTATAAAGCCTCAGGGAAGCTCTAGAAAATGGCAAAAATATACCTCAACAGAGTATCTTCTTTAAATCAATACTCATTTCCCTTCTGTTCAGGACAATCTGTGTAGACAACCTGAAGGAAACTTTGGAAACTATTTTGCCTCTCTGGATAGCTAGCTAGCTCTAGGCTTCCTCTCCTCTGCCAGGGGAACAAAGTCTTTCTTCACTAGAGTGCCCCAGTGCTACTGCCTGGTGAAAAAGTATATCTTCGAACTAGAACTGAGGAGGAGAACCAGGGATGAACTTCCTTCATCTTGTCTATGAAGAACTTTACATTTCTGAGAGAGAGATGCTGGATATTCAAGGTAGAGCACTTTCATACCATCTCTGCAGTCTCAACTTTCATCTTACTACTTCTGCACCAGTGTGAAATGAATCCATTCTGTTAACTACTGAGATTATTCTAGATATTTTTTTTACGGTCTTTCCAGGATCTTACAGATTTACCCCTCACCACTAATCAGACAAAAACATTTCTATAGTGTCTCTTCTTAATTCTGTATCCATCAAAATTTGATTTGCCAACAAGCACCTGAAAGTAATAGTGGCCTCCAAAGATAGAATTTCATTTTTATCTTGTGTAAATAGAGGTAGTCCAGGGGTGCTGCGGCATCTCCATGATGATCTAGGACACTATCAGTCTCCTTTCATCTCATTGCTTTTCCTTCTTTATCCAACATTGGCTCCTCCAGGTAGAATGTCTACATTTCTAGCCAGCAGGAAGAAGGAATAGAAAAGAAGGACATTTCTTCCATCCCCAAAGGACTTCTCAGAAGTTGCACATGCCACCCTGCTTATATCTTATAAGTCAGTATTTAGTTAATATAGCCGTAGTCTAAAGGAGGCTTGGAAATAAGTCTGACTAAAACTAGGAATTCCTAGTCCTAGAGAAGAAAGGGGGAATAGATATTGGGGGGGGGGGAGGGTAACCATTGAGCTCTGTTACATAAACCTCTTCTGTTTTGACTTAAATATTTTTCTGAGATGGTAAAGGAGAAAAGCATAGAATAAAATGGAGTCTATAACCAATTTAAAATGGATTTTTATCAGAATGAGCTCATAACTTTGTAGATTCTAAATTCTTGGCTCTTTTTTTTTTTTTAAATATTTTTTATTTATTTCTAGGAGAGAGAGAGAGAGAGAGAGAGACAGCGTGAGCAGGGGAGGGTCAGAGAGAGAAGGAGATACAGACTCTGAAATAGGCTCCAGGCTCTGAGCTGGCAGTCAGCACAGAGCCCGATGTGGGGCTCGAACTCGAATCCACGAACCGCGAGATCATGACCTAAGCGAAAGTCAGACGCTTAACCAGCTAAGCCACCCAGGCGCCCCTAAATTCTTGGCTCTTAAAAATTTTTATATTGGTCTGTAAAGGTTGAAATAAACTAACTTTTATTTTATTTTATTTTTATTTGCATAATTTTTTTTTTTTACAAATAGTTTATTGTCAAATTAGTTTCCACATAACACTCAGTGCTCATCCCCACAAGTGTCCTCCTCCATGCCCATCCCTCCTCCCCCCACATCCATCAGTCCTCAGTTTTTGTCAGCATTCAAGAGTCTCTCATGGTTTGCCTCTCTCCCTTTCCCCCACCATTTCCGCCCTCCTTCTCCCCCTTGGTCCTCTGTTAAGTTCCTCCTAATCCTCCTATACGTGCACACACATGATATTTGTCCTTCTCTGCCTGACTTATTTCGCTCAGCATAACGCCTTCAAGGTCCATCCATGTTGCTACACATGGCCAGATTTCATTGAAATAAACTAACTTTTAAATTGTTCATAATTCTTACTAATTTTTGGCAGTTTGACTTCTTTACTTAACATAGATCTAATGTTTTAACACATTTTAAAATATAGTAAATGCTATTGGAAATATGTACCTTTTATCTTTGTAGAAGATAAGTTATTTAACTACTATTGAGGATAATCTATAGAAAATATTTTAGCAACAGGTAACATAAAAACTCTTGGGTGGAATGCATTCAAATATATGGAAATTAAATGAAATCTAGAATAAGTTTAGTTTACCGAAAATTAGTTGATATGGTACACAGCAGGTGGAATCCAATAGACTGCAGATTTTTTAAAAAATGCTGTTCTTCACAGCAGAGTTTGAGGAAAATGTATTATTTAACATAATTATTCTCATTATTTTAAATGGTTTACTTGGGGAAAAATAAGCCAGTGTGTAAGACTGTAAGTGATAATCATTTTTTCCTTCGCAGGCAGGAAGTTTGATAGCTGTCGGACTAGGTGTTGCAGCTCTTGCCTTTGCAGGTAAGATAAATAAAGCACACTTCTCAACAAATGTTGCGGGAGAAATATTTCCACATAACTTCTATAGTGATTCATGAGGATACCCTCCGTATTCCGACGTTTGGGTTTTAAGACATTATACATTCTCATTCGTTTCTCCATTTATACTCACTAAACATTTGTCGGTGTAGCAAAAGCTAGATAAACTGTATAGTGAAGAAAATTAACAATATAGAAGCTAGAAAAACTAGCCCCAATAGTAGTTGATCTTCGTAGTATTTTTTTTTTCTTTTTTAGCTTGAACTATAGTGTACTTTAAAAACCTTCTTTAATATGAAGCAGTGTAAGTGATATGGGGCTCCTCTGTTCTCCCTTGATTTGTTGTTCTTGGGTTTTTTTGCAGCAAGATTACACATTTCCTGAACTGTCACTTTTTTTGATGAGCATAGTTATTCCCTGTAATGTATTACTTCGTTTTTTTAAACACATTGGTGTAATCTCTTCTGTAAACCTGAGAGAATTTCTTTCACTGCCCAGATCACCAAAGAATAGTTACAAAAATTTAAGGCAAAATTGCTGTCTCTTCCAGTTGTAAATGGAAATTGCATAGCTATTTCCTAATCAGGTGTTAATCTGAGAACATTTCTCATTGATCAAGATTTACATTTTTTTATCATTTGTGTCTCTTAAGTTTCATGGATTTGATCTTGTTTGTCGGATCTTCTTTTTAAGTGAAGTTACATTCCATTGTGGTTATATGGAGTTAGTAAGATACAATAGACAAATGAGACATAAAAGAGTTTTGTTTTGTCTTATATGGTATTTAATTTCACACAACTCTCTTAAGGCACCTTAAACGTACATAAACACCTAAAAATCAAGAAGATCAGTGGTGCAGGTTCTCTTGGTCTTTGTGCCATCAGCATCTTGTGTCTCCTCATTACGACTGTACTGAAGTTTTGTTTTTTTTTTAATTTTTTTTTAATGTTTTTATTTATTTCTAGGAGAGAGAGAGAGAGACAGCATGAGCAGGAGGGTCAGAGAGAGAGGGAGTGACAGACTCTGAAACAGGCTCCAGGCTCTGAGCTGGCAGTCAGCACAGAGCCCGACGCAGGGCTCGAACCCATGAACCGCGAGATCATGACCTAAGCGAAAGCCGGACGCTTAACCGACTGAGCCACCCAGGCGCCCCTGTACTGAAGTTTTCTGAGAAAACCATCATCCAAAAAGGAATTCTGACAAACTCACACAGAAACATGAAACAATTTTAGTATTAACTATTATAGCAGAATTGGTATAGTTACTTTAAAATTCAAATGTAGGATTTTTATTTGAAATTAAAGACAGATGCTGTACTTTTGCCAGGGTCTTCTTTCTAAAATGAGAATTGATGTGTGTATTGTGTACATGCTGTTGCCAAGTTCTTATTACTAACTAGAACATTAATAGCAGGCAGCTCTCTTCCAGAGCCAAATACAGCTGAATCATGGAATTTAGGAGAAAGTACACTTAGCCTTGTTGGAACTAGGTCTTCTGGATTATGGTTAAAGTAAACCTCCAGATGTCACTTATGGACGCCTTTACCTGCTTTTTACATTGAGACTGCCTATATGTGCTTTTAAATTTTAAGTTTTGAGATAATTAAAAAGCTGTATTGTGTACTGTTGTAGAAGCAGATGGAATTTGACATCTGTGGGATAAGAGACTCGGATGAGTTAGGCTCTCAGTTACTCAGTGTCACTTATTTAACTTATTTAATTTCCCTTTATTTAATGCTCTCCTGGATCTCAAGAACTTTTAATTTTCTATGTGGATTGACTATTTCCCATCTCCCATTTCTAGCGTCCTATTTTCCACATGTCGTTTGCACAGGAATAACAGTGTGTTTAGACAGGTAGCTTCTATGAGGTGTGTGTAATTGAGCTTTCCCAGTGGAAATCTTGATTTGCGAAGAAGGTTATGGTTGGAAATTGAATAAAATCCAGGGTGTCATAACGGGTTTTCTAGCAAGACTTTTGGGAAGAGAGACACTACTATTAATAGGTACATATGCTGATTAGGGTACGAAAGGTAAATTGGCCAGGTAATATTTTATTCTTGTTCTGTGCTCTCAAAATAGTTTGGGACCTGTTTCACTATTGAAGACTCAAAGGAGTTTTAGTTATTAGGATACCTAAGAAAAGAAAACACTGAAATAAAATATGCTTTTAGGAGAATTGTTAAATTTGGTGAGAAATTGACAGTAAATATCTTTGGTAAATATTTCTTATATTGTTGCTTTTTCCTTTATAGATAATTCCATTGAAATTGTTCCTGTGTTGTACAGATCCTAAATAGTATTTGTTTCCTAAGTATTTCAAAGTGATTTTCACTGGGAAAATCAATACAAATAACCAGATGTGCGAATATACACATACATAAAAAGACTTTATAATTTGTTATAGAAAGAGTATTAGGATCTTATTTTTTGTTACCTATCATATAAATAGAAGATACTACATATAAACATTGACATTTTCTGATTTTATAATCATGAATTAGAACTTGATAAATTTAATAACTTTATTTTATTTTTTATTTTAGAGACAGAATGTGTCAGCCAGGGAGAGGGGCAGAGGGAGAAAGAGAATCACAAGCAGGTTTTATACTCAGCACGGAGCCCAAGACAAGGGCTCAATCCCACGACCCTGGGATCACGACCTAACCTGAAATCAAGAGTCGCATGCTTAACCAGCTGAGCCACTCAGGCCTCCCTAAATTTAATAACTATCTTAATTACGTTAAAATGAAATGCCTCCTGCATTCAATAAATTAGAAATTTGAAAAGATAGGACTTTCTGGTAAATTTTCAAATAGTTGTTGAAATAACATATAGTAAAGAAGCTATCAATAAATATTGTAATTACTGCTTTGTGAATATTGTCTTTGATTATAGAAAATATGTTTGCTACTATTCCTGTTATTTTTTAGGTCGCTATGCATTTCAGATCTGGAAACCTCTAGAACAAGTAATCACAGAAACGGCAAAGAAGATTTCCACTCCTGTGAGTTAAAGATGGCTTTAGTGAGAAGGCTCGTTTTGATTTTTGTTTATATGCCATACTTGATAGTAATTAAGAAAATGTCTTAGATTTTTCAAGATTTGTAGTTTATTGTCTTCATGATACCATTGGGGCATTTGTCTATTTATTGATTTGTCTTAGTCTCTTAGTCACGTTATTTTTATTTCTAACCTTATTCCTGCTTTCGACATCTAATTATTATATCTCTCTTAGTATTACACCAACTTTGAGGTAATTTATCTTCATTGTTTAGTTAATATTAATTCTTTTAGTGATTGTTTATATTAATCCTTGTGGTAGAAGCTGGGTGTAGTTGATGAACAAAACAGACAAGTTCCTTGCTCTGGTAGAGCTTACCCAAGAGTTTATTTCATCATAAAATTTGAAATTGGTCCCCATGTACCACTGCCTGATCATTTCAAACACAAAATTACAAGATTCCAATCCTGAAATCCAATGGGGCTTACGCATTCATCTATAGGCATTGTAGCTACCCTACTGAGCTAAATGTAGGTGAAGAATGAATGATAGTAGATATCTAAAAGCTACAGTGTAGTGAACTGGTTTGTAACTACTGGACACAATGCAAAGAAAACTCACTGAAGCACTGCAGCATAAACATGGACTTAGGAAATAGAAACACATATGGGATAGATCAGCTTGGCTTACAGCAATTTGAGAATGAATGGCTTGTTTTAGCAAAGGCATTACAGGCTTGTGAGGCTTAGTTAGCCGTGAACAATGACCACACTTTCAAAGGATGACATACTGACAATTAAACTTAGGTCCAAAAGAATTGCAAGTGATTTTGCAGACCTATAAATATATGTCTGTGATTAGAAGGAGCATGTGTTTCTCTTCTTCTGTGTTCCTATTTATATTTTATTTGTCTACAGTATTAATAGGTATTTAGCATTCATTCAGTAAATAGTCATTAAGCTCCTTCTACATGCCAGACATTTTCATGGAGAGTGGGGTATAGTCAAGGACCATACAAAGACATTGCCCTTAGGAGTGTTTATTTTAGTGGACACAGGCAATTAACAAGTGAATGAATAAGTAAAATACATAATATGTAGAAGTGTTGACTGCTTTTAAGAAAACTAAGTCAGGATAGGAGGTTAAAGAATAGCAGCAGAGAGGAATCAATATTAGATGGATCAGGGAAGGCCTCACTGAAAAGATGAGAGAGCAGATGTGAATCTCTGAAGAAAGAGCTATCTTGGGAGTAGAGCACTGCTGAGGTCCTGAAGTGGAAATGAGCTTTGCAGCAAGAATAACTCCAGTGAAGTATGCGAAGGGAATAGTGGGAGAATAGGGCCCAGATCATTTGAAGCCCAATAGACTATGATAAAAACTGCCAGTTTTACTTTAAGTATAATAATGGAAAGCTTTTGGAAGGTTTTGAGCATGGGTGCAATGTGATTTGCATTTTAGATGATCACTTTGTCTGCTGCATGGAGGGTAGACAAGAACAAGCCAGAGTAAAAGTCAATCCAGTTAAGAGGGTATTGAGATACTCCAGGTAATAGATAATGGCAGCTTGAAATACAGGAATGGAAATAGTGGTGTAGTTCTATCAAATGTTATTTATGTCTTTACATAAATTTAAAAATAATGAGTGGAGAGAATTCAGAGATTATTTTTCTTCTGTTAAGGTGATTTTCAGTATATATATATATGTATAATATAATATTATATATGTATATAAACTATATGTATAAATAAAGATTCTAAAGTTTTGTAGAGCTATATTAACATTGTAAGGAAGAGAGAGCAAGAAAATGAGAAAATTTTCACTGCTCTGTGGAGGCTCACAGATAAGGTAGAATAATTTAAGAGATTGTCATGGGTGTACTAAATAGAGAAATAATATATCCCTCTTTCCTTCTCTTTTCTGGGCTTGAGTTAAGAAATAGTTTTTGAGGGGCGCCTGGGTGGCTTAGTCGGTTAAGCGTCCGACTTTCACTTGGGTCATGATCTCGCGGTTCGTGGGTTCGAGCCCCGCATCGGGCTCTGTGCTGACTGCCAGCTCAGAGCCTGGAGCCTGTTTCGGAGTCTGTGACTCCCTCTCTTTCTGACCCTCCCCCTGCTCATGCTGTCTCTCTCTCTCTCCTAGAAATAAATAAAACATTAAAAAAAAAATTAAAAAAAAAAAAAAAAGAAATAGTTTTTGATAAATCTGGCCCTGTTTCCCCCTACAAAGTAGTACTCTTGCCGCTTGCATGGAAAATATTTCTTAGAACATCTTTATCATCATCACCGTCATCATAATTTTACCTCTGTGAAGATAAGAGTATTTTAAACAATTTGTTAAATATTAATAATTCTAGGAAACCTGAGAAATTAAATATGTGCATACTTTCTCTTGGCACTAGTGATTCCAAAAAGTCAAATTTCATAAAACACAGCATTTACAATGTTTTGGCAGTTGTAAATATGATTCATTATTAAACCAAATAGAGTTGTTAAAAGAGAGGAATCTGTAATTGTGTCCTACTAAATCTATGTCACTCAAAGAAAGCATTCAAGGTTCAAGTTTCTGTGTTTATAAGAACAATTTTTTTTAAATGTTTGTTTATCTTTGAGAGAGAGACAGAACATGAGTGGGGAAGAGGCAGAAAGAGAGGGAGACACAGAATCTGAAGGAGTGTCCAGGCTCTGAGCTATTAGCACAGAGCCCCATGTGAGGCTTGAACTCATGAAACTTGAGATCATAACGTGAGTCGAAGTCAGATGCTTAACTGACTGAGCCACCCAGGCACCCATCTATGGGTTCTTTTTAAATTTCTTCTGGAAGTTTGTTTTTTGTGTGCTTTATTTAACATCATCTTGTTCTTAAATCTCATCTTGGTTTTCCCCCATTTTTCTGAAGTACTGCTTGGAGTACTTTTTCCATATGGAATGCATGGATGGTAAACATTTTAAGTTCTTGTCTGCTAAACAGTTTGTTTCTTTTGCTCTCATTGTTAGTCATCAGCTGCTGGCTCCTTGGAAATCTGGTGGAGCCAGTATGAGAGAAGGACAGAAATTTATGCTCAGTGGGCGCCTGGCTGGCTCAGTCAGTGGAGCCTGCAACTCTTGATCTATGGATCATGAGACTGAGCTCGTGTTGGGTGTAGATTACTTAAAAAGAAAAAAAAATCTCTGCTCAGACTGAACCTCAGTGCCCATGTACATACTTTCCTGTATACTCAGCCACATTTTCTGGTGCACTGAGACTCTCAGCCAGAATTTCTGGAGTTCTCATTCTTACTCCTTTGTAAGCAGCCTGTTTTGGTTTTCTTTTGTTGTTTGTGTTTTAGATTTTTAGGTTTTTGATAATTTTTATTTTTATTTTTTTTAATTCTGGAAGTTTTGGGGTTTATTTTCCTTTATTACTGATGTTCTGAAGTTTCACGGATGTTCTCAGTAAGACTTATGTGAACATTTCCTATTTTTATTCTGGAAGATTCTCTATACTTTTTCTTCAGTTATTTTTTTCCTTATATTTTCTCTGTTTTCTGTTCCTGGAACTCTTACTAGAGACACATTGGACCTCTGAGTCTATCCTTTATGTCTCTGAACAGTTTCTTTCTTATTTTTCATCTTCTTTTTGTTTTACATTCCACAGTATTTCCATAGCTTATCTTCCAGATCACCAGATTGATTTTTAGCAATGGCCAGTCTGTTTTTTTAATCTATCACTAGATTTTTTTAGTATATATATTATATATATACATATATAATATTATACATTATAAATATATAATATGTATTATATTATTATATATAATATATATAAATTAAAATTATTTTTTAAATTAATATATTAAATATTAATATTTAATAAATTTTCCATCTTAATCTTTTATGGATATAAGATACTAATTCAAAAATTGTGAAGTCCTCTTCTGCTTTCTGATTTACCTCCTTCCTCCACAAGCCAGGTGTTACTTATTCATCTTTGTTCTGTTTTTCCCTCCCATGTTATTGGATTTGTTCAAACATCTGATAATCCTTGGTTATTGATGTATGTTTGTGAAGACTAAGTTGAATAATACAAGTGGCCTTTTCTTAACAGTTTGGTAAACTCACTATTTATTAATAATTTTTTTATTGCTAATTTATTCATTAAAAAATTTTTTTAATGTTTTTATTTATGTCTGAGAGATAGAGAGAGTCTGAGCAGGGGAGGGTCAGAGACACAGGGAGACACAGAATCTGAAGCAGGCTCCAGGCTCTGAGCTAGCTGTCAGCACAGAGCCTGATATGGGGCTTGAACCCACAAACCGTGATCATGACCTGAGCCGAAGTCGGACGCTTAACCGACTGAGCCATCCAGGCGCCCCAATGTTTATGTATTTTGGAGAGACAAAGCATGAGCAGGGGAGAGGCAGAGAGAGGCAGACACAGAATCCTAAGCAGGCTGCAGGCTCTGACCTGTCAGCACAGAGCTCTATGTGGGGCTTGAGCTCACAAACTATGAGTTCATGACCTGAGCCAAAGTTGGATGCTTTAATGGACTGAGCCACCAAGGCGCTCCTGTAAACTCACTTTATTTTATTTATTTATTTATTTTAATGTTTTTTATTTATTTCTAGGAGAGAGAGAGACAGCGCGAGCAGGGGAGGGTCAGAGAGAGAGGGAGAAACAGACTCTGAAATAGGCTCCAGGCTCTGAGCTGGCAGTCAGCACAGAGCCCGACGCGGGGCTCGAACCCACAAACCGTGAGATCATGACCCAAGCGAAAGTCGGACGCTTAACCGACTAAGCCACCCAGGCACCCCTGTAAACTCACTTTAATTGAACAAGAAAGAATATTGATAGTGGGCTGTGAATACAAAGATGGTTTGTGTCAACAGGCGTGTTTTCCAAAGTAAGGAGCCCAGAGGCAGGCTTGAGACCTCCAGACAGAGGCTGAGGAGATGGAGCACTGTGCGCATTTCATTCCTTGCCACAACTGTCCCCCTTGCTGGCCTTCTGGGTTCTGTAATGGGATCTGCTAGTACTCTTCTTTGCTTCTGTTGGGACCTACTGCCCACAATGAGATACATCTCAGGCAAGTAGTTGTTTTTCTTAGCCGGAGGGCGAAAATGGCAGGCGGTAGCCCCTTATGCTCTGTGTTAATGGAGTTAGAAATGGCCATCTCTGCTGTTCTGTTTTAATTAATTATCCTGATGTCATATTTGTTGACTCTAAAGTTAGTGTTTTTATTTTATTTTATTTTATTTTTTAAATTCCCTGAGAAGGGTTTTCTTCTTTCCTCTGGTGTTTGAAGCTGCAGTGATTTTTTTTTTTTAAATATCTTTAACTGTAATCTTACCTGTTTTCAAGCTTTCTGGTTTGCTGCTTATGTTATTTCTTATTTTCTAGGCCCAATATAGACTTTTACTTTTAAAAATATCTCTCTTCTTATTTCAGACGCACTTTAGAAAGCAAAAGACCTTTTTTTTTCTTTTTACGAATAGTTTATTGTCAAATTAGTTTCCACATAACACTCAGTGCTCATCCCCACAAGTGCCCTCCTCCATGCCCATCCCCCCTCCCCCCCACATCCATCAGTCCTCAGTTTTTGTCAGCATTCAAGAGTCTCTCATGGTTTGCCTCTCTCCCTTTCCCCCACCATTTCCCCCCTTCTTCTCCCCCTTGTTCCTCCGTCAAGTTCCTCCTAATCCTCCTATACGTGCAAACATATGATATTTGTCCTTCTCTGCCTGACTTATTTCGCTCAGCATAACACCCTCAAGGTCCATCCATGTTGCTACACATGGCCAGATTTCATTGTTTCTCATTGCCATGTAGTATTCCATGGTATAGATAAACCACATCTTCTTGATCCATTCATCTGTTGATGGACACTTAGGCTCTTTCCATGTTTTAGCTATTGTGGAGAGTGCTGCTATGAACATTGGGGTACATGTGCTCCTATGCATCAGCATTTCTGTATCCCTTGGGTAAATTCCTAGCAGTGCTATTGCTGGGTCATAGGGGAGTTCTATTGTTAGTTTCCTGAGGAACCTCCACACTGTTTTCCAGAGGGGCTGTACCAGTTTACATTCCCACCAACAGTGTAGGAGGGTGCCCGTTTCTCCACATCCTCGCCAGCATCTAGAGTTCTCTGATTGGCTCATTTTAGCCACTCTGACTGGCGTGAGGTGGTATCTCAGTGTGGTTTTGATTTGTATTTCCCTGATGAGGAGGGACTCTGAGCATCGTTTCATGTGTCTGTTGGCCATCTGGATATCCTCTTTGGAGAAGTGTCTGTTCATATCTTCTGCCCATTTCTTCACTGGGTTGTTTGTTTTTGGGCGTGTAGTTTGGTGAGTTCCTTATAGATTCTGGATATCAACCCTTTATCTGATATGTCATTTGCAACTATCTTTTCCCATTCCGTTGGTTGCCTATTAGTTTTCTGGGTTGTTTCCTTGGCTGTGCAGAAGCTTTTAATCTTGATGAGGTCCCAACTGTTTATTTTTGCTCTTGATTCCTTGCTTTTGGGGATGTGTCAAGTAAGAAGTTGCTGCGGTGGAGGTCAAGGAGGTTGTTTCCTGCTTTCTCCTCTAGGGTGTTGATAGTTTCCTGTCTCAGGTTCAGGTCCTTTATCCATTTTGAGTTTATTTTTGTGCATGGTGTGAGAAAATGATCTAGTTTCATTCTTCTGCATGTTGCTGTCCAGTTCTCCCAACACCATCTGTTAAAAAGGCTGTCTTTTTTCCATTGGATATTCTTTCCTTAGATGCTAGATTTTAATTAGCTTTTTCTGGAGCACCTGGTTGGCTCAGTGGGTTAAGCGTCCAACATCAACTCAGGTCATGATCTCAGGGTTCATGGGTTCGAGCTCTGTGTCAGACTCTGTGCTGACAGCTCAGAGCCTGGAGCCTGCTTCGGATTCTTTGTCTGTCCCTCCCCTACTAACACTCTGCATCTGGTTCTCTCTCTCAAAAATAAGTAAACATTACAAAAATTAAAAAAAAATTTAAGTAGCTTTTTCTGAGTCTCCTTTTCCACTCAGACAAACCTGAAAGTAAAGCAATTGCTCAGCTACAATACCTGCTGTTAGGGTTAATGAGCTTTCTGACTCATAGGGGTGACACTTCATGAAACATCAGTGTATCATGTTTATTATGCTGAGATTTTGGTGCTCCCTAAGGTAAATAAATACTTAGAGAAATGTCAGGGAATAAGGTACGCATCTAGTAAAAATTCTGGTCTGTTTAGAGAAAACTTTAAACTAGCTGTTATTTCTCCATTAAATCCCCTAGTTCTTTATATATTCTCCCATGTGTGAGAGAGAGTGTGTGTGTATGTATGTGTGCGCGCACATGCATGCGTGTGTGCATGCATGTATGTATAATTTGTCCAGGTTACTATGTGTACTTAAATAATTTGATTCTTTTCTCCCCTTAAAACTTAGAGAAGGGTATTTTTAGTTTTCTTTCTAGATTGTAAATTACTTGAAATAGTACATCATACTCCTCACAGCACTGGTGCATTGATAGATTAGCATCTATGTGATAAGGATGGAATTTGACCTGTCTCTTTTGAAATGTTCTTGGCATGTAATAGGTGTTAAAGCATTTGTGAAATGAGTTAATTGCCAGGGAGTTATTACCAAGTGGAAATTTATATCAAGCTATTCAGAGAGAGCATCTTATATAAATAAGCAGATCGTGCTCCCTGGGACTCATTTTTAAGTTCTAATAATTTCCTTGGTCTTTTATTTAGTCTTCCTTTTTAAAAAATTGTACAAATAGTCTATGCTCGTTGTTGAAAGTTTAGAAAATAAAAAATAAACCTAAAGAATACATAATGTCACTAACCAAAAGTAACATTTTAGTGTATATGTACTTTCAGGACTTGTTTTATGTAAACATTCACTTATTTATCTTTCCGTACAAGAATAGAGTTTTATGTTTTAGAAACACGTATGCAGTGCGGTCATTGATGCATTTTTTTTTTCCTTCTAAAAGTTGAGTTCATGCATCCTGTTTCTCTGTTACGAGCTCCTAAAGAGTTGTCTGTACTTGCTGTCTCCCATTCCTTCCCTCCAGTGCTTTCTGAAACCCAGTCTGATCAGACTGTCACTCCTACTCCCTGCAGCTCTTGTCAGCCACTTTGACCTCTTTGCTAAATCTAGCAGTCCATTCTCAGCTCACATCTGACTTTACCTAGCAGAAATGTTTGACATTTTTTCCCTTCCTTACTTTGGGTTGCTTTTCCTTCAGCCTCACTGCTTGGCCTCCTCAGTATGCTTATGGATTCCTCTCCATTTCTGGGCTCCTAAAAACCTGCAGTCTCTAGGGTTCAGTCTTTGGACTTCTTATCTACTCTTACTCCATTGGTGATCTCATTCAGTCTCATGGCTTTACATACTGTCTGTATGTTCATGACTCCCAAATGTTATCTCCAGGTCAGACTTCTCCATTTAATTTTTTTTTAATGTTTTATTTATTTCTGAGAGAGAGAGAGAGAGAGAGAGAGAGAGAGACAGCATGAGCAGGGTGGGTCAGAGAGAGAGGGGGATACAGAATCTGAAACAGACTCCAGGCTCTGAACTAGCTGTCAGCACAGAACCCGATGCAGGGCTCGAACCCACGAACCATGAGATCATGACCTAGACTGAAGTCAGACGCTTAACTGACTGAGTCACCCAGGCGCCCCAAGACTTCTCAGTTTAGATATTTAACAGACATTTCAAACTTAATATATCCAAAACCATTCTCCTGATCCCTATTACCCTCAATAAACAACTGCTCCCTCTCTAAGTCATTTAGTGGCAGTTTGGCAGTTTAGGTCAGAAACCTTAAAGTCATTTTCAGTTTAAGTTCTCTGGAACTGAGACAAAACAGAGAGACAGAAATTAGCAAGCTGGTAGTTCATCAGGGAGTGCTTTTAGGATCAACAGCTCCAGAAGGAAAGAGAAGGAAGAGAAGAACAGAGATAATTTAGTCTGCAGTACCATCTTTAACAAAGGCCTCAGCCAACCCCATGGTGAGCTCTGAAGCACGGATGGCTAATTGTGCTTGTCCCAGGTTGGGGCAAGGAGCCATGAGACTGAATGATATCACCCGATAAGTGAATATAGATAAGAAGTTTAAGGACTGAACTCTAGAGAACCACAGTGTTTATACCCTTGTACCAACCAGTCATTAAATAGAAAACCACCCTGGGAAGGGGGCCCGAGCTTGACTTTCTTTAGCCAACTCCTAAAGAGTCTGGCAGCTGAGTGCTGTCTGCCAGCAACAGCCCCAGCGTCCAAGAAGTAAGTCCTTCACTTCCGAAGGGGGAGCTGTGCAGTGGATAGCAGTGTTTACTGCATCATCTTTAATCCCTCCCTTTCTCATATCCCTCATTTAATCTACCAAGCAAATTATGAGTTTTGCTTTCAGAGTGCTCCTAGAATCTGACCACTTTTGAGCTTCCCCCTCTATTACCACGTTGGCCCACACCACCATCGTCTCTTGCCTCGGTTGTTATGTCCTCTTAACTGGCCTCCTACTTCCTCCTGCACCTTTCTTCCTATTCTGCACAGAGCATTGAGAGTAATCCTTTCAAAATCAAGTTAAATGACATTACTCTAGTTCCCTGGTCTCTCCTGTCACTGAGAATAGCATCCTAAATGATTTCTGCTGCTTCCAGGGCCCACCACAGTCTGGCCCTAGTTGCCTCTCTTAATACTGCTTTCTTCCTCGCTCATGCCTTTCCAGCCCCCTTTCAGTCCAGTTGTGTGCTCTCTCTCGGCCTCCCGCCCTGCTCTCCTGATGGCCTCCCCACTTTGTCAGTTCCTCCTCTTCCTTCTCTCTCAGCCAGTCTGCTGGATAGAAAAGCTGTGTGTCATAGCAACGCTAAATGACTTGTCAAGGTTCTCCAATGAGAGACTTACTGCGGAGCTTAGGAAAAGTTCAAGCTTTTTGCTTCTATTAATTTCTTTGATTCTGTTTCATCTTAGTGTAGAAAAATTGATGTATTTGAATATGAAAAAATTGTTAATGTTTTTTAAGGTCATCTTGGTCATAGTTTCCGTAAAGGATCAATATTTAGTGCTCCCCCTGCCCCAAGTTCAGGTTGGCTTGTAGTACGGTGCTTTTACTCTTACTGCAGCTCTGATAGGATGGAGGTCATGCCACCTCATATGTGGAACTAATTATTTCATGCTCTTTCTTTCCTGTACAGAGCCTTTCATCCTACTATAAAGGAGGATTTGAACAGAAAATGAGTAGGCGAGAAGCTAGTCTTATTTTGGGTATAAGGTAGGTGTGCTACATTAAGTATTATTTTATCCTGTGGCCAAGCTTGTCTTGAAAAAGGGAAAAAAATGGTATGGTAAAGTTATCCTTATATTTTAAATTATGACTAGGAAGCAGAGTAAAAAATGCAAAGTTTTTACATTTTAAAACCCCAAATCTCAGAGAATATCCTACTCACCCAAAAAATATCAGGCAAAGTTGTGATGTGTCTTTATTCCTTAACAAGGAACTCTGAGCTCTTATATTTTAATATAGCACTAAAGTTTCAAAGCAGTTGTCAAAAATCTCCCTTACTATGACACCCAGTATTTTCTGGACTTAGTGTTATAATTTATTATCTATCATATTTTCTATTATAATATAGGATCTGTTTCACAATTCTTTTTTTTTTTTTAACATTTTAAAAAATGTTTTCTTTCTTTTTTTTTTTAATTTTTTAATGTTTTTTATTTCTTTCCAAGAGAGAAAGAGACAATGTGAGCAGGGGAGGGTCAGAGAGAGAGGGAGATACAGAATCTGAAGCAGGCTCCAGGCTCTGAGCTACCTGTCAGCACTGAGCCGAATTTGGATGCTCAACCGACTGAGCCACACAGATGCCCCTTTAATGTTTTATTTATTCTTGAAAGAGAGAGACAGCATGAGTGGGGAGGGGCAGAGAGAGAGGGAAACACAGAATCCGAAGCAGACTCCAGGCTCTGAGCTGTCAGCACAGCACCCAATGTGAGGCTCGAACTCATGAACCGTGAGATCATGATCTGAGCTGAAGTCAGACACTTAACTGACTGAGCCACCCAGGCTCCCCTTTACAATTCTTTTCTATTTCCACAATTTGACATCTAGCATATTTTATAATAATTGTTTCACTTTAGTATCTAGTATGTGACTTTGAGCTGTGTAGGAGGAAGCTAATGATGTTGTGTGATTGCTCTGTGATACCATTTAACACATAAAGTTAAGCATATGTCCCCTGCTGTTTACTCAGAGTTGCTATTTTATTTGTTTACCTTATGTTCCCTTAGAGCCCACTCAAATTTCTGGGGGGTTGTTTACAGTATGTCACCTGCAACAGATCTGATGATGAGTTTTAGTCAACATTAGTAAGCAGAATAGGTCATAAAGTCGTAAATTGATACAATTTTTTAGATCTCTTTTAGATTTGCAGGTTTTTGAGGCCAAAACATTTTATTATTTCTTTTCACTTAGCAAGAAAAAATAAGGGGTGGGGAGCAAGGGAAGTGGCTCAGTTGAGCTCGGTGCTTTATTTAAATATAAGAGATGAAATATCTTACTGAGGATAGGGTTTAGGTAGGGAAGGGAACCAAATTAGGAAGTTGGCTTTATTTCTGACCATTCTTTGCTTTAATATTTCAGGATGGTCTTGTTATTTTTCTTGAACTATTACTAGGCCCTCATAGCATCCCATTCATAGTCTTAAAAATGTGAATATGGAACTTACTATAAAACCCAACACAGAGGTTTTTGAGAGTATCAGTTAATATCATCCAAAGCACTCCTGTTGTTTAGACAGGAGTCAACTCAATTAGGAGTTGACTTAAGACTTATGATTTTATTTTTTTTATTATTATTATTTTTAAATGTTTTATTTATTTCTGAGAGAGAGAGAGAGACAGAGACAGTGTGAGTAGGGGAGGGTCAGAGAGAGAGGGAAACAGAATCTGAAACAGGCTCCAGGCTCTGAGCTGTCAGCACAGAGCCCGACGTGGGGCTCGAACCCACAAACCGCGAGATCATGACCTGAGCCGAAGTCTAATGCTTTACCGACTGAGCCACCCAGGCGCCCCAAGACTTACGGTTTTAAAGGCTTGTCTTGTTAAACTAGAAACTGTAGAAAATTTCACAAGGATAATATGCTGGTTAAGAGTATATACTCTCAGGGCGCCTGGGTGGCTCAGTTGGTTGAGCGTCCGACTTTGGCTCAGGTCATGATCCCACGGTTCATGGGTTCGAGCCCCACGTCGGGACTGTGCTGACAGCTCAGAGCCTGGAGACTGGTTCAGATTCTGTGTCTTCCTTTCTTTCTGCCCCTCCCCCAGTCGTGTTCTGTCTCTCTTGTCTCAAAAATAAATAACACAAATAAATAAATAAACAACCACCTTCTCCTTAAAAAAAAAAAAAAGTATATACTCTCAGAGTGTCTGATTGGCTTATTCACTGAAGTGTCGAGACTCCTGGTTTCAGCTCAGGTCACGATCTCATGGTTTGTGAGATTGAGCCCTGGATCTGGCTCTGCACTGACAGTGTGGAGCCAGTTTGGGATTCTCTCACTCCCTCTCCCTGCTCTTCCCCTGCTCACTTACTTGCATGTGCATGTGCTCTTCCTCTCAAAATAAGTAATCTTAAAAAAAAAAAGTATATACTCTAAAAATAGGTGAATCGATGAATCCCAGTTTTACCATTTACTAACTGTATGATCTTAGTATCATAATTTGTAAAATAAATTTACATTTATTAATTTCTGTCTGCTAGGTTGTTGTGAAGACTAGATACATAGATAAGTCTGCACCTAAACATGTAAACTTGGCACTTAGTAACTACTTAACAAATACCAGCTGAGCAAAACAGATTCTTACCCTGCTTCTGTCACTGATGCACTGCATTATATGATCCCGCTCAAGTTGTTTTTAGCTTTTCTGTCCTTCAGTTTCTTCATTTTTGGACAGAGTTAATATTTAGACTTGTTGAAATAATATAAAATGATATGACGATACCTTTTTGTAATAGTGCTTACCAAATAACAGGTGCTAAATAAATGTTGGCTCCCCTTTCTTCCCATCTGTATCACGAATGCAGAAGCTAAATATTTGCCCTTTACACATTAAACAGAAAGGTAAACCTTATTTGCTTTCCTCTAGCCTATTCTTTCAATCAGGTAGTATTGTTTTTGAGAAGTCTCTTCAAGATGTGAATACATTGCTGTGGCTCTCCTCCCTGTGATCATTGAATCTAAACTACTTAGACTCTATAACAAGTAGGTAAAGGCGCAATGGAGCTGACTGTTGATGACCTATTAAAAAAATACTGTCTATGCTATTAGATGATTCTGCGCATTCTTATATATTTCTTGAAGCCTAAGATATTTTACTGAGCTGCCCAGGAAAACTTTTGTTCATACTTGTTACCTTCTGAAATGATGCACATTTGTGATTTTCATACTTTCTGAACACTTCTGTGGAATTATGTTAAGCTAAATGTTGTTCAAAAGACCAGTAGTAAAAACGATGAAACCAAAACTGCTCCATTTGCCACAAGATTAGAGAACAGCACTCAGTCCAGTGAACCCACTTCCCAGTCCCAGTCACATGCATTCCAGGGAACACAGTTTATATTCCTTGATGGAGGCAACATGATGTTTAAAGTTCTATTTCAATTCCATGGTGAAATTGTCTGTACTGGAGATATATCCAACCTTTAATTTTTATAATGGGTTTAAGAATCAGGATTCTCCCATCTAGTTTATTTTTTTATTTTTTTTTAATGTTTTATTTATTTCTAGGAGAGAGAGAGAGAGACAGCATGAACAGGGGAGGGTCAGAGAGAGGGGGAGTCACAGACTGAAACAGGCTCCAGGCTCTGAGCTGGCAGTCAGCACAGAGCCTGACATGGGTCTCGAACCCACGAACTGTGAGATCATGACCTAAGCGAAAGTCGGAGGCTTAACCAACTAAGCCACCCAGGCGCCCCTCTCCCATCTTGTTTAATCTTTAGAACAACAAATAAATGTATTATGTTCCTAGAGCCTTAATATAGCAGTAAGGAAAGGGGAATAAACTCTGCAGGCACACAGAAATACTTCCCTCATCCTCGGAGCTCACCACTAGGACTCTGATTATTATCATCTTAAAGGCAGAATGTTTTGAATGGCCATACTTGTACATATAAACTTTCCTTACATTTCTTACTTCCTTCACTAGTTCAGTGGTTGGCAGACTACACTGTACATAATGCTTTATGAACTGTTATGTACAAAACCAACTGTACTGTTTTTTAAAGGCAGTGCAAGTGATTATGAAGAATAATCTATCAGGTATAATTATCAAAGATAATTTACAGATTTTGTCCTATGTGCTAAATTAAAGTTTAATATCCAGAATAAGATGCAACTTACCATATATACTCCCCCCAAAACACAAAGAATGTAAATTTGGGTTTTACTCAACTTACATCTTCATTTTCTAGTGGTTCACATTTGATTTATGAAATGTTTTTTAAGTTTTCTTTTTAATGTTTTTTTTATTGCTGTGTGTGTGTGTGTGAGAGAGAGAGACAGAGAGAGAGAGAGAGAGAGACAGAGACAGCATGAGCAGGGGAGGGTCAGAGAGAGAGGGAGACAGGCTCCAGGCTCTGAGCTAGCTGTCAGCACAGAGCCGGACGCGGGGCTCAAACCCATGAACCGTGAGATCATGACCTGAGCTGAAGCCGGACCCTAAACCGACTGAGCCACCCAGGTGCCTCATGAAACGATTTTAAAACACCTCTTTTTCTACTTTAAGATTTTCTGCAATCCAGTAATCCTTTATAGTGTCAGTGTTTACTAATATAGAGCCGTTATTTGAAGGAGTTTACCTTTTAAAACTGTTTTGTTTTGGAGGGCTATGAAAATGCATTAAGCACATATTGCATATTCAATACTAGATGCTATTTTAAGAAACAAATCATAGCTTCTGCTCTTTAGTATCTACCTTAAGAAGACATGTCAAATACATGCAGAACAACTAGAAAATATAACTAATAAAAGAAAGAAGGACTATAGAGCACCACAAAAGAGAATGATAAATAGAAGTTTGCTACAGGAAACTTAACCATACTGGAATTAAAAAAAATATGTTTTCCATATCTTAATAGGCAATTAAAGAATAAAGTATTCACAGCCATGATGCAATGTTTAATGACTTTTTTTTAAAAACTTAGTAGTCTTTAGAATCAGACCATGTCTTGATTATCTATCGAGGAAATATCTACAGACCAAAAAGTAAGTTTGAAATGGTCCCCCAAAGGACTTTCATTAACAGCCAAAAGGAATACCCTAAAGTCCTTGTACTAAAAGACTTTTTCATTATTAAAAAAGTTGTTTAATTTTAAAAATTTCCCTCTTGTTTTATTGAGATATAATTGACATGTAACATTGTGGATTAGTTTAATACGTATAACATAATGATTTGTTAGATGTATAATATGTATAGATTGCACAATGATTACCATAATAACTTTAGTTAACAGCCTTTACCTCACATAGTTACAGACTTATTTTTTCTTGAGATGAGAACTTTTAAGAGCTGTTTTAGCAACTTTCAAATATAAACTACAGCATTGTTGAGTATAGTCACCATGCTGTATATGCCATCCCGAGGACTCACTTATAACTGTAAGTTGTACCTTTTGACCACCTTCCCCCTTTCCCCCACCCTCCTCCTGTTGCCTCTGGCAACCACCAATCTTCTGTTGTTGTGAGTTTACCTTTTATAGATTCCACACATGAATGATATCATACAGTATTTGTCTTTGTCTTTGACTGATTTTTCACTTAGCATAGCACTGTCAAGGTCAATTCATGTTGTCAACAAATAGCAAGATTTTCTTCTTTTTAATGACTGAAAAATATTGTGTTGTACGTGTGTGTGTATGTGTGTGTGCGCGTCACAGTTTTTCATGCATACATCTGTCGATGGACACAGGTTGTTTCCATGCCTTGCTGCAGTGAACATGGTGGTGCTGATAATCTCTTTGAGAGAGTGATTTTTTTTAAAGTATATTTATTCATTTATTTTTGAGAGAGACAGAGACAGCATGAGTGGGGAAGGGGCAGAGAGAGGAGAGAGAGAGAATCCCAAGCAGCCTCTGCACTCTCAGCACAGAGCCCGATTGGGGGCTCAAACTCATGAAACTGAGAGATCATGACGTGAGCCAAAACCAAGAGTTGGACACTTAACTGACTGAACCACCCAGGAGACCTGAGAATGATTTTTATTTCCTTCAGATAATATACTTAGAAGTAGGTTTCCTGGATCATATGGTAGTTTTAATTTTTTCAGAGCCTCCATACTGTTCCATAGTAACTATACCAGTTTATATTTCCAACAGCAGTGTACAGGGGTTCGCTTCACATCTTTCTAACACTTGTCTCTTGTTTTTTTGATGACAGTCATTCTAGAAAGTGTGATGTGATAACTCATTGTCATTTTGATTTGGATTTCCCTGATGATCAGTGATGCTGATCACCTTCTCATGTACCTGTTTGCCATTTTATGTTTTTGGAAAAATGTCTAGTGAGATCCTCTACTCATTTTAAAATGAGATCTATTTATTTATCATCTATCTATCTTTGCTATTCAATTGTATGAGTTCTTTATATATTTTGTATATAATCTATTATCAGATATGTGATTTGCAGATATTTTGTCCTATTCCATAGGTTGTTTTTTCACTTTGTTGATGTTTTCCTGGCTGTGTAGAAACTGCTTAAACTTTGATATAGTCCCACCTGTTTAGTTTTCTTTTGTTGCCTAGCTTTTGATTTCAAATTTAAAAAATTACTGCCAAGACTGACATCAAGTAGTTTACCCCCTGTGTTTTCTTCTAGGAATTTTATGGTTTCAGGTCTTCAGTTCAAGGCTTTAATACATTTTGAGTTGATTTTTGTGTATGGTGTAAGATAAGGGTCCAGTTTTATTCCTTTGTATGCAGCTGTCCGAATTTCCCAATACCATTTATTGACAAGACTATCTTTTACTTGTTTTCTATTTTTGGCTCTTTTGTCATAAACTAATTGACCATATATGGATGAGTTTATTTCAGGGTTCTGTACTGTTTCACTGATCTATGTGTCTCTTTTTAAGTTAATGCTATACTGTTTTGATACTTTGAATTTAGGAAGTATGATGCCTCTAGCTTTGTTGTTTCCCCAAATCTTTGGCTCTTTGTGGAGTTTTTTGTGGTTCCATAAAAATTTTAAGATTGTTCTATTTTTGTGAAGAATATCTTTGCAATTTTGATAGGTCTTTCACTGAATCTGTAGATTGCTTTGAATATTATGGACGTTTTAACAAAATCAATTCTTCTAATCTATGAGCATGGGATATCTTTCTGTTTATTAGTATTTTCAACTTCTCTCATCAGAATCTTATAGTTTTCGGGGCGCCTGGGTGGCTTAGTCGGTTAAGCGTCCGACTTTCGCTCAGATCATGATCTTGCGGTTCGTGGGTTCGAGCCCCGCGTCGGGCTCTGTGCTGACTGCCAGCTCAGAGCCTGGAGCCTGTTTCAGTCTGTCACTCCCTCTCTCTCTGACCCTCCCCTGCTCACATTGTCTCTCTCTCTCTCCTAGAAATAAATAAAAACATACAAAAAAAAAAAAGAATCTTATAGTTTTCAGTGTACAGGTCTTTAACCTCCTTGATTAAGTTTGCTACTGGGTATTTTATTCTTTTTGATACAATCGTAAAAGGGATTCTTTTTTTTTCTTTTTTGGGAGAGAGAGAGAGAGCACGCACAATTGCATGTGAGCAGGGGGAGGGGCAAAAGGAGAGAGAAGGAGAGGATCTTAAGCAGGCTCCACACCCAGCACAGAGCCCAGTGCAGGACTCAGTCTCACAGCCCTGACATTATGTCCGGAGTTAAAATCAAGAGCCAGACACTTAACTGAGTCAGCCAGGCACCCCAGTGGGATTATTTTCTTAATTTCTCTTTCTGATTATTTGTTATTAGTATATAGAAAGGCAGCAGATTTTTATATATTGATTCTGTATCCTCCAACTTTACTGAATTTGTTGATTAGTTCTAAGTGTCAGTTTCAGTTATATAATCATGTCATCTGCAATTTTACTCTGTTTCCAATTTGGATGCCTTTCTATATCTTTCCTAATTCCTCTATGACTTCAGTACTATGTTGGATAAAAGTGGTGAAAGCAGACAACTTTGTGTTGCATCTGATCTTAGAGGAAAAACTTTGAGCTTTTTACCATTGAGTACAGTATTTGCCATGCATTTGTCATATGGCCTTTATCATGTTGAAGTATGTTTCCTCTATACCCATTTTGTTGAGAGTTTTTATTATGAATGGTTGTTGAATTTTTCCAAATGGTATTTCTGTGTCTTTGAAGAGATCATATGATTTTTATCCTGTCTTTCATTTCACATTTATGGTGTTTCACATTGATAGGTGGATGTTGAACCATTTCTTTCATCCTTTGAATAATCCTACTTGTTCATGATGTATGATCCTTTTAATGTTTTGTTGAATTTGGTTTGCTATTATTTTGCTGAGGACTTTTGCATCTATGTTCATCAGGGATATTGGCCTGTAATTTTCTTTTCTTATAGTGTCCTTGTCTGTTTGTGGTATCAGGGTAATACTGGCTTCATAAAATGAATTTGGAAGTGTTTCTTCTGTTTTTTTGAAAAGTTTGAGGAGAATTGGTATTCTTTAAATGTTTGGTAGATTTCAGTTAAGCCATCCAGTCCTGGGCTTTTCTTTGTTGGAAGGTTTTGATGAATGATTCAATATCATTATTATATAATTGGTCTGTGTAGATTTTCTGTTTCTTCCTGATTCAATCTTGGTAGGTTGTATGTTTCTAGGATTTATCTATTTCTTCTATATTGTCTATTTTGTGGATGTATAATTGTTAATAGTAGTGTCTTAAGATCTTTTGTATTTCTGTGGTATCAGTTGTAATGACTTCTCTTACATTTCTGATTTTGAGTCCTTTCTCCTTTTTTCTTGGTGAGTCTAGCTCATGGCTTGTCTATCTTGATTATCTTTTCAAAAAAAGAAACAGCTCTTAGTTTCATTGATATTTTATTGATTGTCCTTTTAGTTTCTATTTCATTTATTTTTACTCTAATTATTGTTATTTCCTTCCTTCAGCTAATTTTGGTCTTAGTTTTTTCTTGTTTTTCTGATTCCCTGAGGAATAAAGGAGGTTATTTATCTGAGCTCTTTCTTTCTTAATATAGGCATTTATTACTATAAACTTTCCTCTTAGAACTGCTTTTGCTGCATCCTATAAATGTGTTATATTTCCATTTTCATTTGCCTCAAAATATTTTCTTTTGATTTTATCTTTGACTTGACATTTTCTATTCATAGAAGAAATATGAATAGAAAATGAAGAATATTTTATATGCATATCGCTTTGACATGTTTGGTGATCTGTTATTTAACCTCAAAAGATTAGAAGTAGTAAATAATGGCCAAGGAATAGCTAGAGACTGGAACAATGGCAGAATCAAGGCTTGACAGCTGATAACAAGGGAGGCATTTCTAAAAATATGATAGAAGAACTTAAAAGCATTTGAGGACTCTTTAAAACAAGGGTAAGCAAATTTCTGCAGACCTTAAGAATTTTTTGCACTTAATTTATACTCACTGTAATACTTTTGAATCACTCAAGAAATGTTAAATTAGGTTATTTATACACCAGTTTAGAAAGTGGGAAATATGTATTTTCATAAGCATCTTTTATCTTCATAATAATTACTAAAAACTAGTTGGTTTTGAACACTGGATGAGAGGTTATGCTAATCTTACTTGCATTATCTAATTTATCCTTAAGATAATCCTGGGAGATAGTTTATTATGTCCATTTTACTTAGGAGAGTTTAAGTGAGCAAGCCAGTTTTGTAGCTAATGAGTGATGGAATCAGGTTGTTAAACTTATGTCTGAATATCTCTAAAATACTGTGTGGTTCATCCATACGAATTAAATTACTTTGAGCTTTATAACAGCCATGCTATACTTAAGTCAGCTGCTATTATCCCCATTTGAGACCCAGAAAAGTTAAGTAGCTTAGATCAGATAATACAGCTATTAATTAGCAATACCAGAATTTTGTTGTTGTTAGTGTTAATTTTGTTTCCTTGCCTGAGGAATGTGGTGGTGAGAAACATTTCTGATGCTGGATAGATTAGTTTTTACTGAAATAATTTTAGGTTTATTTAACTTTCTCCTTTAATTTTTGTTTACAGCTAGGCTTTTCCGATAGGTTTTTCCCAAGCTAAATAAATTCTGAGCTATGAAGACTTTTGAGATGCTCTGTTAAAACATAATAAAAGCTAACTATTTTCGAACACTTGTTCTAGCACTTTGTTGGCTTTAACTGATTCAGTCCTTACAGTTGGTCTGTGAGGAATATGTCGTTCCTAGCCCTGTTTTACAATGAGAAAACTGAAGTACAGGGAAGTTAAAAAAATTCACCAAGATTACCGCCATCCTAAATAGCAATGGGATTACAATCTGGCAGACAGTCAAGGAGCTCTGGAGTCTGAATACCTGTCTGTTACACTTTATATAAACTACCTTCTCCCCAAAAAACTTGAGGCAGAAGTTTTCAAACTCAGTATAATCTGTAGACTGTGATTCTCCTACCCTACATATTGTTTTATTTTTTAAAGTGATTAAGAATAAAGATTGGCATTACAAAGGAAGAAAACTACATGCAACATTGAGTCAGCAATTGATTTTGATAGAATTAAGTGACAGGCTGTAATTTCCTATTTATCCACAAGATGGTGAAATACTCATTAGTTTTTAATTCCTTAAAAACCATATAAACTGTTAATTCATAATCTGCATTGGACACTATTTATTATAAGCACTTTAATTTCTTTTTACAGCCCATCTGCTGGCAAGGCCAAGATTAGAACAGCTCATAGGAGAATTATGATTTTGAATCACCCAGATAAAGGTAGGGAAAATTCCTATTCATAATATGTGGATGTGAATCTGCTCTGAATTTCTTTTCAGTTTATGTAAACTCATTATAAGTGATATATATGTATTTGAAATGGAAGCCTCTGTGCCACATGTATTGTGATTTTTCTTATAAATAAATACGCTTTTGGATTGGAGTTCATTGACCCACAGAAGTGGTAGATTTGTATTATAAGCTTCGAAGAATTTAGTTACTGATTTTTATAACCCCTGTTTGAGGCTCCTAGCATTTTGATTGGGAAAGAGAAAACATGAGTTGTGGACTCTGTATAAACTCATTTGGGCATCATGAGTTATGTTGGTTTAACCTTAAACATAAAAACATAAGATTTAGAGGATATCCTCTAAATCTCTGTAATGTGTCATAGATAATTCTGAATTTCTTAATTTTATTCTGGAAGGCTCTGAGGCTGAGCCATTTGTTTTTAACTGGCCAGATTTTTAATGTAAATTTATCTTACAGAAAGACAATTATTATAACTTTAACTACACTACAGCTGCTTGAGAGAGAAAGCCCATATGTTCATTACTGTTTCTTCTCTAAAATAACAGATGGTAGAAAGTTGCACTGTATTTCAGAAGTCAAGGGTGGTGGGGGGAATGAAGGGTTTTTTGGATTCTTATTTACAGATTTTCAGTTTTCTAATTATTTGGAAAACAATTAAAACCAAATTTTGAATTTCTACACATCTTAACTCACACCAAAGTACGGAATTCTTATTCAGTTTTCTCACTTAATTATTTCTTATAAAAATTCTTTTCACCAAACATCATCATTGATTTTTGCATTTGCTATTCTTTAGTATGAATAAATAAGAGAATAAACTTTGAAAAGAGGTTTTGCTTAAAATTTCTAAATAGCTTTAACAGTTACTGAAAGATCCACTCAGCTAATTTACTTTGCATTGTGGGCTTTCAGAGTAATTGACTCAGACAGAAATGTGTTTAAAGTGCCTCCTTAAAGTCCTCTGTCTACTAAACATCCTTTGTCCCTTCCAGGTCAAGTGTATGCCCTTCTCTGATTGATTGCAGTAGGATCAGGCACTCAGGTCTTTCAGACGATTGACAAGTTGTTGACTGTGCCTACTGGCAAGGAAGCCAGTTCTAAAATGGATCTAAGAGAAAATCTACTTTTAGATACCTGTAGTGAAAAAAAGAAAATGTATATCTTATGATGCAGTGATATTCAGAGAATTACTTGATTTGCTTTGAGGTCATATATTTGTCAGAGGTGGGATTGTTGATTACCTGTAGTGTGCTTACTGACATCCTGTCTGGCCCTGTGTAGGAAGCAGGACGGTAGGGAACGGACTCAGAAGCAGGAGGCTGGGGATTTTCTCCGGCTTCTGCCTTCTAGCCAGCCACATGGCCTTGAATACTTCCTTAACCTCTCCAAATGTCAGTTTTACATTCTAAATGAAGGGATTTATTTCCAAAGTCATTTTTGTTATAGAATATAATCTCTTTATATGCCTTTTCAATCAATGAAGAACCTGTACTCTGTATTTCTATTCGGATCACATTTTGTTTTTTAAAGTCCATTTATACAGTTTTGAGAGAAAGAGAAAGAGAATGGGGATAGGCAGAGAGAGGGGGAGAAAGAGAATCCCAGGCAGCCTCCACACTGTCGACACAGAGCCTGATATGGGGCTCACACTCACAGACCATGAGATCATGACCTGACCTGAATCAAGAGTTGGACACTTAACCGAATGAGCCACCCAGGCACCCCGAGATCACATTTTTAAGAAAGATACTTTTAATCATTTTGGATTATTGTACCCTCTAAGAATATGTTGACAGCTGTGGACATTTTGTCCATATAATTGCTCTTTCACCCACAATTTTAAAAACATTTGGAGTTTGAGAGAGTTCATGGACCTCTCAACACCTATGCATATGTTCCCGGTTACGAACTCCTGTTCTAGGGGCACCTGGGTGGCTCACTTGGTTAAGTGCCCAACTTTGGCTCAGGTCATGATCTCACAGTTCCTCAGTTCAAGCCCCACATCAGGCTCTCCACTGTCAGCGCACAGCCTGTTTTGGATCCTCTGTCTCCCCCCACCCCAGACACTCTCCTGCATACACGCACACATACACGTTCCTCTCCTCCCTCTCTTTCTCAAAAGTAAACATAAAAAACCAAAAGAACTACTGCTCTAGTACAAGTAGGTGAATTAGGAAATATTAGAATCACTGGAGGGAGAGTATTCATGGATGATGGAGTTGGGAGATAATAGTCCATAAATCTTGAAATTGTCTCTTGAGAAGGAAGGTTGTTTATTTTGTTCTTAATGAGAAGAAGAGAGCAGATTTTTTTGCTCTTAATGAGAAAAAGAGAGCAGAAAAATGTCTCATTGTCCGGAGAGAGAAAGCCAGAAATATTTGGGGAAATATGAGAATGGGCAACTCTTAATTTTGTCTCCTCTTTTTCTAATTCTTCACCATATTGCTTTGGCCAGATCAGCACTGACTGAGTGTTACCCAGGTAGTTGCAAAAACTGAAATCCTCTACTCCATGCTCCCAAAATTCATGAATGTTCCCCCACTTAACCCCCAAGTCATTTTTCTGCTGGTTTTATTGCCAGCTAGTAAACAAAGTTAGAAATTCAGATGTGTGATCAACTATTATTTGTCACACATTTTATTATCCATTTATGCAAAGAAAATGACACCAGAAAATTAGGTGTGGTAATGACTAAAAATACTTTTTTTGTAGCCAGTTTTAAATAAGCATTCAGATATACTTTGGTAAAAAGTAAATTTTGCTATTCAATTTGGGGAGATAAAATCTCAGTAGATCTAATGCATTCAGATTATATTATGTCTTCTGAAATTGCTGGAGAGGTTAGATGTTTGGAAATAAGTAGTTTGATAATGCCCAATGAATGAATATAGAAAGGAAGACAGATTAGGTAAATTTGAAAAACTGTAGACCCTCGACGATCTCTTATAAACCCTCTAATCCGTGTTACTCAGAGGGTAGTTTGCTTGTACATGCAGGCCAGTGTGTTACCTGTATGCAACGAGTTTCAAACAGAAGTCAAAGTAAGCATTTGGAAACCTCTGTAGCAATTTGATATTGTGGTGACATCCAAATAGGTGATACTTTTGTAATTTGTGATAGTATCGCTCCACTACAAACTGGAAATTTTTTAAAATTGCTTTTGCACCGTAGTTTTAAAGACACTGATCTAATTAATGCTGACTTCTAAATCAGGACTGTTTCTGCTCCATCCTGAGGAAAATGGCTTGTTCTCCTTAAAGATTTTTGGTGAATGGAGAACTTTCTGCTTTACAAGCAGCTCACTGGTAGGCAGTTCTAACTACTAGAAAGCTCTTACATTTAGCTGCAATTTACCTGCCTGCAGCAGAGATTCTCAATCTTTTCATTTATGCCCCCTTTCCATAAACATATAGTACTTTCACTCTTCTTTAATAGTGTTTCAATAAAAATTAAATATTGGGGCCATAGACAAACGAAATTATACCATTGAATGGATTCCCCCTAATTACTCTCATTGTAGAAGAAGCTAAATTTGACAAGTAGCCCTGATAATAATATATTATAATTTATTACAATATGTTACACTTAGAAGATGTATTGTAAACATTGACAAAAAGAAAGACATGATCACCAAGAGTCAAATGGATTCACTAAAAAAAAGTGATGCCTAATTAGCTTCATTTCCTTTTTTGATAGATGTACTAGACTGTTACTTGTTTCAAAGGACTCATCTTTTCTTCCCCTTATTTCAACATTTTAATTAGATTTAAGGCTTTGTATTTGAGTTAATAACTTTTTTAGTAAATGTATAATTTTCTTTTATTTCCATTGATTTCCTTGATAAATAAATGGTGTGATCTTTAAAAAGTAAAGGCATGGTTATTCATCTTCATAATCTGTATGGCTGACACTTTTTTTTTCTTGAGTAACAAATAAGCAAATGGATAAAAAGCAGGCATACAAATAAAATGTACAGGTAAAGTAGAATTGGGATTGATAACTAATACATAATTATCATATGAAATATTTTAAAGACTTATTGATTGACAGGAAACTATCTGTAACTATTACTCAGAAGGTATTTGTTTAACTTCTGTAATGCGCCAGATGTTGTGGTAAATCTTGGGGCTTTAACTATAAAACAGGATGACTAGATCCTTGTCTTCACAGAGCATGAATCGTACTGGAGGGACAGACAAAAAATAAGTAAACCTATTTCACATTGTAGTTAGTGTAGTACAAGGTATGAAAAAGAGGCAGCTTTATGTAAAGTGACTTAGGAAGGCCTCTGTGAGGAGACCTGAAGGATGAAAAGAAGCCAGCTGTGTGAAGAATGCTTGTGAGGCTGGCAACTAACATAAGCAAAGGCTCTAAGGGTGTAAAGAATAGTGTGCTTAATGACTTGAAAGAAGACTAGCAGGATAGGGTGTAATACGCAAGGGGAGAGAGAGCATGAGATGAAGTGGTATCCACATTTTGAAAACTGCAGGTGTACTTTATGATAATGAAATGCTGTATGTGATCCATAATACTTGATTCCAGAGACAGTGTGAAGTTTAAGCAGTGGAGTGATGTAATGTAATTTACTTTTTTTTTTTTTTTAATATTTTTATTTTATTTCTAGGATAGAGAGAGACAGCGTGAACAGGGGAGGGTCAGAGAGAGAGGGAATCACAGAATGAAACAGGCTCCAGGCTCTGAGCTGGCAGTCAGCACAGAGCCCGATGTGAGGCTCGAACCCACGAACCGCGAGATCATGACCTAAGCGAAAGTCGGACGCTTAACCGACTAAGCCACCCAGGCGCCCCTGTAATTTACTTTTTAAGAAATCATTTTTCTCCTCAATCTCTGCTTTTTATGTTTTAATATATTTCATATTGAAGTATACGTGCAGAAAAGTACACAAATCATAAGTGTATATCTGTGTAAATTTTTACAAACATACCCGTATGACCAGCCCCCAGGTCAAAAACTAGAATATCACCCACACCCCTGACACCCCTTCAAGAGCCCTCCCAGTCTACTTCACTCTTAAAAAGAACCACTGTCTTGATTTATAATATCATAAATTTGTTTTGCCTCTTTTGAATGTGTGTAGTCATTTGCATCTGGCTGCTTTCGTTCAGTATTTATCTTTGTGAGAATTATCCATATTGTAATGTGGAGCAATAGTGTGTTGTTCATTCTTATTGATATATAGCAGCCTTAGCAAAGTGGGCTCTGTGGGCCACCGGGGTTCCTGAGACCCTTTCAGGAGCTCTGAGGTGAAAACTACTTTCCTGTTACTGTGTAGACATTTGTAATGATTTTGCAAAAACATTGGTGTGTAAAACTGCTAGTGCCTTAGCACTAGTAAAGGCAGTGGCACCAATGTGTCCATATGTCTATATGAGAAAAATGAATGTTGGGCCCATCTCACGTCATATAAAAAGTTAATTCTTACTGGATTTTCACATAAATGCGAAATATGAAACAACAATACATCTGTATGTTTCAAAAAAACAGAGTAGGCAAAAATTTCTTAAGTAGGGCATATAGTACTTAAACTGTTGAAAAGGAAAAATGTGCCTCTGTTTACGAGAAAAATTAGCCCATAGCCTTTTTTAGAAAGTTGATAGATTTTGCTATCAAGGTTTCACTAGCCTCTTAAAGGAATTGGGCAGTGTTCTCCTTTGTTCTCTGAATGAGTTTGTGTAAGATGTGTTATTTCTTGTTTTAATATTTGTGAGAATTCACCAATGAAGCCATCTGGGTTTGGAGACTTCTTTGTGGGAAGGTTTAAAATTACAAATTCAGCTTCTTTAAAAAATATACATCTCTTCAGATTTTCTGTTTCTCCTTATCCCTAGTTTTGGATAGCCTTTTAATAGGAATTTTTCCAGTTCACCTAAAATTTCAGATTGGCATAAAGTTATTTATAATATCCCCTTATTACCATTTTTTTGTCTTTTAAAGTTTATTTATTTTGAGAGAACAAGAGACCGAGAGCAGGGGAGGGGCAGAGAGAGAGAGAGATGGAGAGAGAGAGAATCCCAAGCAGGCTCAGCACCATCAGCTCAGAGCACAACACTGGGCTCGAACTCACAAACTGTCATCATGACCTATGTGAAATTAAAAGTCAAACATTTCAGCTGACTGAGCCACCCGGGCACCCCTGCCCTTATTAATGTTTGTAGTAGCTGTAGTTTTCTCTGCTTTTTTATTCTCAACGTTAACATAGTTTATTCATTGGTATCATCTCCCTTGTTCTCTTGACAAGTCTTGCTGAAGGTCGGTATATTTGTATTAGTCTTTTAAAAAGTTATGGTCTTATTTTGTTATTCTCCATTTGTAAATTAATTTTCTGTATCATTAATTGTTATTTTTATTTGTTCTAATTTTGGGTTTAATTTGCTGTTCTTTTTCTTTTAAGTTTATTTATTTTGAGTGAGAGCAGGCAGAGGAAGGGTGAGAGAGAGAGAGAGAGAAAGAGAAAGGGAGAGGGAGAGAGAATCCCAAGAAGGCTCTGCACTGTCAGCGCAGAGGCTGATGTAGGGCTCAAACCCATGAACCGTGAGATCACGACCTGAGCCAAAATCAGACGGTTAACCCACTGAGCCACACAGGCACCCTGCAGTTTTTTTCTAACTTTTTATTTTTTTTAATAGTTTTTTTTTTTTTAATGTATTTTTGAAACAGGGAGAGACAGAGCATGAGCCAGGGAGGGGTAGAGAGAGGGAAACGCAGAATCGGAAACACAGAATCTGAAGCAGACTCCAGGCTCTGAGCTGCCTGCACAGAACCCGATGCAGGGCTCGAACCCACGAACCGTGAGATTATGACCTGAGCAGAAGTCGGACGCTTAACCGACTGAGCCACCCAGGCGCCCCTTTTTCTAACTTTTTAAACTGAATATTGAGATCATTGGTTTTAGCTACCATTAGTTCAAAGTCCTTTTCTTTCACTTATGTGTTATTTAACATATATTGCCTAATTTCCTAGTGACTGAACAATTTCTAGTTATCTGTATTATTGATTTCTATCTTCATCCACTTGGGAAGACAACATACTCTGGGTTCAGTTCTTTGGAAGTTGTTGAACCCCACATTATGATCCAGCATATATGTGGTTAATTTTGGGTAATTAATCTGTGAACATGTTGTACATGCTTCATTTATTGAATTTAGCATTTAAGATATATGAGTAATATAAAGTTTGTTTTTTTTTTATTAGATCTTCTATATCCTTGCTGATTTTTTGTTTACTGGCTATGGTTACATATTTGTTTATTTCTCCATTTCAGTTTTGTTTTGCTTCACTTACTGTGATGGTATGGTTATATGACTTGGGGACAGATAATTTAGAATTGTATTTTCCTTATAGATTGACCCTTCCTCATTTTGAAATATCCTTCTTTGTATCTAGTATTGCTTCTTGCCATAAAGTATGCTTTATTTGAAACCATAGCTTCACCAGCTTTCTTTTGGTTAGTGTTTACATGGTGTATCTTTTCCTGTCTTTTTCTTTCAGCCTTTCTATATCATTTGTTGAAGCAGCATGCAGTTGAGTTTTATTTTTTAATGAGGTCTAACAATTTTTGACTTTTAATACAAGTATTTAGTTCTTTTATGTTTAATGTAATTATTGATACTTGAATATATATATTTTTATATTTTGAAAAGAAGTTGTGAGAACAGATGCCTTCGTCTTGTTTCTGATCTTAGGGAAAAGCATCCAGTCTTTACTGCATTAGTATGGTTAACTGTAGGTTTTTTATAGATGCCCTTTATCAGGTTAGGAAGTTCCCTTCTGTTTTTGTTTTTTATTCTGTAATGGATTACAGTTGTTAAATGAACCTCAAATCCCTGAGATAAATTTCACTTGGTCTAGTGTATAATTTTTTTTATATATTGCTAGATTCAGTTTGCTGGTATTCTGTTGAGTTTTTTTGAATACATATTCATAAGAAATATGGACCTGTAGTTTTATTGTGATGTCTCTGGTTTTAGTATCGAGATAATGTGGACCTCATAAAATGAGTTAGGAAGTTCCTCCTCTTCCATCAACCATCTAGGCCTGTATAAACCATCTAGGCCTATGTTACTGATCAACAAGTTAAGGGTTTCTTTTCAAAGAACCAGCTTTTGGGATCATTGATTTTTCTCTAATTTTTTAAATTCTATTCTCTCTTTGATTAACTCCTGTTTTAATATTAACTATTTTCTTCCTAATATTTGCTTTGTGTGTAGTTTATTCTTCTTTTTACAGTGCCTTAAGGTTGAAGGTTAAGTCATTGATTTAAGATTTTCTTTCTTAACATAGGCATTTGTAGCTATAATTGCCTTGTAAGCACAGCTTTAATTGTGCTCCATAAGTTTTAGTATGTTGTGTCTTCATTTTCATTTATCTCAAAGTACTTTCTGATTTCCCTTTTTTGAATCATTTGACTCATTGATTGTTCAAGAGTATGTTGTTTAACTTCCACATATTTATTTCCTACCCTTGTTATTGATTCTTTTTATTTAAAAAATTTTTTTAATGTTCTATTTGTTTCTGAGAGAAAGAGACAGTGTGAACAGGGGAGGGTCAGAGAGAGGGGGAGACACAGAATCTGAGCTAGCTGTCCGCACAGAGCCCGACGCGTGTCACGAACCCACAAACTGTGAGATCATGACCTGAGCTGAAGTCGGACGCTCAAGTGACTGAGCCACCTAGGCACCTCATGATTTCTAATTTCATACCATTGTGTTTGGAAAACATAATGTATTGTTTCTATTCTTTTAACTTGTTGAGGTTTGTTTAATGGCCTAGCATATGGTCTCTCCTGGAGAATGTTCCATGTGCACCTGAGAAGAATGTATATTGTTTTTTTGGGGTGGAGTGTTCTGTAGATGTCTGTTAGATCTAGTTGGTTTAAGTGTTGTACAGTTCTTCTCTTTTCTTGTTGATCTTCTGTTTAGTTGTTCTATCCATTATTGGATGTGAGACATTAATTTTTTTGAATTGTCTGCTTCTTCATGTCTGTTTCTGTTTCATATATTTTGGTGCTCTGTTATATGCATATATGTTTATAATTGTTATGTCATCTTAATGAATTGATCTTTTTATTATTAAGTGTTTCTTAAAAATCTTGTTTACATTTTTAAAGTCTATTTTGAGTACATGCACTTGGCTTTTCTATGGTTAGTTTTTTCATGATACATCTTTTTGCATCCTTTTACTTTCAACCTATGTCTCTGTGTCTCTGACAAACAGCATATAGTTGGGTCTTTTGTTTTTCTAATAAAATCTGACAGCATTTTGATTGATTGGATTGTTTAACCCATATACATGCATTGTTATTAATAATATAGTTGGAATTATGTCTGATTTGCTATTTGTTTACTATGTCTCATCTCTTTGTTTTACTCCTCTATTCCTCCTTTACTATTTTCTTTTACATTGAATGAATATTTTCTAACATTTTAATTTCATTAATTATTTTTTCACTATTTTTGAGGTTTATCCTATGTATCTTCATATGTCAGACTCTGTTTCATATTTATACTAGATTCCAGTAATATTTAGAAACCTTGGTCTTATATAGCTCTATTCCTAGTTCACCCTTTTTGTGGTATTATTGTTATACATATTATATCTACTAATGTTACAACGCAACAGTACATTGTTAGTATTATTACTTTATCATCTGCTGTTATTTCTTTAGTCCATACCTCCTTTGTACTATTACTAGCAAATATATTTTGCATATGTTTCTAAATGTTATAGGTTCAACAATACATTCTGCACATATTTATTATCTTATACCATTGCCTTTTCAATTAATAGAAGAAAGAAAAATATGTATTTATATTCTCTCTTGTAATTATAGTTATTTTACTAGAGCTCTTGTGTGTGTAAATTCAGATTGTTGTCTATGGTCATTTGCTTACAGCCTAAAGAAATTCCTCTAATATTTCTTCTCAAGTAGTCTGCTAACAACAGATTCTTTCAGTTTTGTTTATATGGGATAGTGTTTGTTTTGCCTTTGTTTCTGAATAAAGGCCTTGCTCAATTTAGGATTCTTGATCTACCTTCCCCCCCCCCCTTTTTTTTCTTTCTTTCTTTTTTTTTTTTCTTTTATAGTTTATTGTCAAGTTGGTTTCCATATAAGACCCAGTATTCATCCCAATAGGTGCCCTCCTCCATGCCCCTTAGCTCCCTTCCCCTAGCCCCCACCCCCATCAGCCCTGTTTGTTCTCAGTAATTAAGAGTCTCTTATGGTTTGCCTCCCTCCCTCTCCCCAGTCATCTTTTCCTCTTCTCCTCCCCCATGGTCCTCTGTTAAGTTTCTCCTGTACCACTTATAAGTGAAAACATATGGTATCTGTTCTCTGCATGACTTCCGCTCAGCATAACACCCTCGAGTTCCATCCATGTTGCTACAAATGGCCAGATTTCATTCTTTCTCATTGCCATGTAGTATTCCATTGTATAGATAAACCACATCTTTTTTTTTTTTAGTTTTAAAAAATTTATTTAAGATTTTTGTTTCACAAGTATATTTTATTTTATTATTTTTTTTAATTTCTAGCAGTTTATTTTTTTTATTTTTTATTTTTTTTTACAAATAGTTTATTGTCAAATTAGTTTCCACATAACACCCAGTGCTCATCCCCACAAGTGCCCTCCTCCATGCCCACCCCTCCTCCCCCCCACATCCACCAGTCCTCAGTTTTTGTCAGCATTCAAGAGTCTCTCATGGTTTGCCTCTCTCCCTTTCCCCCACCATTTCCGCCCTTCTTCTCCCCCTTGGTCCTCTGTTAAGTTCCTCCTAATCCTCCTATACGTGCACACATATGATATTTGTCCTTCTCTGCCTGACTTATTTCGCTCAGCATAACACCCTCAAGGTCCATCCATGTTGCTACACATGGCCAGATTTCATTGTTTCTCATTGCCATGTAGTATTCCATGGTATAGATAAACCACATCTTCTTGATCCATTCATCTGTTGATGGACATTTAGGTTCTTTCCATGTTTTAGCTATTGTGGAGAGTGCTGCTATGAACATTGGGGTACATGTGCTCCTATGCATCAGCACTCCTGTATCCCTTCGGTAAATTCCTAGCAGTACTATTGCTGGGTCCTAGGGGAGTTCTGTTGCTAGTTTCCTGAGGAACCTCCACACTGTTTTCCAGAGGGGCTGCACCAGTTTACATTCCCACCAACAGTGTAGGAGGGTGCCCGTTTCTCCACATCCTCGCCACCATCTATAGTCTACTGATTTGTTCATTTTAGCCACTCTGACCGGTGTGAGGTGGTATCTCAGTGTGGTTTTGATTTGTATTTCCCTGAGGATGAGAGACGCTGAGCATCATTTCATGTGCCTGTTTGCCATCTGGATGTCCTCTTGGGAAAAGTGTCTGTTCATGTCTTCTGCCCATTTCTTCACTGGATTATTTGTTTTTTGGGTGTGGAGTTTGGTGAGTTTCTTACAGATTTTGGATACTAGCCCCTTATCTGATATGTCATTTGCAACTATCTTTTCCCATTTCATCGGTTGCCTATTAGTTGTATTGATTGTTTCCTATGCCGTGTCGAAGCTTTTTATCTTGATGAGGTCCCAGTAGTTCATTTTTGCTCTTGATTCCCTTGCCTTTGGGGATATGTCAAGTAAGAAATTGCTGCGGTTGAGGTCAAGGAGGTTGTTCCCTGCTTTCTCTAGGGTTCTGATGGTTTCCTGTCTCACATTCAGGTCCTTTACCCATTTTGAGTTTATTTTTGTGTATGGTGTAAGAAAGTGATCTAGTTTCATTCTGTTGCACATTGCCGTCCCGTTCTCCCAACACCATCTATTAAAGAGGCTGTTACTTTTCCATTGGATACTCTTTTCTGCTTTGTCAAAGATTAATTGGCAATACATTTGTGGGTCCAATTCTGAGTTCTCTATTCTATTCCATTGGTCTATGTGTCTGTTTTTGTGCTATACATTTTTTTTTTTTACCTTTGAGGACTTTGATTATGTACCCACTGCTTCTGGCCACCATTGTTTCTGCTAAGTCAGCTATCAGTCTTATTGGATGGTTTTTAAATAAGTGTCACATTATTTTTCTGTTGCTACTTTTAAAAGATAACCCTAGGCATATTAAACATTTTAAGAGTTTATTTGAGCAAAAGTCTGTTTGAATTGGGTAGCACCAAACTGGAATTGGTTAGGAACACCCCATTGACTGGAGCTAGGGGAAATACTTGTATAGAGAAGAGGCAGAAGCATAACAAAGAAATGATTTGATTGGCTACAACTTAAGCATTTGCTTTATTTGGAAGAGCCAGGTTGGCTATTTGTGATTAGTTGCCCTCAGGTTTCAATTTCTTAATATTGAGAGATTTACACGCTTAGGTTTTGGTTTGGTTATATAGGCTACTAAGGGATTAAAGCCATTTCAGTCTAATGGCCTTCTTATTTAATTAATTTAACAGTACTTTCTAGATTTTCTCCTTGCTTTTGACTTTTAGCATTTTTACTATGATATATCTCTGTTGGATCTCTTTTTATTAATTCTACTTGGGGTTTGTTGAGCTCTTTAGATGAGTAGGTTACTGTTTTCCAGTAAACTTTGGGCATTTTAAACTTTTATTTCTTTAAAGATTTTTTTCATTTTCTTTCTCTCCTCATCCTCTTGTACTTGCATTACATATATTTTTGTGGTTTTAATGATATCCCACATTTGTCTGGGGCTCTCTTCTTTTTTTCTCATTCTTTTTGATCGTTGATTTGCATAATCTCAATTGCTCTATCTTCAAGTTCACTAATTTTTTCTTATGCTGGTTCAGGTCTACTCTTGAGCACCTCTAGTGATTTTTCAACTTTGTCCTGTGGATGTATAATGGTTTCTTGGGAATCTTTTCCCATAAACCCAACAACTGATTACTTTCACAGGTAGTTTCTGTTGCTGCTTTTTTCATTATGTACGTATGGGTCATACTGTCATGACCTGTTAATTTGTATGCCTCAAAGTATTTTGCTGGAAACTGAACAGTTTAAATTATGTATTATAGCAGCTCAGGGTATTTGTCCACCCCAGGAAGGGCTTATTATTTTTATTTATTTGTTTAATAACTATTATTTTAGTGAAGTCGATACCATCACCCCCACCTCCCATCATTAAACTTTATATACTGTTCCTCAAGGTGGCAGAGCTTTGAGTATGCACTCAGCCACTGTAGAATGACAGTGGTACTGGTCAGGCACTCTTCCTCTCTTTTCTTGATCACACCCAACTTGTAAACTCCACTGATTGTTGACCAGTTGCTCAGTTGTTCTCAGCAGTGCCCTGGGATGCAAATTTCTCTACACATGAATACAATCAAATAGTTGCACCTTTATGGAACAGTTTCTGGGATCAGTGTTTGATGTTTGTTCTGAATCCAAGAGGGCTCCTCTCTGCTGTTTGTTCCCTGGTTCTGTCCTGTGGACTGGCCCACGGTTACTGTGTATGTTCACTGGATTCATGAAGCTCCTCCCAGTTGCATTTCAGAACCTCTGCTGTCCCTGTACCGTCCTTGAGAGCACCCTCCATGCTCTGTTGCAATGAAGTCCGTTCCTTTGGAAAGAGGTTGGGGGCTCTCTGGCCTATTTACTTCATGGGCAAAATATCTGCCAGGGCCCTTGAGCTGAGGCTGGAAACTATGGCAGGCTTCTCTCCAAATGAAACCCTTGCTGTAGGAGCTAAGCATGCAGTACAGGGACCAGTACCCTGAGGTCTTCTTTGCTTGCCTTTCTTCTGTGGGACCACCATGCATTATGGACTGGGATAAGGGCTCTTGAGGCCCAGTACTCCAAGGGAGCCGCACTTAAAGTAGAGCTTCTGTAGCACTTAGCGTCAGCACCAGGCAGCTGGGGGAAGGAAGAGAAATAATGGAGATCCTGCTCCTCCCAGAAGGAAGGCTCTTTGTCTAGGAGCTAGGAAGAAGGGAGCCCTTTGTTTTTGGCTGTCTGGTTGAGCTGAGAGGAGAGGAGGGAAGGTGTTTTGTTTTAAATATCAGTTCTCTGCCTTTCTTACTGAATTTTCATAGATTTTCTTGAATAGATGTCTCTTTTTTTTTTTTTTTTTTAATGTTTTATTTATTTCTAGGCAGAGAGAAAGACAGCGTGAGCAGGGAAGGGTCAGAGAGAGAGGGAGACACAGACTCCGAAACAGGCTCCAGGCCCCGAGCTGGCAGTCAGCACAGAGCCCGACGCGGGGCTTGAACCCACGAACCGTGAGATCATGACCTAAGCGAAAGTCGGACACTTAACCGACTAAGCCACCCCAGCGCCCCTAGATGTCTCTTTTTTACTTTTGCTTTTAAGACCATTTTCAAAGGTTTTAAGTGGTTGGGGTTATTTACATAGTTTTCACCAGTTCCCCTGGTGAGTAGATCAGTGGAACGCCTCATGCCAGAAGTCAGTCTGTCTGCCTCCACATGATTTTAACATCTTTCTTATAAGAAATGTGGGTAGCCTTTAAGGATCCTTCAGGTCAGCAGATGGTAATACTTCTTACTTCTGTCTTACAGATTTGGAAGGTAAACATTCATAAGTTTTAATGAAAATTAAAGAATATGTAAAATCCAGGAAAAGACCTATCTAAGGAAGGCCCGAGGATATAAGGGAACTTGTATTTTCTTAATCCTTAGATTGGTGTGCTAATTATGAAACTCACATTAGTAGCAATTATTCTACTTAATTAGGAATAAATAGAATCGGAAACACCAAATAAAACATCATTTGAATAATGCCTAGTCACTACCCTCATCATCACGGTCTTGATTATAGGTTTGTTGAACCTAGTGATTTTTGGAGAATGTGAATTTGTAGGGTCATCAGACCGTAGGAGGTCAACATTCCTCAGTAAATTTTTCAGTAAACTTAAAAAAATTGAAATACATATTCATGAAAGTACATAGATAAGTATACAACACAATGAATAGTCACAAAATGAACTCATTTATGTAGCTATTACCCAGATTAAGAAATAAAACCATACAAATTTCGCCTTAGGTACTTTTTTTGTCATTCTCTACTCCTCAAAGATGACCACTGTCCTAGCTTTTATTGACATAGATTAGCTTTGCCTTATTTTTTTGAACGTCATGTAAATGGAATCATGTAGTATGCATTCTTCTGTATTTGTTTTCTTTCATTTACTATCTTTGTGAGATTCATTTATTTAGGACTGAATATTAACAATTCATTCATTTGTCTTGCTCTATAGTATTCCATGGTATGAGTTATATTCTCCATTTATTCTTTTTTGTTGTGTTGTCTCCTTTTCTTACTGACTTTCAAGAACATTATATATTCTAATATTCTAGACAGAAGTCTTTGTATTGTAAATATTTTCTCTCTGTGGCTTTCTTTTGCCTCTTACTGATGTCCCTCATTGAACAAAAATTCTTAATTTTAGGGGTGACTGGGTGGTTCATTTGGTTAAGCCTCCGACCCTTGATTTCGGTTCAGGTCATGATCTCCCGGTTTGTGAGATCGAGCCCCGTGTCAGGCTCCACACTGACAACATGGAGCCTGCTTGGGATTCTCTCTCTCCTTTCTCTCTGCCACCGCCCCCCCACCCCCCAACTCATGTGCAATTGCACACATTCTCTCCTTCTCAAGATAAATAAGCTTAAAAATTTCTTAATTTGAATAAAGTCCAGTTTATCAAATTTTTCCTTTATACCTAGATCAATTTTTATTTGATTACAAAGTTTTTGCCTGTCTTTAGGTCATGAAGGTAATTTCTGAAGTCTTTTACCTTACAGGATTATATTTGTAATAAACTGGAATCAATTTTTGTATATGGTATGAGATAAGGGTAAAGTTTCAGTTTATTTTTAAGTAGGCTCCATGCCCTGTACAGAACCCAATGTGGGTTTTTTTTCTTCCAGCTAAATGAGCATGTTATGATTTAAATATCCAGAGTGCATATCAGTCAGTTACAGGTTATATTTGAATTCAGTTAATATTTTAATATTTGTTGAGGACATGAAGAATGCCTGGCATTGCTTTGGTAACTCTAAACATTCAAACAGCTTTCCAAGATTGACATTACTTAATTTAAGATCATTTTCAAAGATAATCATGAAATCAGTTTATTTCATAACCAAGTGTGTATGGAAACTTTCATCAACATCATTTGTAATTCTTACTGAACACTCAAGGACATTCCTTGATATATTCCATAAGTGTTTATAGCAATTCAAATCTTGATATAGAAATGTCAGTATTATCCTCAAGGGCAAAAAGCTAAATACAGCTTCCTCCAGCATTCCCCTGTGATTGGTGCACTATGATTGTTGATGTTTCCCTGCTTTTTTATTCCTGTATCAAGTGGGTGATATGATATTAATAAAAGGCTTGGATAAAGCCTGGACAATTTACACACTAATGCTATCTAGATGTATTTTGGTTTGTTGTAAGCTACATGAGGTTTTCAAAAGCCATAGATGGTTTGTACTCAAGGGGAGATTAAAAAAATAAAAACAAACAGAGAGGTGAATCATAATATGATTTTTAGTTCAAGCGTTAAGCAGTAAAAATGTTCAGGACTAGAAATTAGAAGGTATATAATTCTTAAGTAGCCTAATGTGATTGATTGGAGCTAGTGTTTTTGTATGTCAGATAGGTTCTGTTTGTGACTTATGATGATTCTGAATTTGAAAATCAGCTTGATTTCCCTTTTACTATTTACATTAGAAAGAATTCATTGCAAAGAATTCTAAAAAAAAAACTGATGTAATTTTATTTTAGGGCATAGTGAATCTAAGACTACTCAATCAAGTACATAAGTATTCTAATAGAATTATTTTGGAGAACAGGAAGCACTTCCTGTAACATTATTTTTATTACCACTCATTTATTAGTTCATTCATCTGCATTACATTAGTAAGTACGATTTTTAGAATTGGATAGTACATAGTTGCATTTTCTAACATGTTTTTCATTTTTGTGGAAATGTAAGGTTTGATACAACTCTGAAAGTTTCTATGGATTGCTTTACTTCCTTCAGAAAGATACCCTCCTTCATAGATGAATATTCTTCTCTTTACAGAAAAAAAGTCTTGGAGAGAGACCATTATTTTATTTACCTAACCATCCACTTAATCTCAGAAAATTCTCTGATCAAATACTTGAATGGCAGTATCTGACCAGTAAAATGTTTGAGTGTTTTTCAAATTATTCCTGATCATAGCTTTCTTTCATTATTTTTCTCAGAGGTTATCTTTGATTGTTGGGTATCTGTAGTGCTTCACTAAACAAATTTAATTTATGCTGTTATGATTTCTACTTATAAAATGATTTGTCAAGAGGATGAATGTGTGGGAAAATATCAGAGAATTCTAATTATGAGTGTTTTTCTTTATTTGAGACTTTTAAAAATGTCAATGATGAAGTGTGTTTTAATCCATTTATTTTTTTCTTTGTTCTCTTAGGTGGATCCCCTTACTTAGCAACCAAAATAAACGAAGCTAAAGACTTGCTGGAAGCAACCACCAAACATTGATTTTTGCCCAAGAACCACTCTGAAGGAAGAGAAGGGGGAATTTAAACCAAGAAGGGGGAAATTAATCTAAACCACGGCCTTCATAATTTTTCATACATGTATTGACCACAGTCATTTATTCCACTGTTAAGGTATATAATAATAAAAGATTAATAATCTATCTGTTTATTATGTTTTAAAGGAACACTTTAAAATTCTATAACTGATTTATAATTGCTTCTTTTCCTCCTTTCTCTGTGATAGTTTGTTCATTAGTCATAAGATCTCCCAACTCCCCTCCCTCACTCAATTACCGTCATTGGTACTGTGGGATTTGTGAGCAATAAGTAGAAATTTTCTTATTGCTTCTATTTATATTCACATTGTCCCTTGTTTCCTCAGAGGACTTTAGTACTTTGCCTATGTAAGGTGCTTTACATGTTTTAAGATCAAACACTGACTGCATCCCATGGGTAAATGATTGGAAACTCAATTGATTTTACTAAATGGTGTTTTGTAAAGTAGTGGTTAGGACTTGTTAAAGAACTCTGTTCTCTCTGAGACCCTATAAGTGAAGCATGAGAACTTGGAGAGCTACTAAAATGATTAAAGATTTGCAAAATGAGCCATGTGAGGAAAGGCTGAAAAGAGGTAGGAGAAGTCTGAGGAATTCATCTTTAATTATAGCCTTCTAGTACTGTATATTTATTCAATTATTCATTTTGCAAATATTTATTGACCACCTATAATGTGAAGGCACTATAGTGGGTCCTCTGAGAGTTAGAGGTGTGAAGTAACCATGGATCTTGACAACCCCCAAATTATATTTAGAGGAAAGATATATCATAGGAACACTATTAGGGAAGTACAGATGATATGTTAAAGAAGTTCAAAGAAGAAAAGAATAGTTTAAGCTGAGAGCATAAGGAGGAGCCTCGGAGAATAAGTGCCATAAGAGCTGGGCTTTAAGTTCGGTTAATAAGAAATACACCATATGATTGGTGAGTCAGTATTGTTTCCCCTGAGATCAGTCACAATTAGCAGAAATAGGAATTATTAGTATGATTACCGTACAGGATTCTCAAAAGCAATAGATGGACACATGATCTTGAAGGGCCAGCCCTTTAATTTACACTGCATGGAATTATTATCTCACATAGCCCCCAGTCATCATCACTTAACTGTCCCAAAGTTTAGAAAACGGATTCAGATACAGCAATATTTTTCTTATATCTTTATAAATCCTGGGTCATCCCAGGTCAACTGAGCCACTATATTTCACCTATCTTAAAATAATATTTTAATATTGTAGATGCAGCTCTCCGTTTATGACATCCTATAGTTTGATAGCTCTCTATTCACAATATTGACATCTTGAGCTGGTAATTCCTCTCTGTGGGGAGCTCTCCTGTGCATCTAGGATAATGAGCAACGTCCCTACTCATACCTGCTAAAGGCCAGTAGCACCCCCTCAGTGTGACAACTGAAAATGTGTGCATACATTGCCAGATGTTCCTTGGAGGGAAAATAGCCCCTGGTTGAGAGCCACTGCTATAAATTTTAAGTATTTTTTCCTTTGGTACATAAAATAATGACTTCCCTGAAAATCAGTTGAATCTTAGGGTCATTAAAATATGGTTCTCACTTTAAAGTCCCCATGGATGTCCTAATTTTCTTGTACATTAGTGCTTTTCATTTTTCTGGTCATTGTTATCCCTGTCCCTTGAATGTCCTAAACCTCACATCTCCACCTGCCAAAAGCCTAGGGATATTCAAGGCCAAGCTAAAATGTATCCCTCCCTTTCTGGTGTTTTCAGCAAAAGTAGTATCATGAATTGTCAGTTCTCTGAGAGCAGGGACCATATGTGTCTGTTCACTGCAGCGTTGGCACTCAATAAATACTTGTTGAATGAATGAATAAATTCCCATAGCACTTTATTCCTCACTTAGGATAGTTACAACCTGTGGGAAAAAACTCTTTGTGTAACATGCCTTATTTGTCTTGCTAAATTGCAAGAGCCATTAGAGCAAGAACCTTGTTATTCATCTTTATGACCGCTTGTTAGTATGGGGCACATGCACGCAGCAGATATGAAGCTGTAAGCACTAAGAGTATGTTGTTTTCCAAATAGTATGTTTTTTAAAAATGTTACCATAATTTAAAAAGTTGTCCTAAGCAATATTGGGGTGTTTTTGGGACATACGTTTTAATTGACATTATATTTTCTAATCCATACTGTATTTGTGAGAATTTGAGTCTGTAGCATTAGCTTGTAATTTCCTTCATCCCATTTTCCTGCTAAGCATGTGCCTAAGACTCAAACAAGATACAGTTTTGAATACTCTCCTTCTGTTCCATGATCTTGGGCTGTTGATCTGTAAACGAGGTTTATAATAACCTCATTTATAAAACAGAGAAAGTAATCCTATTTAATAAGGTTATTGTAGGAAATAAGGATATGTGAAGCATTTAGTCACATAGCAGATGCTCATAAAAATAGAATTATTGCTTTGTTCACTGCCCATTTAATTTAAAATCTTAGAATACCTTGAATTAAGGTGTGAGGTGTGTTCCAGCAATAATTAATTTTACTCTTGAATCTGCAGCTTGGGTAGTACATGGTGGGGACAGCTCATCTCTATCCCATGCACCATCAGCTGTCTCTGGAGGGGCCACTTCATGTGGCTGGCAAGGCAGGACTGGCTCTGGCTGGGAGGGTCACCAGGACAGTCAGCCAGGAGCCTCAGTTGCTGTCCGAATAGGTTTCTCCATGGGGCTGTGGAGACAAGCGTCGTCACGCCGTGGCGGCTGTGTTACAAAAGAAGGTGAAGAGACAGAAGTGGAAGCTGCAAACTGAGGCCAAGCCTGGAAACCGGCAGTGGTTCCGATAGGCACAGAGCCTGCCTTGTCTCAGAGGGAGAAGACATAGAGGATAGTGAAAGAATTAATGCATTAGTGGCCATTTTTTAATATGTAGCAGGGCAGGGTTTAGATTTTCCCCTCCTTACTCAAATCAGTTAAGGCATTGCTTTAAGAATGTTGTCAGGAGTGTAGAATTCAAGTAAAGTAGCTAGAGTAATTTCAGATGACACAACTACTACTTTAGGTAGATATTAATGTAGTAGTCATTCTGCAAATGGCATCGTACTTAACAGAATTGAATTTTAAAAGCTACCCACCCTCAACTCCTTATTGTCTAAAAAGCTTATTTGAATTGTTACCTATTCTCAGTAAAGATGGCTTTTATGTATTTGCTGTCATTGCATATTCTTCTTAATTAAGTTCTTCGTTGATATTGCAGTTTCTGTTTATTCTTACATCTTAGATGCAATCTGAGGGAGCAGGAAAGACCTTTAAAAAAAAAACAATTACTTCCCAGATTCCAGAGAAAGTGTAAGTCAAATGGACAGTTAATTAAAGGGAGCATAGAATGCACTTAGACTATAATTGATGATGCAGTCTCCAGCATAAAGTCAAAAGTGGAGAGAAGTTTAGTAAGAAAAAAGTATGGTGATTTTGGAAGACATTGTTTATTTTAGTCTTCAAACCATTTCCTTTATTTGCTTTGAAAACCATGTCAGGTAGTAAAGTTATAAAATAAGTTCGTTCTTAAAATGTGTAATCTCAAACTAAATAGAAAAACATTCTCAAATATAGAGAACTTTTTTTTTGCCTGATACTTTTGAAATAAGAAATATTAAGAGTCATATTACTAGACATGCTTGTGATGACCAGCATGGTCATTAGAAATAATGTATTATATCCAAGGGCAGAAATTCTTTGCTTGTCACAGGGAAACTTGAACATAGAAAAGAGCCTTTAATAACATATTTTCTTTTCTTTTTTTTTCTAAAATAGTTTATTGTCAAGTTGGTTTCCATATAACACCCAGTGCTCATCCCAACAAGTGCCCTCCTCCATGCCCATCACCCCCCTTCCCCTCTCCCCCACCCCTATCAGCCCTCAGTTTGTTCTCAGCATTCAAGAGTCTCTCATGGTTTGCCTCCCTCCCCCCAACTGTTTTTCCCCTTCTTCTCCCCCAGGGTCCTCTGTTAAGTTCCTCCTAATCCACCTGTACATGCAAACATATGGTATCTGTCCTCTGCCTGACTTATTTTGCTCAGCATAACACCCTCAAGTTCATGATATATTTTCAACACATTTGGCAATTAGCTGAAGATGGTTTAATGACATATGTGGGAGAAGATGAATCAGCTAGGCCTTTAATGTCAAAAATACTGAAGGTTCTCTGACTCAACTCACTTAGGATATACCACAGAGGCTGTGGTGCAAAGTTAAATATCCAAGTAGACCAGCTTATTTTGCACAGTGGCAACCACGCCATCCACAGTCACTCAACCCCTTGCCCACAGGCACCTCCTTAAAGGCCTCAGGCTCCAAGGAGGATCTGATGGTAGTGAAGTCAATGTGTCAGCATTGTGCTTCCCTCCTAATGGAAAGGCAACCCAAAGAGCAGATCCCATTAACACTAGATCAGTATCATCTACTTGTCAGAAGCATTCCATCAGTTATGAGCTGAATTTTATTTATGGCTTAGTTTTACACATTAGGAAATTAGGACTTTAACTTACTAGCTAGAAAAGTTGAGAAGTTCTCTGGACTCATTTTTTAGGTAGAATCTAAGTGATTTGGATCATTGCCCACCAGTAAAATTGCTGGGCATGGTAGACAAAGAAAATGTTCCTTCTAATGATTTTTATGAGCTGAGTAGCTATTGTTCCCAGTTGAGTGCTCTTTTCCTTTTTTCATTGTTGCTGAGAAAAAAAAATTTATAAAAAGCTTTTTTTTTTTTTTATTAAAAACCCTGCTCAATTGACATGCAAGTTCATTAAGTACATTCATTTCTCTTCCTGCCATAATAACCCCAGCCCCCCTCTGCTCAAATGCAATAGTGCCTAGCAGCTCTGGTCAACATTTTAAGTCTGAATAGACTGTTACATAATATAGATATAGATATGCAATCTTCAACAACAAGAGAGTTTTATTTCAGATGGGCAGAATATGATCACTCAGGCTAGAGGGTGGCCATAAATTTCACATTAGTTCCTCAACCTAGAGGGGAAGATGCCCCTGGACATTTAAATCATCAGTGGGAAACTTAATTCAATTTTGACAAGATGAAACTCACATTGAGATACTGGTTCAATACTGACATCTAAGTGGTAGTGCTGAAGACTAAGAAATTAGTCTGGGTGGCGCCTGGGTGGCTCAGTCAGTTAAGTGTCTGACTTTGGCTCAGGTCGTGATCTCACTGTTCGTGGGTTCGAGCCCCGCATCGGGGTCTGTGCTGGCAGCTCACAGCTTGGAGCCTGTTTCAGATTCTGTGTCTCCTTCTTTCTCTGACCCTCACCCACTCATGCTCTGTCTCTCTCAAAAATAAATAAAAACTATTAAAAAATTTTAAAAAGACCAAGAAATTAAAATCGGTTGGTTATTTTAAGTTCAAGAGATTTTATTAATAATAGCTAATACTTGTTGAGCACCTTGTGCCAGCCATCCTACCTACATTTCCTCTTTTAATTTTCACAGTACCCCTAAGAGATAGGTAGTATTTGTATCCCCCATTTTACAGATGGAAAAAGAGGTAAGGTCAAAGGAGTTTAGGAACCTTGCCAAAACTACATAGTTGGCAGAGACTAGGATCCAAATCCAGTATGGCTCGACTCTGAAGCACATGCTTTTTACATTCCCATTGAATTGCACTAATTCTGGACATGTGGGAATTGTAAAATGAAGGGGGTTACATGGCCCTTGACTCATTGTTTGGTTGTGAACCTTGGGTTATAGATTGTGAAAGGCTTATGGAAGGGTCGTGTCATTTGGCACGTATGAACAAGGAGGGCCTAATGTCTTTAATTCTGCCCTCAAAGCTTGTGATGTCCATCCAGCTGCACATAGTGAAAGTTCACTTACAGAGGTTAGCAGTGTGGGTTTCTCTGACTTCATTGGGGACGAGATTTTATTTGAAACTTTCATAGGCGAAAGCTTTCTACGAAAACATCTGAAGCAACGTTCAGAAGATGGCTTGTGAAATTGAAGCAGCAGACCTTGGGAGAGAAGTGAAGAAATTGCTCAGTATAATAAAGATGAGAATAAGAAGGCCGAATTTATTGAAAGAAACAGAGAGGTAGTGAAAAAATTAAGGTTAACAAGAGAGACAACTGAACCAAGAAGAGCTCACTTACAACATTTGAAGGAGAATTGCCAGTGCTCAGTAAAATATTTCAAAATCATTTTCCAGTATTCCCAGCTGTGGACTGGGTTATTTGTTCATGCCATACTTTTATGCCAAATTCCAAAATTACATTTTGCACAGTTAAAGGCTTGTCTTGTAGAACACATAGATCTTTAGTTGCCAATCTAAGAATGAGATTATCGCATAATTTTCTATGCTTTTAGCTGCTCTAATCAAATGGAGGAAAGGTTTCTAACTTGCAGAGATTTATAACTTTGCATGACTCTAATATTCATAGCGGATTTATGAGTTCCTTGAATGTTAAATCCACCTGTATTAAAAAATAAGTACATCCCAAAGCCAACTCCATGATCTTCTATCTATCTACTCTTAGATTACTGTTGCGTTTGCTTGTTCCTTCTGTAAATGTGGATAATCAGGAGTTGACTTTAGAAGTGCTTACATTTTGGCTTCTATGCCTCTTAAGTAGGATGAAATTATCTAATAATGTTTGTCCTGTGGTGTTGAGATGCCAGACTCTATCTGCATAGTCTCTGTCGCTCAGGTTGTGCGGGGATGTTATACAATATGGTGTTGCAGAAAGCAGCCTGTAGACGCAGAAATGCAACGTTCCCTAATTAACCCTGCTTGGGTCTGATTTTATGCCTTGTTCCTCAGCTTCTTGGGACTTAGGTATTCAGTTTGCATTTTATTCTGTTCCATTTTGTACACGTATATACTATATACTTGTTTGGGCTTCTCCCCCCTTGCAAACAGATTTTTTAACCTAATATGTTAAAGTTAAATACATATATACATACACACTATTGTGTTTGTTTTGCTCTAAAATTGTAAAGGATAAACTGTAAGATACTTTTATCTGTCTCCTTTTCCCAGCACGGTTAAAATTAAATCTGACTTGCTAAAATTGAATTTACACTCAATTTGTTCTGTTGTACAACTCCTGAAGAAAAGGCACTAATCTTCTGTGTAATGTAACTCCATCTACACTGAGCTCTCATGCAGGCACTGCTTCTATTTCTCATATGCTTCTACTTCAGGAGATGCCTGGCCCGGTTGCCCCTCAGGACACACTATTGATTGGTTTACTTCTAAGTACAACTATCAGAAACCAAAATTGTGAACATGTGGATTTTCTTAGAAGCCTTTAGTGAAACTTGGGTTTGTTTTCCTTCACCCCTCATACCAAAATAAGCAAGGGGAGAAAATAGAAATCAGCCCAATACTTTAAATTTGATTTTTGTATGGATCTTGTAATGCAAATACCACAGAAAGCGCCCGTTTCCTTGGTTTACTTCTTCCTTGCCTCAGGTGTATCCATAGCAGTTTCTGGCCTGCAGCATTTCTGACTGCCGAAGCAGCTCTAAACGTGGGTACTGGCCACAGAAATGCTGACGCCACCGAACTGTTACCCCTAGGATGTATTCCCCAGCGTGTCCGCACAAACGCCTGGATCCCACGCTTGGTGTAAGTGATGGATAAGGCTGCAGAAGTTCAGGTTCCAACTTCGGACAGGAGGGGAGTCCAGGTAGGTGTGCCCTCAGTTTCTCCTCTCTTGCCCTTTGTCATCCCACCGCCCCCACACACGCCGTGCCCCCTAAAGTGGTCACTTCGTAATTCTCTCCCAAGGCCAGGCCACACCTCAGTCACTTAACTGTCTTGGGAGGGTTTCATGTTGTCCTGAGGACCCATCCTGTGATCTGGTTTCAGATCGGTGGCCGAACTGACGATGTTGGACTAACATAACCAATAGGCCGTGTCTGTCATAAAATACAAGCCTGAATTTTGTTCTGGCGGGGGAGGGATGTTTTTCACAGCAGTCTGGTGAATTAACAATATACAGAATCATACTGTGAATGCATTATATTTGGCCCTTGATAGGATTTATGTATGGAACATCAATTTTCTGTACAGACATAATTGAGTACATATAACTGTGGTATGAAAATTGCAAGAATACGTGTGGTGTGTAGGATATTAAATTTTAAGAAACGTAATGAGGGGGAAAATCCGAGAAACCTGAAAACACAACTGATAAAATTATTAATTTGATTTTTTTTGCCCAAAAATATCTGTGAAGTACATATACTCTATGTAGAAATACAAAGACAAATTATTTTAATATGTTACCATCTTCCTTCTTGGATTGAAATTTTTAACAGAGCAAGGATGCTCAGGGGCAGTTCCTAGGTCTGGTGCAAAGCTCAGTAATGCTCTCAGTTTCTTAACAGCTGCGTCCCTTCTGGCTCTGAGTAAAGTGTGGTGTCGGGAGGTCTGAGGGCCTCTGGTACTTCTTAATATCAAGCGAATAGTGTGCTTTCTCCCGAAGCCTGGCTTGAAGTTACTCCTGGGGAAAGAAGAAGAATTTGGCTGACGGATTTGTCACCCGTTTGAAGGAATTATCTGGAGCCACAAACAACCTAGTTAGTGGAGAGCAGCAGGAGGTGTGGCAGTAATTGTCCAAAGCCTCATTCATTGGTGGTGGTGGAATTACCATAGGATAATGTGACTTTAGGGGACATATTGACCAACCAGCAGAGGTTTAAAGGTTTTCAGTGCTGAGGTTACAATAAGGGTTTTGACTTTCTGGATTCTATAAGGAAATGCATAGCAGTTGACCGCTTAACTTTAGGTTTGGGTCCCCCCTATGCTACCCCAGAGGCTACCATTTCTAGTTCTTAGGCTGCCTAGTCTAAGACCGAGCTTTTGGTCTTTGTTGTCTGGGAGTTATAAGTCCACAACGTGGCAGTCAGAGTTTTCCTTTGTCCTAATAAACCGTACTTCCTTTGTCATCTCCTACTCTTGGCCTTGTTTTCATTTTCGTACCCGTCACACTCTGGGAGCCACCGCCACATCCGGCATCGGGGCCCTGGGCTGTGATTCCTGCTGGGCCATCCTTGAGCTCTGGGCCCGCAGCCCAGCACCCAAGCCTGCCTTGCCGTGTTTGTCCCTCTGGAATACCATCCGCCTACCTACCCACAGGGTGAGATGGTGAGACTAATGAGAAAGGAGTGGGAAATAATGAGAAACACACTGAATGTTCTGGACACCTTGAAGAGATGTTTGTTCAAGTCCTTATTAATATTTTTGCAAAGTATGGCAACATTGATTTTTTTTTCATCTGAGAGCCATTCTGCATTTGTACACAGTTGGAATGGTGAACGTTTCTCTTATAAATGGGAGAAGTACCTCACCCAAAACCTAATAGCACAGGTATTTTTTATTTCCAGCTGCAGGCATGAATCTTCGCTCCATTTGGTGGGTGGCAGGGAGGTAATACTGCATTATTTTAAGTCTTCTACCTAGGGCTTGGTGTATGAGCCAACGTTGAGCACATACACCACTGTGCAGAGGATGCTCTGTATATTTACGCTGCAAACTCACCACTCTCAAGGATTTAATATTTTCCTTTGCAACCCAGCCAATCAGGTGTCCAACTATACCTGCAAGCCAGTTAGTATTTTTCACGGAGCCAGGGGCAGAGCTGCCAAGTAACATCTGTAGGTGACTTGCATCGCTCTGATGGGATCTGCGTATGTTCAGCCCTATGTGAAGATGTCTGTCACTTGACACCAAGTCATCTTTGGTCTTGTTCTCCACCCACTCCATTAAGCAGACACACCTACACATGTTACTGATTTGATTTGCTTTCAGGCGAAAATGGTGCCCAGAGTTTCTCTTCCTGATGCTTTTATTTCTGTGGATGCCTCTTGGAAAACTATCTGCCCATCAGAGGGGAGGGACAACAAATCCTTATGTTAATTATCAAGGCATTTTCTGATAGTCCTGTAGATGTAACCTACGTTATCCACTAAGAATTTATTTGAGGATTTTGTGTTTTCTTTTTCAACAGTGTTTGAAGACGGCAGTTTTCCTCAAAGAAAGAACACACGTGAGTCCCTGTAACTTTGAGGACTGAAGACTTGGGTTCTAATGCCCTGACTCTGCAGCTAACGAGCCATGTGACTCTGGGCAGGACACAGCACTTGGCTTTTAGCCGCTGTCTAAGATGCCTGCTGTCTGTCGGAGCACATGTTCCCGAGTCACGCAGACCTAAGTTTAAATCTCTGATCCACCTTTTGTTAGCAGAGTGATCTTGTGGAAGTTCTGTAGGCCCTCTGGGTTTCCTGACCCATAGAATGGGTATAATAATACGTACCTCAAAGGGTTATTTCGAGAGTTTAATGATTTCATAGATGCGATGAGCTTGCTTGTTAGTGCCTGGGCGTGGTAGCTTTTCCACAAATGTTCATTTTTACTGCTTGTCTCTTTGGCTTTCTTAGTTTTTTATTTCAAGTACTACACAAACATAGTAACAAATGATTTTTTAAAGAATGAATAACAGGGGCACCTGAGTAGCTCAGTTGGTTAACTAACCGACTCTTGATTTTGGCTCAGATCATGATCTCAGAGTTCTGAGTTCGAGGCCCGTGTTGGGCTCTGTGTTGACAGCGTGGATTCTGTCAAGAAGCCTGCTTGGGATTCTGTCTCCCTCCCTTTCTGCCCCTCCCCTGTTTGCACTTTCTCTCTCTCTAAATAAATTAATACATAAACATTAAAAAACATTAAAAGAATGAGTAACAAATTACCAATAATTCCAACATCTGAACATCAACCATTTTCTTTTTTTCTGGAGCCCCTTCAAGTACGTCTTAATATAGAGCCTTAGGAATTTATCTTATAGAAAATCCCTGTGGACAAATACACAGATCTCTAGATGGGAAGTCAACCTATAATATTTTACAATGACATTGTAATAAAATCAGAATGTTTTTATTGAAATGAATTACTGATTATCAATAATTGTGACTAAATAAGAATATTTATTCTTATTTATTTAACAGCTGAAAAATCGATCCAAGAGAATTTAGAGAAAAAAACAATCCTTCGGCCAGCTTTACAGCAAAGCCAGGTATGACAACTGTTAATTACTGAGTGCTTGATATTTGTACCAGACATTATTAAAGAAATTTTTTTTTATGTTTATTTAAGAGAGAGACAGAGCGTGAGCAGGGGAGGGGCAGAGAGAGAGGGAGACAGAATCTGAAGCAGATGTCAGGCTCTGAGCTGTCAGCATAGAGCCAGATGCAGGTCATGAACTCACAAACTGAGATCATGACCTGAGCTGAAGTCAGACGCTTAACTGACTGAAAGCCACCCAGGCTCCCTGAGACATTCTTTATATACACGATGTCTTCAATCCTCCAAAGAACCCACTTAGCTAGGTACTTTTATCCCCATTTCATCCATAGATAGGGGAGTGGAAAAGCGTAAGCACCTTGCTCAGAATCCCAATTAGGAAGGAATGGAGTCAGATCTGCTTCCAAGTCGACTAACCCTGAAGTCCGTCTTCTGTCTCTTGTCCTGTGGCCTCCCAGGCAGTGTTCCCAGCCAAGTACAAAACTCGCCCTCAAGATTTTTAGCCTAAGTCCCTGAAAACTTCCCTCCTGGCTTAGAGTGGATGCTGGGGATTTTATGAAGTCTCCTCGGGGTGGTCATTCATTCCGACATGATCACAGTCCAAGGGCCTCCCTGCCTCTGAAGACATTTGTCACTGGTCATGTTGCCTTCAGGACGCCAGAGGAGGCATCCAGCAAAATGAAGGGAGGCCCGTTTGTGACAAATAGACGTAAGAAGCTGGAGCTGGAGCCGGAAAAGACCTTGTCAATCTGCACGCCTCCTTCAGGGGCTGTCTGATGACTTTCCAGATCCATGGCATTTTCTAAGCATTTGATCACAGCAAAGAGGATAAACATGGTGAGTTTAAAGGGATAGCATCAGGCCTGGGGGCAAAAGAGAATGTTACCACTTTTAAGTCCCCTCCATTGGGAAACGGCAGACTTCCAAGAACTCAGGCTTTGGAAACAGACTAATGTGGTTTTAAATTCTGGCTCACACACTAACTTGCTGTGTGGCTTTGGACAAGTTACTTAACTACTTCTCTCTTTTTTTTTTTAAAGACATAGGACTATATTTTAAAGGAATTATTTCTTTTAATTACTGGTTTGATACGGTTACCATTATATCACTGTTGTTTTATTGACAAGGTCTCTTATTTATTTTAAAAAATGTTAATTCCAGTGTTGTTACCAGACAGTGTTATATTAGTTTTCAAGTGTCCAATATATAGTGATTCAACACTTCTGTACATTCCTCTGTGCTCATCATAAGAATTAACTCAATTTCTTTTTTTTAAATTTTTTTAATGTTTTATTTATTTCTAGGAGAGAGAGAGAGAGAGAGCGTGAGCAGGGGAGGGTCAGAGAGAGAGGGAGTCACAGACTGAAACAGGCTCCAGGCTCTGAGCTGGCAGTCTGCACAGAGCCCTACGCAGGGCTCGAACCCATGAACCGCGAGGTCATGACCTAAGCGAAAGTCAGACGCTTAACCGACTAAGCCACCCAGGCGCCCCGAATTTACTCAATTTCTATGAGCCCTCAGTTTCCTTATCTGTAAAATGGGGGTCCTATCACTACTTCACAGAATTGCCGTGATGATGACATAAAGTGATGTGAGTAGAATCTCGAACATAGTGCCTGGTGCACAGCCAGCACTCCCTAACCGTGCGCATAACTGATTTCCTTTCACGACGCCAGTGCTTCTCTACTTTGCGTGTTCCTTGGAATCGTGTCTGTAACTTTTACAACCCTTAATGTCCAGGCATCGCCCCGAAGCAGACTTTCTGGGATGGGAGCCGGGCATCAGTGTCTTTTAAAGCCCCTCTGGCATTTCCTGGTCCAGCCAAGGCTGGGCATCCCAGAACTGGGTACAGGACAGGTGGCCCAGCAAGAACACGGGTCAAGCAGGCATGGGGCCTGAGGGCCGCAGTGCAGGGTGGGAGGGACTCTCAGCTCTCCCTGGGAGCTGTGGGCAGAGCTGTCCCCAGGGCCTGACAGAAGTTAATAACCCTGGGGCTTCTCCTTCCCCCACAACACTTTTATCCAAGTGAAACCAGCTTAACAGGGAATTTGAGGGCATCCCGGAAGAGAACCATGGCCAAAGCAGACTGCTTAAGAGATAGCATGCAAAGAGAGAGAAGAGACAGCAGTAGGAGATGGTGAGAGCGAGCCTTTACTACAGGTCCTAACCTTGAAGGCACTCTGATTTTCAGTGCAACGTGCCCAGAGTTACTCTCTCTTTCTTCCTCCGGAGTCAAGGGCCACTGAGAGACTCGTACACTGAATGGGGTCTCTCCGAATCATTATTGGGAAGTGCAGTGTGGTCAGTCCCAGGACCAGCAGTATCTGCAGAAATGCACACTCTCAAATCCCCCACCCCTCGGCAAACCTGAATCAGAATCTCTAGGGATGGGGCCTAGGACTCTGCATTTGAACAAAGTTCCCAAGTGAGTCTTACGCTCATTAATGATTGAGAAGCACTGCTACAGTAAAAATAGAACAGGCTTTAGAGGTGAACGGTGCTTCTGAATTTGAACCCTGGCTCTTTCACTTACTATGTGTGATCTTTGAAAAGTTAACTTCTCTGAACTCCAGGTTCCTCATCTGAAATTGGTGATAAAAATGTTGACCTTAATTATGGACTGCCAAGGGAACTGTGCATGGAATCCAGGGTGTCTGTGAACTTGGATAGGAACAAATACATTTTTATTTTCACTGATTTCTACCTGAAATTTAGCATGCTTTTTAACTATGAATGTAGCCAGCAAATCACAGTAGTTTTAGCAACCTATAACTTTGTCAGCAGTAGAAGGCACAGAGATTTCATTTCATTGTACCATTGCTGCAGATATCTCTACATGCATTTGCTTTCATCTACTTCAAAATTACAGTTCATAGAATCACTGCTAGTTTTCAATATTTAATGTATTAATAATGAGGCACCGGGGCACCTGAGTGGCTGTCAATTAAGCTTCCGACTTCAGCTCAGGTCATAATCTTGTGGTTCGTGAGTTGGAGCCCTGCACTGGGCTCTGTGCTGATAGCTCAGAGCCTGGAGCCTGTTTCAGATTCTGTGCCTCCCTGTCTCTCTGTGCCTCCCCCGCTTGCTCTCTGGGTCTTTCTCTCTCAAAAATAAATAAACGTTAAAAAAATTTTTTTTTAGTTACAGTGAGACATATTACTCCACCATAAATGTTTTTTCCTTTTTGATAATTGTGTTTTAAACGAATTGGTTTTCTTTGTAATTTTATTTATTTTTTTATGTATGCATTTGTAAACTTTGTTCTGAAAAGGGGTTCAGTGGATCAGGGCACAAAAAAAGTTTAAGAAACCCCTCTCTTGCCTTGTAAGTTTGATGATTAAACAAGGAAATCCAGTGTGTCTAACACGTATCAGGGATGCAAATAATAGCAACCTGATTGCCCTCCTCGGCACCATCATGCTTTGTCCTATACTTGGGCCAAAGGGTTCCCCAGCCTTTCCATGTACACTGTGTCTAGTCAGTGTTCCCTGTAAGCATCTTTCCGGTTAATTCTGGTTTTACGGAATGCAAGTTATTCTTTATTGAGTGTCTGCTCTGTGTCAGAGAGGTGAAGGAAAGCTGTCTAGAATCACCCTAGCCAGGACTGGGAAAGTAGGCATTCAACCTTCACACAGCTATGTATACTCCTGCATCTAGATGTAGGGGGTAGGTTAAGGGCTCCTGCATCCTCCTGGCTCAAGAAGGCAGCAGAAGTGATATCAGCTGGCTCACTAAACACCTATTACCTCTTAGTTCTTATACATTCAAAAAACACCTATAGAAGAACACATAGGGAGAAAGCTCCTGGACATCAGTCTTGGTGATGGTTTTTTGGATTTGACACCCAAAGCAAATGCAACAAAAGCAAAAATAAACAAGTGGGACTACGTACACTAAAGAGCTTCTGCACAGCAAAGGAAACCATCAACAAAATGAAAAGGCAACCTCCTAAATTGGAGAAAATATTTGCAAATCATTTATCAGATAAGAGGTAACTATCCCAAATATATAAAGAACTCATACCTCAATGGCAAACAAACAATTTGATTAAAAATGGGCAGAGGATCTGAATAGATATGCTTTCAAAAAGACAGATGGCCAGCAGGTTCATCAAGGAAATGCACATCACAGCCACAATGATATATTACCTTACACCTGTTAATAGAAAGGCTATCCTCAAAAGATAAGTGATAACAAGTGTCGGCAAGGATGTAGAGAAAAGCACTCTTGAGCACTGTTGGTGGAAGTGTAAATTAATGCAGCAGTGAAGGAAAACAATATGGAGGCTCCTCAACAAATTTAAAATAGAACTACTGTATGATCCAGCAATCCAATTTCTGGGAAGGTATCCAAAGGAAATGAAATCAGGATATTGAAGAAATATCTGCAACTTCTCCATTCAGTGCAGCATTATTCACAATAACCAAGATACAGAAACAACTTTAACGTCTATCAACAGATGAATGATGAAGAAGATGTAGTACATATATATATCACGGAAAATCATTCAACTACGAGGAAGAAGGAAATTCTGCCATTTGTGAGCACAGATGCACCTTGAGGCATTATGCTAAGTTAACTAAGTCAAATACTGTAAGATCTGACTGAAAGACAAATACTGTATGATCTTACTTATATGTGAAATCTAAGAAAGCCAAACTCATAGAAACAGAGAGTAGAATGGTTGCCATGGGCTGGGGCATGGGATAAATGGATAGATGTTGGTCAAAGGTGTTTCACTTATAAGATGAATAAGTTCTGGGGATCTAATGTCCAACCCGGTGACCATAGTTAACAATACTGTATTATATACATGGCAAGTTGCTAAGAGTAGATCTTAAATATTTTTACCACAAAAATAATAAATGGTAATTATATGAGGTGATGGAAGTGTTAACTAAGCCTATTGTAATTATTCTGCAATGACAGTATATAAAAGGATCAAATTATCAGCTTGTATACCTTAAATATATACAATGTTATATGTCAGTTATATCTCAATAAAGTCAGAACAACATCAAGAACAACAATAAAAACCCAAGAACGAAAATCCTAAGTCCAATTGGCCATATCCATTTGTGATTATGCACCCACGTGCTTTACTTTTTGTTTGGTTATGTCTTAGTACATAGTTTCTGGCCTGGGGTTCCGGGATTCTAGGCCCCTGAGAGACTGTTATTTCATTACAGACCCTCCGTAACAATGGTATAACTAAGCCAATGTAAACTGTGCTGGTTTACTGAGCACAGACCATTAAGGGAGCACTGAGAAGCTTGGGGTTAGGAAGGTAAGGAATTAACATTCAGTGAGTACTTGGCACTGTGCATTTTACATTCATTTTAACCTCTAATTATTAATACACAAAAAGGTATTTACAAAAAAGAGTTCTGCCCATTTCACAGACAAAACAAACAAACAAACAAACAAAAACAACCCTGAAGTCTAGAGAGAGGAAATGAGTTTCTGGCAATCACCCAGCTAACAAGAAGGAACACAGTTGTCATCCAAACTTTGGTGTGTCTGCCTGACACCCAAGGCAATCAGGGCCAGGCTCTTTAAAACGCAGGTACTAAAAATAAACTCAAAATGGATAAAGGACCTGAACCTGAGACAGGAAACTATCAACACCCTAGAGGAGAAAGCAGGAAACAACCTCTTTGACCTCCACCGCAGCAACTTCTTACTTGACACATCCCCAAAAGCAAGGGAATCAAGAGCAAAAATAAACTGTTGGGACCTCCTCAAGATTAAAAGCTTCTGCACAGCCAAGGAAACAACCCAGAAAATTAATAGGCAACCAACGGAATGGGAAAAGATAGTTGCAAATGACATATCAGATAAAGGGTTGATATCTAGAATCTACTAGGAACTCACCAAACTACACGCCCGAAAAACAAACAAGCCAGTGAAGAAATGGGCAGAAGATATGAACAGACATGTCTCCAAAGAGGACATCCAGATGGCCAACAGACACATGAAACGATGCTCAGCATCGCTCCTCATCAGGGAAATACAAATCAAAACCACACTGAGATACCACCTCACGCCAGTCAGAGTGGCTAAAATGAGCAAATCAGAGAACTCTAGATGCTGGCGAGGATGTGGAGAAACGGGCACCCTCCTACACTGTTGGTGGGAATGTAAACTGGTACAGCCCCTCTGGAAAACAGTGTGGAGGTTCCTCAGGAAACTAACAATAGAACTCCCCTATGACCCAGCAATAGCACTGCTAGGAATTTACCCAAGGGATACAGAAATGCTGAGGCATAGGAGCACATGTACCCCAATGTTCATAGCAGCACTCTCCACAATAGCTAAAACCTGGAAAGAGCCTAAGTGTCCATCAACAGATGAATGGATCAAGAAGATGTGGTTTATCTATACCATGGAATACTACATGGCAATGAGAAACAATGAAATCTGGCCATGTGTAGCAACATGGATGGACCTTGAGGGTGTTATGCTGAGCGAAATAAGTCAGGCAGAGAAGGACAAATATCATATGTGTGCACGTATAGGAGGATTAGGAGGAACTTAACGAGGACCAAGGGGGAGAAGAAGGGCGGAAATGGTGGGGGAAAGGGAGAGGCAAACCATGAGAGACTCTTGAATGCTGACAAAAACTGAGGACTGGTGGATGTGGGGGGAGGAGGGATGGGCATGGAGGAGGACACTTGTGGGGATGAGCACTGGGTGTTATGTGGAAACTAATTTGACAATAAACTATTTGTAAAAAAAACGCAGGTGCTGCTTCCCATGGAAGGTGCTTCCTACCACCAATGGGGCCCTGTAGCCACGCCAACCCTTTATGTGAGAGATACTCTATACCCTGCTTGAAGCCCATCAAGATCACCAAGCTGTCAAAGAAAGGAGCCCTGGAGTCTCAGGAGAGTCTCTGAAGCATCCCACTTTGATCTTGGTACAGAACTTGGCCCTCATCCAGGACTCTCTGGACCTCGGGCATGTTGGTCATCAAACTCCACTTGACCAGCTCCATATTTCCCTGGCTGCGTCCCTGCCATTTTGCTCTGCTGATGAGGGTATTCCATGGGCCAGTGTTGAAAGCTCACTGCAGCCCCAGGAGCTTGCATCTGTTGCTGCTTCCTTATCTCTGTGTCCTTTAATTCTATCAGACAAGGAAATTAAATAGGTCTGGCACCATTTGCTCTCCAGAAAGCTAGTTTAGCTGCTAAATCTACCAAAAAGGGTGGATTTATTTGGGTGTTTCTTACCGAAGTGAGTGAACAGGCCTTTTCAGAGCTGTCCACAATTAGCCAAAAGGCCTGAGCTGCCGTGCCAGGCCCACCTGTCAAGAGGATGGCGGCCAAATGGGGCAGATGGAATCCAAACAGGCCCAACAGAGAGCCTCTTAATTTAGCCTCAGAGTCCTTTCCCGCTCTGTTCTGAGTGCCCCTGGAAATAGGAAAACTGTGGAAGGCAAGAACACCAGTCAGAGAAAACCATCCAGGAGCCTGTGCGTCACAAACTCACCTCCAGACTGTGACAGCAATTCTTTAGAAGAAAAAAAGGCTGAAAAACAAAATTAAATCTTAGTTTTATTCATGCTGCCCGGAAGGCTCTCCCTTGCCTTGTCCTTTTTGTGAATAAATGTCTACCTCTCCATCCTTCAAAGGTCATGCCCTCTCAGGAGCCTTCCCCAGCACGGCCTCCTTAACCCTCCTGACCAGGCAGAATCTGCTGGTGCTTCTTTGTGTATCCTTAGCATATTGACATGACCTCTTGACATAATTGTGAGTTCATATTATTATATATTTTTAATTTTGACGTACTCCAAGAGGGAGGTAGGGTGCATTTCAAATATGCAGTTGAAAGGTAAAATAAGCCACATACTTTAAAGTAGGTGGCAAAAAAAATAAAATAAAAAAAAAATAATAAAGTAAGTGGCAAAATCAGGGCATAGGAAAAGCAGGGCTAGAGAGAGAACAAAAAAACCAAAGAATGAGCTTTATGCATAGGATACATACTCTGGGGTCTTCTCCTCAGAAGACCTATAAAGCGCTAAGCTTTACAGCAGCCAACCCCACCCTTTTAGGGGTCACGAACAGTGTCCTCAGCAATATCCTCAGAGCAGACATAATGCATTTCATGGGGCTGTGTTATGTAACATCCTTTACTGTCCACCTGTGGCATCACACTGAGTGCCCTTCGGGGTAAGCGATTCTGTGGGGTGGCCAATTCAGTGAGCTCTGGCCACACAGTCTTCTGTTGGCCTGGCTAGGTTCACAGGTAGGCTTTCCTGGACCAGAGGAACTGCAGGTCTTGCTGGCCTCCCTGGAGCTTTGGCTAGGTGTTGTGTAGTGGTCGTGAAGGCTGTTCATTGTCTTCATTAGTGAGCAACCGAGCCTCCATCCTAGCTCTGTTGAATTCCCTGAGCTAAGACAAATACTGCCTACCCTTGTAGAAGCCGAAAATGGTGGCTACTTGCTTCGCCAGCCTTCTTTGCAACTGGCAGGTGGGCAGATACCCCGGCACCACCAGCTCGCCCCAGAGCGATGACGACACAGGTGCCGGAAGTAGCTGCAGATGGATGACTTTTTGAGGGCCGCACTGGCAACAACCCTGACTGGTGGCACCCAGCGACTGACGGTAGCAGGGTCAATAATGTAGACTGTGCCCTCCCCATTTGATTCAAGGCACTGTCCCGGGTGCAGGACCCTGAACCTGGTTCCTCTGCCTTCCTGGCGATTCTGTGTCTCTGCCTTCCTGGTGATTCTGTGTGCCTCTCGGTATCCTTGTGATGGTTTATTTTCTGCTTAAATCAGCCTGAGTTCGTTCCAGTTGCTTGCAGGAAAGAGCCTGCCTGATTTGCACAGCTCCTCTTCTCTGCCTCCTGCTACTTGCACACAGAGCAAAAGAAAATTGAACAGCTGTGAAAATCAGAGTTGTATAAAAACATAAGGACACAATTCAGGTCCGCCCATAGAGGGTCCCCAAGAGGCATGGATAGAAGAATGGAACAGAGGGGAGACTATTACAGAGCTGGCCCACCTGAAATCTCAAAGCCTAGAATTGCACTGTCCGATATGGTAGCCAGTGGCCACGTGTGGTGGTTAAAACATGAATTTAAATTAGTTAACATTAAATACAGTTAAGCATTTATTTCCTCAGGTGCATTAGCTACATATCCAGTATTCAGTAGCCACCTGCACCTAGTGGCTACCATTTTGGACAGGAAAGATACAGAATAGTTCCATCATTGCAGAAACTTCCATTGGACCACGCTGGCCAAGGACCTTGAAATTTTCAGTTTGAGTGACAGGATTACTGCCTTCTTTGGTCACATCCATCTTTCTGGTGGCTGATGAAGCTAGGAGTACAAAGGCAGTGAGGCTAGTTCTGTGCTACCTGGTCCTGGCAGACCTCAAATCCACACCAGCTGGCAGGGCCAGGAAACCCTGGGCGTGCCCTGTGAGAACTAGACAGAGGTGTGGGGAGCCCTGATTAACCTGCATCTTTGTCTTGTTTATGTCCCTTGCTTTGCGTGTCGTTGGCTGCCTCATGGGAAAACAAAAGTAGGGCAACTTTGAATCCAATCCTGACCATCATTCTTACGGTTCTAGGATCTGGATTGTGCTCTGTGGCCCAGGCAGGGGCAGAGGCTGCCTCACGCGGAGCCGTGTGTTAGCCGTGGGGCACCCTGTGTTACCCAGGACCTGGCACGGTACTTGGCATATTGGAAGCACCCAGCAAACATTCGTTGGGTTGGCACAGAGCTAATGCAGACCTCAAGGGACATGATGTAGGACAGAAAATAATTTTCATGCCAAATATCTTTCATTCAGGGATGAGGGAAACGCTATAATAATGATGACATGATGGTGTCTTAAAAAACTGGGAGTATATGGACTAATGGAAAAAATAGGTTGCATGCATGAATTATGGGACTTTTTTCTTCTAAAATTCCCTAAATATATACATATAAATATATATATAATATATTTGATATATATATCAGAGTGGTTAAGAATATGTTCAGACAGATGTGATCCCTTCTGTGAAGTGGGAGAAATAATAGTGCCCACTCCCTGGGTTGTATGAGGAATAAATGAGATAATGCATGAAAAACATTTAGGACAGTCCTTGGCATATCATAGATGCTAATACAAGATGACAGTCACTATTATTTCACTCTAGAAATCTTCAGGATGATAAAAGCTCAAGGAGCCCCAGCTCCTTGTGTTGTGTTATGGCTTTGGTCCCCTTTCCTGTGGGACAGGGAGGGGAAGGTGCTGAGCCTGGGGGGGGTCTCCATCTGACAGCCCCCCCCCCGCCCACAGGGTGCTAAGTCTCCACTGAGTGCACCCTGCCCGAGAATGGTGCCAGTTTTACGCGTTTTGGTTTAAGCTATGGAGGTTTGGAGAGTTTTTTTTTTTTTAATTATAAGTCTGTCATTTTTGCAAATGATTTTGTCCTTTGTAGCAGTCCCACTCAAAACAGACACACTCTCCAGTTTTCTTTCTGTTATCCTGTCTCCTCCCTTCTCTTCACATCCAACAGCTATTTTTTTTATTAAAAACATTTCTTAATGCTTATTTATTTTTGAGAGAGACAGACAGACAGCAAGCAGGGGAGGGGCAGAGAGAGGGGGAGACACAGAATCCGAGGCAGGCTCCAGGCTCTGAGCTGTCAGCACAGAACCCAACGCGGGGCTCAAACTCAGGAACTGCGAGAACATGACCTGAGCCGAAGTCAGACACTTAACCTACTGAACCATCCACGGGCCCCCACACCCAGCAGCTATTAATTAGCGCCTCAGTCAGCAACTTGGGTGGGGGGGGGCAAAGAGCTGCCTCCTCTCTTTTTCTCTCTCTCTCTGTATTTTTGTCTTTTTCCATATGTCTATTTCTGTCCCTTCTTCCTTGCCTGTCACTCCTTGGCTCTTTGTGTCCCTGGAATCTTTAAAGCCCCGCTGGAGGCTGTGGTCTGGAATGCAGAGGCTGCTAATAGAACCCACGCCGCCCTACCCCCCACCACACCCCCGACAGACGTTTGTTGGAGGAGCAGGAAGGCGCCTGCCCCTCAGCAAATGGTTCTTCTGGCCCAGCCAGGAGATAAAAATGCATCCTCCCTTCTTATAGCACTTTCTCCTAAAGAGAAACAACTGTACGTGGGCTCCTGCCTGGAAAAACTTCTGGGTGAGGAGGTCCCATCCATAGCAAAACAAACTTTCTTTTTTTTTTTTTTTTTTAATATTTTTATTTATTTCTAGGAGAGAGAGAGACAGCGTGAGCAAGGGAGGGTCAGAGAGAGAGGCAGTCACAGACTCTGAAACAGGCTCCAGGCTCTGAGCTGGCAGTCAGCACAGAGCCCGACGCTGGGCTCGAACCCACGAACTGCGAGATCATGACCTAAGCGAAAGTCGGACGCTTAACCGACTCAGCCACCCAGGCGCCCCGCAAAACAAACTTTCAAATAGCAACTGTATTGAAACAAAATCTTTGTGGCTGTTGAACTGATTTAGTCTGCTTAGAAACACACAGAATAACTAAAAAGAAAATGTTTATAATTATATCATTGCACTTTAAAATCCTAAGCCTTTCATAATCCATTTTTTGATCAATTACCCCACTCTTTGTTTCTCAGGATAACCTTTTTATTGTAGTAGAGATGGTATTATTACTGTTGTCTCCATTGTTAAAGGTGGGGATTGAGGTTCAGAGAGATATAATGATTTGCAGTCTCACGAAGTTTCATTGCCCCAGACCCCCATCCACTGGGGACCTTGGGGCCCTCACTTCCCTCCATGGCCCAGACTTTGGTTCCCACCAGAAGGTCCAAACAAGGGACTCCTGAGTGACTCGGTCTGTTAAGTATCTGACTCTTGATCTTGGCTGAGGTCATGATCTCAGGGTCATGAGATTGAGTCCTGAGTCCAGCTTCAGGCTGAGTGTGGAGCCTGCTTAAGATTATCTCCCTCTCTGTCTCTCTGCCCCTCCCCTGCTCGTTCTCACATGCGTGCTCGCTTGCTCTCTCTCTCTCAAAATAAATAAACATTAAAAAAAAAAAGAAATTCCAGACAACTCAGACCAAACTTGCCCCAGAGCGTCTGTGTGGCTTCAACGCACATAGTGTTTGTTCTCTGTAAATCCTCGCTAAGGCCACATGCGCTGGCCAGGGCTCCAAACTCAGTGCTGCTCAGAGATCTAATCATATTCTAGCTTTTAGTCACTGCAGTGAATCTTACAGCGAGTGCAGCAGCAAGAGCCAAAGCAGAAACCCTGGTGGCAGTAGGTGCTCTCTGAGGGTTTGGTGGAATAAATTACTCAAACACTTGGGTATCTCGAAATGCAGTGAAACTTAAGTCCTCGTGTGATCCTGGGAAAAACAAAATGTAATCTACAGCATTGTCTCATCCAAATCGGATCTTTTTCCGTGTAAGTAATTGAAAAAAACAAAAACGAAAACAAAACATTGCAGAGACCTTCTGGAGCATTATCTTATTTGGATCCGATTTTAACCCAGAAGGCCAAATATTTCATACCGAAGGCAAGTGCATAGCTGCTGCGAATCCAAGGCGAACTTCAAGGTGAAGTGGCTCCCCTGTCTGATGGGAGATGCAAATGTTTTAAAGCTACTCAACAATTTTCCCCTCGCAGCTGCCCATTTTATCTCGTGCAAAACTAGCAATGATACAAGCAGTTGATTATGGTTTACAATAGCAATAAACCTCTCACAATTGGTTGTTTCCAAAATAAATAGCCATTCTGTTAAATGTTAAATAACAAGTCATAAACTGCTGAAAACAACCAATTTCTTGTGGATTATTGCCTGAATAAATTTCAGCAGGAATGACAGATCATTAAGCCGTGAACACCACAGATCAAAACCATTGAAATTAAAAAAAAAAAAAAATCAATCAACTAATCCATGAAGAAGAACTCCCATTTTGCAAACCAAATCACCCCACATCTTGGAACATACTCTTTGAATCTTCTCTTCCGTCGGTCAACGGTTGGCTCTATTATTGTCCAAATCCTCACACACATTTTCAGAGCTCGAAGAGTATCTGGCCTGGTGGTTAAATTGGCCCATTCTGAGAGCGCGCAGTTTCCTGCAGCCACCTTCTGTAGGCATCCACGTTCAAAGTCTACAATATTCCAATTGCTAAAACACAGACCTGTCCACGAAGTTAAACATTTGAGTCAAAGCTCAGTGGCAAATATATTCAAACTGTAGCTCTGATCGAGGCTGTTCTCGCAAGAAGAGCCAACTTCATCGGGGTGATTGACAGAAGATTCCTCGCCATGGCAACCGGGGTTATCTCTCTGGAATAACAGCGTTAACCTCCTTCATAACCAGTTTTTCATCCTTAAGTATAAAAGGCAGTTGCATGCATCTTGCATGATCCTTTATTTTTATTTTTGAGTGAACATTTTGCACTTAGATAAAAATAGGACGAGATGCAGGAAACCAAATTAATTTCCAATTTCTCCTGAAAAAAGCATGACAATGGGTCTGGGAGGCAGAACAGTTAAAGGGCAGGAAGGGTCCCTGTCTCTTCTGAGCACAGGGTGATGGCGGAGAGATTTCTATTCATCAGCTGCCTCTAAAATAGCCTACTGCATTGTATTGATTTGCTTTGTGCTGTCACAGGGCCGTTCAGATTTTATTCCTGCCTCATTCTTTGGCCTCATAATCCCTCTTACATGTGTGCATGTACACGCACACACACACACACACACACACCCTTACCTTAGCTGTGTTCAAGCTCAAAATAACAAATGGTCTGTGGAACATGGTGGGGAAACGCATGTATTCTATCTGGGAAAATATGCATATGTTATCCCCTTTTGGAAAGAAACTGCTAACTGGATCCAAACCACTTCTCTTACATCTCGAGTTCTCTGGAAGCCTTAGATGTCAGTATATGAAAAAATCACTGCAGCATCTCACCAGCACCTCGCAGAGATGCTGTGCTTACCTCTAACGCCAGTCTCTGCAGGTGAGAAGTGAGGCACTCAAGCCTCAAGGAACACTGATGAGGAGAGACAGACCGTGAACCTGGAGGGGCCGCCTCCACGTCTTGTTCTCCCCATCTCCCACCTCAGGATCCTTCCCCGTGGGAGCCAACTTAATTGCAGCTGCTACCTTGACAGGCTGAGCCATCTTTCTTGAGGCTCATGTATCATTCAACGTCACAGTCTTGAAACCTGCGTTCCCAGTTGTCACCTTGGAGAATTTTAGTCCTCTGCCAAGGAAGGGGCCTAGGTGAGAGAGTAAAAAAGGTGTCGCTTGGGCTAAAGCAAGAGGAATGTAGGAATATGGTATTAAGAAAGAGCAAAACAATGTGGCCTAAGAAGGAAGGGAGCAGGATCTTTCCAAGTCAATCTGTAACTCAATTTGGATTTAAGCGAACAAATCAGCCAAAAGGAATGACAACAGATTTTGAAAAATGTCCTGTGAAGAAAGTGTGCACTTACTTTGGAAGTAGGAAGAACTCTTTGAGGTCCCCACTGAATTGGACGCAATCATCAAAGACCTCCTCAGAATCCCCTCATGAGCACCTTGTTTCTGAATACACTGCCTGTCTCCACACCCCACACCAGCCACATGGCTACTTTTGCCAAGCTCCAGAACTGACCACACGCCACGCTGAGGCCCGAAGCCCCCCAGCCTCACTGTGGAGCACATTCAGTCCAATGCCGTCCACTCCAGGGTGTAGATGTAATGCTACACCCATGCGCATGACACCTGGTTTCCAGAGTGGCTGCTCAGGGACCAGAAGACACCTAGAAGAGCAGGATGCTGCCTCCCTGGGAGTGAACCTGGACTCAGATAATGGGAGGTCAGAGTCTATTCTGTCTCTGCCCTGAGGTATGGCTTCTCCTGGCGGGCCTACAGCAGTTCCTCGGGCTAAGGGGGCCCCCCACAGAGCAGCCCATCTCTTTGGCCACCCGCCAAGAAGCAGTATCGGGGCAACCCCATGGCATCCCATTGCTTCTTGTCTTTCCCACCCATCTTCCCCTTTTCTTCTCACCCTCACCTCTCTAGGGTTTTACTTCCCAAATAAAGTAGCTGTATTATAGTCCTTACCGCAGGCTCTGCAAGGAGGGTATGGCTGAGAAAATCACCTCAAGAGTCATACTCAGGGCGGTAGCAGTGTTCTCTAAATAGCTTTCAGGCAAATAAATGGCTGGTGAGAAGCACAGCCCTTCTCTTTCAGTGTGTCTATAGACCCTCCCCTTCATTTGCTACAGGATTCCTGACTCCACTGACTCTCTGAAAGCTGCAAGTTTCCTAAAGGCCGAGCTGGGAGAAAGGGTTGGTTCATTGCTCTTAAGAAATAATGTAATGAGGGGCGCCTGGGTGGCTCTGTCTGTTAAGCGTCCGACTTTGGCTCACGTCATGACCTCACAGTTTGTGGGTTCAAGCCCACAGTAGGCTCTGTGCTGACCGCTCAGAGCCTGGAGCCTGCTTCAGATTCTGTGTCTTCCTCTCTCTCTGCCCCTCCCCCACTCACACTCTGTCTTTCTGTCTCTCAAAAATAAATAAACATTGGGGCGCCTGGGTGGCTCAGTAGGTTAAGTGTCCGACTTAGGCTCAGGTCATGATCTCACGGTTCGTGGGTTCAAGCCCCGCATTGGGCTCTGTGCTGACAGCTAGCTCACAGCCTGGAGCCTGCTTCAGATTCTGTGTCTCCCTCTCTCTCTGACCCTCCCCTGCTCACGCTGTCTCTCTCTCTCAGAAATAAACATTAAAAAAAAAGAATTAAAAATAAATAAACATTTAAAAATTTTTAATAAAAAAAGAAATAGCGTAATGGGCCTTTCTCATTCTCAACAAAAATATTGAACTGGAAGAAAATTAAGCTTCTTTGCACCCAAGGTATTTATAATCAGTTTCTCTCAAACCAGACAAGAAATTTATTTTAATAATCAAAAGAACAACAGCAGCAGCAACAAAACCCTGTCACAACTGGTGTCACCAGACTGAAGAGACCTGCCGCCTGCTTTAAAAACACAGCGATGGCATTGCCTTTCCTGGTTGAGAGGGAAGCACGCTGGCGCTCTTCCTTTCCCACTCACCGCTCTCCTCACCAAGTCTTGCCACACCCTGTGGCTCTTGTAAAGTATTTCGTTATTCACGGGGGTGTGCGTTCATTCAGGTGCCGGCAGCCACCCTGTGATCCTTCTTTGTTTGGCGGCGCCTGCGTGTGGCTGGTGGGTCGCAGCTGGTGCTGATGAGGCCAAAGTCTGGGTCCCGTCCTTGGGGAGGGGGGCAGTTAACTTAACTCTCAGCCACTGCCTGGGGCAGCGCCGGGCCACTCTGCTGAGCCTGCGCGCGCGTGTGTGTGTGTGTGTGTGTGTGTGTGTGTGTGTGTGTGTGTGTGTGACACTGGGGGGAGGGCACTACCTCCCGCAGAAAGGAGGGAGTGGAAGGCGATAGATGGTTCAGCACGGGGTCTCTGCCCCCACTGGGGAAGCAGCTACACCCTGTAGTCCCTGTGCCCTCTGCAAAGGCCCTGGTTTTCTCTAGGATTCCCCATGTGATCCTCTCTGAGGTGATTGTGCATGCGTTTTTGGAATTTTCCTTTTTCATTTAATCAGCAGTTATTTGCCAAGTACCTGCCATTCCTTAAGGACTGCGACGTCCTTCCTTTGCCTCAATTCCCTGGCACATTGGTTGTTCATTCAACTAGAGGAAACTGAAGGCTCTGGTGGGGGGGGCGGGGCGGGTACAATCTATGGACATCAGAAAAGAAACTAGGTGGAGTTACAGATTTCGTATAGTGTTTTGTGAAAATATTTTTTTTTTAATGTTTTATTTATTTCTAGGAGAGAGAGAGAGACACACAGTGTGAGCAGGGGAGGGTCAGAGAGAGAGGGAGCCACAGATTGAAGCAGGCTCCAGGCTCTGAGCTGGCAGTCAGCACAGAGCCCGACGCGGGGCTCGAACCCACGAACCGCGAGATCATGACCCGAGCGAAAGTCGGACGCTTAACCAACTACGCCACCCGGGCGCCCCAATGTGAAAATATTTTTAAAAATCATTTATTCACACAACAAAGTTTATGACAGAATTCTCTTATGTCTTAGGACTAGGGCTACAGCAGTGAAACAAAACATTTAAAAATCCCTGCTCTCAGGGAGTTTATATTCCAGTATGGGGTTGACAAACAACAAATAAAAGAAGCTGATGTGTGTTACCTGATGATAAGTGTGAAGGAGAAAAATAAGTCAGGAACAGGAGTGGGGGCTGCTGGGAAGGATACGGCAATCATAAATATGGCGGTCAGCACAGACCTGGGTGAAGAGTGACATTACAGCCAGGACCCGGCAAGGGAGAGGTAGCTAGCTGTGTGAATAACAGGCAGGAAAACATCTAGTCAGAGGGAGCAAGGGTAGAGACCCTGAGGAGGGACCATGCACAGCATGTTTGAGAAAGAGCTAAGAGGCCATTGTGGCTACAGCAGAGTGAGCAAAGGGGAAGCAATGGGAGCTGCAGCAAGAAGGGAGGGAGGGTGAGGTATCAGGGAGGGTTTACACACACTTGTATGGGGGTTGGCTTCTTTCTGAAGAAATCAGAAAACGCTTCATCAAAGATGTGACTCTGTAGCTTGGTCTTAAAGACTGAGTAGCGGTAATACATTCTCCCATGGATGGTAAGAGGTGTTGCCAGACCTACCTTGTAGTTTGGGAGGTGATATTTGCATGTACCAGGGTGTGTTTTCAGACTGGAAGACTCACTGGAGTCAGCACTACTCCCTGCCTCCACGCCTGCCCCACCCTGTCCCCAAATGCCTACGCGCTACAAGCTTGGGAATCAGTATGGTCCTGTGGTGGAGGTCCACACAGTCCCCGGGGTGACTTTTCCCACCAGCTGGGCAAGTGGGGGCTCAGCGAAGATGCAGAAGATAAGGGCATGAGTCATTTCTTGCCCTGTAGAGTTAGAGTCACCAGTTCATACCTGACAAAGGAATATGAAACTTACCTCACAAGGCAACCCAAGGCCAGATGAGTGAGGAAGAAAGCAGATGCTCCCCGAGTTCCAAGCAGGAGAGGGTGACTGCAGGGGAGAGGGGGGTGCAGGGAGTGTTGGGAAGGGATTATTGTGGAACACATAGAGCAAGAGGAGATTTGAGTAGGTTGAGAAGCGTGGCTGAGATGTGGACCCGTGAGCAGGAGGGAAAGCTCTGCAAATTTATGTTGCTATGTGAGGGGCAGCGGGCTGTTTTGGACACGTTCAGGGCTCAGGAAGAAGACTGCCCAGGCTAGACTGGAATGGCTGTACTGGGAAAGAGTTGGGCAAGGGCTGGCAAAGAGTAGGGCAGATAGCGGAAATCCTGGAATGCCAGATGGAGAAGTTTGGACTTTTCCTGAAGGCGATTCTCTGCTTTGGAAGGCAGGGTTATAGCAGACAGAACCCTATCTCTTTCCTTTATGCCTGTGTATATATATGTTGTAGGATTGCCAGATATAAAATACAGAGGACCTGGTTAAATTTGGACTTCAGATAAACAGATAATTTTTCAGCGTAAGTATGTCCCATTAAATATTTGGGACATAAAAACAGAACACCCAGGTAAATTTGAATTTCAGATACATGACGGACAATTTCTTTTAACATAAGTATGTCCCATGGAATATTTGGGACATACTTATACTGAAAAAAAAAATCCATTGTTTCTATGAAGTTCAAATGTAACTGGACATTGGGTATCTATCTTTATGTGCTAAGTTTGGCAACTCAAGTATGTGGTGTTGAATAAATGCTGCTTTTCGATGCCGTGGACTCCAGCCAGGGCAGAACCCATCCCCTGACACTAACTGGCCTGGAGAGCTATCTTGGCCACCTCGGGTGCTGGCCGACAGCACTCTGATGCCTCCAGTCTGTGAATTACCTATAAGAACTACTGGACCTCTAGCCATCTCCTCAAGGGTCTGTTGCAGCTCCCTAGATCTGCCCTTCTAGAGTTCAGTGTCGCGATCCTGACTTTTGCCAGCAGACCAGTAGCAGCACTGAGAATCAATAGGTGGCCCCGGCATGTGGAGTAGCTGGAATACTCAGCTGGAATACGGCTACCCTGAGCCAGTATTGATTGAGCCAGCAGGCTGTCCATAAAGCAAGCAGGCACGCTGAAATGGGATGGTGTCAGCAGCCTTTACGCTCATGGGTATGACTCTTCAGATATCCCTCAAAGTCTGACAGTCCCAAAGGGAGAGCCAGCATTTTCCCTCCGTTCACTGATGCAATGCTTGGAGGAGCTACATCACACTCTATTTTCCCCCTTCTTTTTAAAATATAGAGTCGAGGGGAAGAAAACCCACAACAGCCTTCTCTCCTTCAGGACTCTGTCTCTCGTGAGTGTGGTCCACCATTCAGTTTAAGAACCAAAGCCCAAAATGGGAAATGGACAAGAAGTTGTGTTGAAAGTCTAGAATGTGCTGAGCACAGTAGTGAGCATTTTGTATGTATTATGGTATTTTATCCCTATAGGAATTCTAGGAGATACATAGTACTCTCCCCATTTGACAGATTCAGAGATAGAGACTCAGCAAAGCCAAGTGATTTGCTCAGGGCATCCTGCTAGTGGGTCAGAGGCTGGGTTCAAACTCAGACCGATTTCACTTTTAACAGTACTGTCAGCTCACAGAACCAGATATGCCGCATACATGACTGGTGTGTTAGACTAAATTGTCCTTTAAAATTCCTAAGCGATAAACGTCCTCTGAGAAATTTCCTGGTTGCTTTTAAAATGATCAGGTATCTCTGTCGGCTCTCAGATAATTTCCTTCCCACCTGTGTTGTTAAACAACCCCTGGCCCCCGCCACCCCACTGTGCCACAAAAACATTCACTTTTCTCTTTTCCCATTTATCCCTGAGGTCCTCAAGGTCACATCAGTGTTTTTCTATCAAGTGTGTCTTGATAGACACACCTGCTGGGCCTCGGAGATTGCTCAGCACCTGGTAGACTCAATAAATATCTGCTATTGAACACTTATTTCTAATTCTCTTTTCCCATTTGCGTAGGGATGTCCAAGGATGAGGTCATGTCTGTGTGTTTCATTTGTGACTGCTGGTCTTCTGCATTCTTATCTACTTTCTTATAGTGAGTTTTATATGTTTTGTCCTCACTGAGGACCCAACTGACTGGTCAATACCAATACTGACAGAAGGTTCTTCCATGGCCCAATGATGGACAAGTGGCGATATTTGCAGAAGTCCAAACTGGTCTTTCCTGTTGTTCTTTTTTGCCATTTGGTGAGAGGGTTTGGAGGGAAATAAACCCGATGGGAAGCCTGACTTCCTAGACTTAGTATCTTAAGGCTCAGATTTTCAGCTACAGTGATTCAGGGATGGAATATCAGGAGAAGAGGCTAGAAAACACCAAAGAAAGAGAATGACTGATTAGTTCAGATCCTATCTCCTCACCAAAACTTCGTAGGAAAAGTCACCCTAGTTTTGAAAAGAGCCCATGTTCCCACAAAACCTTCCAGGAAGTAGATTGACACAATTTTCTCATGGTTATGCTTCCAGAAGGAAATATGGGTATAAAAGGAAGCGTGTGATCCCATGTGTATGCTGGTCCCTCAGGGACAAACAGGCTGCGGGGCTGATAGTTGATGTTCACAGACAGGCTGTGGCTGAGGGGGCGGCATGGATTTTGAGCCTAGCCACCTGACACTCAAGCACTTACTGAGGTCTATAAATGGAGATCATGGCATTTAAACATTTTTGATCGTTGTGATCTTCTGCAGGCCTGAGGTCCTTCAAGGAGTTTTATGACTAACAGTGATTGCCCTGTCACATTAATTCATTTCACATCGGCTGGTTTTTTATAGGTCCTATCTGGGGCAAAGATGACTGTGACAGAAATCTGGGCTTGTTCTTGCTGACAGAGTTAAATTTGGCATGTGTTCCTTCTGCACAAGAAGAAAGCCTGAATTGCACTGAACAACTGTCTTGAGGGCATGTCCAGAGCTGAGTTTGTCTCTCTCATCTTCAACCTTTTATTGTTTTTGTTACTGGACATATTTCAATGATGTCAGGATTTTTTAAGGCTCTGCCTTGGGAGAAGCTCAAGAAATGGTGTGCGTTAGCACTGGTGAGGTTTAAACAGTTTTATGCATATGAGCCTGGCTGTTTATTGATCCCATGGAATCAGAAACCATTTGGAATATCCTGGCTGTGAGAAATATAACCCTTGACCAGCCAAAGCCATTTGTCTTGCCTTCTCTGTTGAGGCAAGCACATTTAAAATTCCTCACCTGGGAGGAACTTGGAAAGAATATTTCATGCAAAACGAATACACTTCTTAGACTTGAATTGCAATTTGCCTAAGAAAAAATGAGCCCGTTACGTCTGGGCATACATTTTGTTAGAGGCCATCTTGAGAGCGAGAGCATGGATTATTCAAGGGGTTCTTGTGTGTCATGTGTTTTGGAGTAGATTCGGGGTGTATCTTGCCCCCCATCCAGTATGAGGGACTTGAGGCTGGGACTGCTGATTCTGTTGATTTAATGCTGTACGTTGCGAGGGAGAAGGCCCCAACAAAGTTCAGAATTTTAAAATAAAGTGCTTAAAGTATGCTAGGAGGAAATGGAGAAGAGTTGTCAATTCCTATCTTGAGGTCTTTATGGATATTTACTGAGGGGGACAGGGAACCTCTAAAACTTAAAGGCAGACTTCTATTTTGTACACATTTTGAATCTGGGAGACTATTACATTGCCCTCCAGAGGTTCTGTTTTGTTTTTTAAACTCGTCACTCTGTGAAATGCATTCTCTGAGGAATGTTGAAGAAACATCCAATGGATAATTTTGGTTTCTACTGCTTTGGTGACACCAAATGTGCCCAGAACTTTCTTTCTCACAACCTGCCATTTCCAGATGACTGAACTTAGAAGGCAGCTGACTGAGTGATGTGTGAGTACTCTACTGGAGAGTGGATTTCAGTAGCCCATTGTGAGGTCATATGGGCTGTGGGCCCTCCTGTTGGATGAGGGCACATGGCTACAGAAACCTTAGAAATTTAAATTAAAAATATATACATATACATAAATATAATCATCATCATCATCATCATCATATGGATTTTGAGAAGTGGCTTTCCAGAGAATGGCCCAGTAGGGCAAGTCTTTTGAATACACAGGCTCACATTCAGCATATGGGATAGAGGAAGTGGTGTCTGGCTTAGGGCTCCTCTCCTAATGTCATGGACATCATCCAGGATATCTGTTAAAACCAGATTGTAGCACTTTTTTGATTTTTTGCTTCATATAATTTGCATGTGAATCCCACAGGATCTTGTTAAAATGCAGATTTTGGTTCAGTAGTTATTAGATGATACCAAGATGCTTCCTTCCCAGTAAGCTCCCAGGCAGTGCTCAAGGGGCACATCCAGGACGCACCTTCTCCCTCACTTAGGAAGAGAAACATAACCTCTCTTTCTGGTGTCAACTGACTGCACCCTGGCTATTCATGTTTGCAACACAAGGGAAGAAACCAAAGGGTTGAGACACCTTTGGGGGAAGGGTAGGGTTTTCTGAGGTGGAATGGGAGAGGGGTGGGCACTGGGGAACTGTAAGGAGGGGCTGTGTGGGACAGGAGAGGAAGGAAGGTGCCCGGGGGACGGTGGGGGCGGTGCGGGTGTCCATGGGAAGTGCCTGTACCACCAGCACCTTTCCCAGACTCAAGTTTGTAGTCCTTCCTTCCATGACAAGCCCATGCTCAAATGAAATCCACAGAGAACGTCCGTTTCTCCAACATGGTAGTGCCACTGTGAGCGGCACCTGACCCTTCAGTGAAGGCTTTCTTACCAGTTCTGTCATAATCCTCTTACTCCCACTCCCCTGCACACCATGGGGTACCACTTCATTTTCTCTTACAATTCTTTTTCAATCCCGCTCTTCCCTGCCCTTGAACAATACCTAAGGCAGAGTGCATAGCTTTTCTGGTTATTTCCAGGTGATAATATCCATTCTTACTAGCAGACCTTAAAAACTCCAAAACAATCTGATATCAAAATTGTTATCTGTCATCTTATTCAAACTGCTCCCCTGTCTCTAGCTCAAGCCGGATCCAGAAACCCGGAAGGAAGATACAGTTTCCTTCCTTCTTCCCTCGCTGCTCTGTTGCTTTGGGTTCCAGCTGGACTGGGGGTGGGGAGAGGAGCAGCAAAGAGGGGTAAAGCTCTCTTCCACCTGAGCCCTTGGAATTTGCCATTAGGGCCCTCTGTGTGGCCCAGCCCTGATTTTGCTGTCTGCAGTCTTCCTGACAGTAATTTCAACAGGAGCATTTACTCAGTAATGATGACGGCACTGGTCTAGATGCTGTGGGAAATGAGGATCATCAGAATAACCCAGCCTCACCTAGGAGACTCGTCTGCAGGCCCGAGGCATTGCCCTGGGTGACCATGTGCAGATGGCCCTTTAATTCACATAGAGAAGAGTCTGCTCAGGACAGGCTTCCCCCCACACTTTTCCTCAAAATACGTAGACAGTTGGGAGTGATTGGAATTGAAAAATTTCAAGCCTCCCTTGAAATTTAAGAACTGGTTGGATAATGTCTAAAAAGTATATTCTAGGATTCAGAATACGATGCCTTGGGAAGGGAGAAAAGAAAGAGAAAGAAGAGGGGCCCGTGCTCCTCTTGGTTAGAAGTGGTTAGGCTTCAGGGGCTCTGGGTAGGTCAGACCTCCCCTGGCAGGGCAGCCCTGACACTCACCGTACAGATGCCTGACTGGGACCAATGTCAAGGGCTGACACTTTGGCCAGATAAGTCAGATTATAGTCATGCTTGAGTCCTGCAAGTGGAATAAGAGTTAAACCTTAATGCTTCGCTCTCATTTGCAAGAAGGAATCGTTTCTAAAGATCCCTCTATTATGGGTTGAATTGTGCCCTCCCCCGAAGATATGACCTTATGGGGGAAAAGGGTCATTACAGATGTAATCAGTCCCGCTGAGGTCATATTGGAATAGGGTGGGCTTCTAACCCAATATGTTTGGGTCCCTGTAAGAAGAAAGCTCTGTATACACAGAAACACACGGGGAGCGAGGGACACCATATGGCCACAAAGGCAGAGGTTGGAGAGCTGCCGCTTACAGGCCAAAGAGTGCCAAAGCTTGCCAATAACAAAAAGAAACCAGGAAGAGAAAAGAAGGACCTCCCCCCTAGAACCTTCAGAGAAAGCCAGATCCCGAATGGCACCTTGATTTTAGACTTGTCGCCTCCAGAATTGTAAGAAAAAAGTTGCTGTTGTTTTAAGTCACCCAGACTGTGCTCCTTTGTTGTTGACTATCCCGGCAAACCAGTCCACCCTCATGGTCCTTACCGCACGCCTGTAACTGCATTTGCTTGTGAGCATACCTCGTCTCACTCAGTGGACTGGAAGCTCAGAGATTCCGTACAGCCCGCTGCCTCACACAGGTCCCAGTGCTTGCTAGTAAATATTGGTTGAACGAACACATTTTAGGAGTTTAGAACTCAATGATATGTTAAATACAAACAAAATACAAGAATTAACAAGGGAGAGGTGCCTGCCTACACTGGATTGGTGTGTATCTTTTATTCATAACGACACAATATAATCTCACTTATGATTTGCAGAGGTGAATGATTGTGCTGTAATTTGAAACCCGTCAGTGGCTTCCCTCTGCAGCATGAATGATACAAAACAAGTCTTCAACTCCTCTCCGGCTGGTAAAGATGACCGTCCTGTTAGTCAAATGAGAGACCCTGGGCTTTGCCGCGTCCTAACTTCTCAGCATCTTTTCCGGTTTCTCAATGAGCTGGAATGGCTGCTGGGGGACTCTTCCTGCCTGTGAGATTTACATTATTGGAGATTTAAAGCAAACACTATTTCAGAACTAGCAGTAACTTCAATAATTGACTGAAGTTAATGCCCCAAGGCAGAATCTCAGATCATCAATTTAACTTACCTGGTTCTTAATCGCTAGGAAATAGCTGGCGTCTGGATGACTGCTGTGTATGTAAGAGGCCATGACAGGAGGGACCCAGTGCCTTGGAAGAGATTTGTGATGTTAGTCTCATTGGGTCTTTATTTCTTCATGGATTCCTTTCTGAATAGCAACTTAGCAGATACTCAGTTGAAAGGACCACCTGTGTGTGTGTGTGTGTGTGCGTGCGTGCGTGCCCCTGTGTTCATGCATGAACCAGAGCTGGCAGAGGCAAAGGACTGGGGAGGTCCCAAAGTGTAATCTTATAGAGAATGTATAAGAAATACACTGAAGGCAAGAGAATGAAAAATTGACCTAATTAGAGAGGTCCTCAATTCCTTTAATGACTTTGTTTCTCTTTGCACAACCCTTGTTCTTTGTATTTAAAGATTCTACTTCCATTTAGTGGTGTCACTTACTTCTTACTGAAATGAGATGAGCAGTGGCTTCTTTTTTGGATCCTTCAACCTCATCCTTAAATATATCACCAAGAGGTATGTCTTATTCAATCTGGCTTTAATTCAGTCCAATAAATATGAACAAGTTCCTACCTTATGCCAGACTCAGTGCTTGACAGTTGAATACAAACATAAGGAAAACATAGCTGCACATTATGAAGAGGTTATAATACGGAGGGGAAATCAGATACATTGCATAGGTATTGCATAGCTATATTCATTTTCTGTTCATAAGGGTGATTTTTGCCAATCCTTGGAGGACACTCAAGAGGTTAATCATATTTCCTCCTAAATCTGGAGTCTTGTCCATCATCTCCTGGGTTATGAGTCTCTTCTCTGCAGATGGCTTTATGGTTTATCTCAGAAGGAACCCACCCACAGGTGGAACCTACCCAGAGCTGGACCAGGTCTGTCTCACCCAAGGTGAGATAGACCTATATTTTGGCCTCTACCAGGTCCAGTACTTCAGACTACAATGTAGATACATGAAATTCTTTACTGAATGACTATTTGTTTAAGGTTCTAATCAATCCAGAAATGGTACAAGTTGCCACCTTGGGAAGTAAAAAGTTGGATCCACTTTATCGTGGGCCCAAAAAATGCTCAATGACCTTGAGAATATGGGTCTCTGGGCAACTCTGGACTGTAGCATTGTGGAGCACCCAGAGCTCAATTGTGCTTTCTTACTCCCTTTCCCAGAATTGAAGTCATAAGGCCCCCAGTGAAGACCAACCCAACCTCCCCATTGAGTCACAGATGAAGGAAAAGGAACCAAGGGGGTAGACACCTGGCCAGGCCTCCCAGCAATAGGTCTGTCTGGTTTGTGACCTCATCCCTATGCAGCCTGGGAATACAAAGGACCCTTCAGCTTGAGCCAACATGGGTCATGAGAGCAAGTGAGGAGATGAGCCTGTTCTCTCCTCTTACATCCAAGTAGCCCTACCCCCTGGTATGTGGGATGTGATCCCAGGAATTTCTTCTTCTGTCCACTCATCAATCAGGCCAATTCCTCCTCCTTTGGGAATTGTGAAGAAAGGGTGAGAAAGAGGACCAAAATATGCATTCCGATACTTTGTTCTGATCTTGGGGTGGAAATCTCCTTTCCTCTCTGAAAATGTGTATGTGCACTGGGCAGGAAGGGTAGCTGGGGATATTTCTGGCAATGAGGCCAGACAAACAACTGCCGGACAAAATCTCTGACGAGCGTTCACAAGTATGTAGGGAGGATTACATTTGAAATTCTAGGGAGACATTTCCTTCTGCCCCACCTTCCAGACTTGGACGTGTACATGGAGGTTGTCACCTCACATCGCCCCCTCCCTACCTCTGGTCTTGAATTTCTTCCCTCTGGTCACCCACTGTACAGCTACCTCCCGGGATCTCAGTGCAGGGACCCCACATGTGCACTGGGAGAATGCTATGCCTTTCTAAAGGGTTTCTTCAAGAATCCTATGACCTAGACCTTTGCCTCCATGTGCAGTGCTGTCTCCGGCTCCATCGTCACAGCTGCTGGGCAGGTGTGCTGGGGACTGCCGACTGGCCCAGGGGAGCCTGTGGGCGGGCTGACTGCCTTACCAGGCCATCTATCATGTTGCACACCTAGGAAGAATTCCTCAGAGACCATGCCCCCTAATCCTGAACCTACCTGGAGAAAGGGGCATGTTTCCAATTTCCTTTTGGTCTCGCCTCTTAGGAACAGTGCATGCCTCGCTGCCCCACCGTCCCAGGCCCTGTGCCTTTCCAAGGCCATCAGGAGGTGCGTGTTGGTACAGGGGCAGATGGAGACGTGGGGCCTGGTGCACTGTGTCAGATTAAATTGTCTTGATCCAGGTCTTCATCTGATAAAAGCAGGCCGGAAGCAGAGTGTGTAGTTCATCTCCACATAGACATGTAGATAAGTGAGCTTATTCAGGGAATAGCGGGTAAGGGCTCCATGGGAAATGCTGAGAAACTTTGAAGATTTCCAAGATGAAAAAGCTTAAATGGAGGCAGGCCCCAGAGGATGCACCCTGGAGGCAGCTCTCAGGGAGGGAAGTGCAGCCAGAGGAGCCCATGAGGGCAGAGGCCTGGAGGCCCAAAGGCAGATCCACCACATGTTTGGGGAAAATGAGGCTGACCGTTAGGCTGTGGCGCAGGAAGTAAGGAGGGAGGGGGGAAGATGGGAGAGTGCGGGGGCCGATGGCCAGGCCACGGAGTTCAGACGCCATACAAGAGGCATCCCACAGTTACTGAAGGCGTCTGAAGAGAGTGGCTGCATCAGAGCAGTGCTTCAGGAAGCAAGTCCCACAGCAGTGTCTGAGGGACTGGGGGACAGAAGGCCAGGAAGTAGGGGGACCGGCTAGGATGGTAAGCATGAGAATGAGGATGGTGAGGAGGAGGAGGAGGAAGATGATGGTATTAGAAGGGCATTCACTGGGGGCGCCTGGGTGGCTCAGTTAGTTTAGCATCTGACTTCAGCTCAGGTCATGATCCAGCATTCCATGAGTTCGAGCCCCACGTCGGGCTCTGTACTGACAGCTCAGAGCCTGAAACCTGCTCCGCATTCTCTGTCTCCCTCTCTCTCTGTCCCACCCCCACCCCACTCGTGCTATCTCTCTCTCAAAAATAAAACATTAAAAAAAAAGAATGGCATTCACTGTTTCAAGCACTTTTCATGTCTCTCGGGTAATCCCCACAGCACTGCTGTGACGGAGACTGCTGTTTTCACTATTTTACAGACAATAAAACTAGGGGATAGAGAGGTTAGGTCACTTGTCCAGGGTCCCCCAGCTAAGAGGTAAAAGACCCAGGGTGCAGCCAGATGCTCTAAACTGCTTATTCAGGCAAAACACAAGGAGGGCCTGAGCAAAAGTGGGCCGTGCTACAATATAGCAGTGGCATCACTGGAATAGGGGTGCCCGGAGGAGGGAGGGCTGGCGTGCAGAGCAAAATGGAGCATGGGCGTCAGGCATCGGCGCCTCCCTTCCGAGCTGCCGCAGTCCTGCCGGTTTGCCCCCTTTCACCTGCCTCTCAACAGCCGCCCTTTACACAGCAGCTTTGCGTAACGGAAAGCACATCGCCTTATTCCTTGGGACAATTCAGTGTCCTCACGGCTCACAAGTCTAAAAGTCCAGGGTCCTGACTCTGGCTGACAAACCCTACCCGCAGTGGCTCCAGCCAGTCTGTCTGACACCGCGTCACAGCCCCCTGCCCTGGTTGGCCTGGCTCCCACTTGCCCACGCCCACGGACCCCTGCCTCCCCACCACTGCCGAGTGCCAGCTGCTCTCGCTCAGCATCCCTCCAGGGTCACGGGCTCCCGCTGAAATGCTCACTCGCAGAGAGGCCTGCCCGGGCTGCGTCGCCTGAGCTGTCGCCTCTCGTCACCATCTGTCACATGCACTGTTTTATCAGTCGCCACCAACGTGCTCATGTTTACTTGTACATGTACGTATTTGTCTCCTGTGGATGCGGAAACCGGTTACTACACGTTTGCTACCTTGAAACAACAGCCATTTATTCTCACACAGTTACCGAGGCCAGAAGTCTGAAATCAGCCCGGGGCCTGGGCCACAATCAGGATGTCGGTCCACAGGGCCATCCTGGCTGTGGAGGCTCTAGAAGAGAACCTGTTCTTGCCTCTTCCGCCTTCTGGCGGCCAGAAGCGGTTCTTGGCTTGTGGCTGCCCCACTCCCGCCTCCAAGGCCAGCGTCTTCTCTCAGCTCCGCGACCGCCGTCACCTCCTCTCTGTATGTCTGGGTCAAAACCTCCCTCTGCTTCCGTCTTAGAAGAATACATACAATTGTATTCGAGGCCCCCTCTGATAATCGGGGATAATCTCCCATACCAAGACACTTAACTCAATCACGTCTACAAGGAACCTCTTTCCTTGCAGGTTGACATTTACAGGTTCCAGAGGTTTGAGGCCTGATATTCTCGGGAGGCCATTATCCTGCCTCCTGCAATTTCTGTGTCCCTCCATCGCTCAGTGGGAGCAATCTGCTGTGCCCCAGGCACCTAGGGCTGTGCCCCCAACGTGGCAGATGCTCAGCTGGTATTTACTAAGTGACTAAATAAATTAATATAGCCCAATATATTTTATACTAAAAAGCATTTTTTATTATATGTTCATAATTTAATAACAATACGCCATACTGTTCTAACTCCTATAACAATAAAATAGCTTTGATATGACAGTCATCTTACAGAAATGAAAACATGATTTAATGAAATGGCATTTTATGAGCTTTAGGCAAAGCAAATGTTTGAATTATCTTGTTTAAATTAAATGGCTCTTTTGTGTTCAGTAGGAAGCATCACTAAGTGTGTCTATCTTGCTAATACAGTGGCATCATTATATTCTAAATTATACAATTTAATTACATGTAACTTGAAATTTAAACTGAAATATTGTTGAGGTACAAGGATAACCTTTACATCCACTCGTTATTATTTTTTTTTCAAATGACGTGACACTCAGAAAAATTTAACAAAATCTTCTGTTTTCAACCAGCTAAATAAACTGTAAGACCTGGACAAATCCAATTCTAACCTTTGCTTTGCCACTTATTGGCTGTGTAACACTGGGCAAGATATTTGAGTCTTCTAGGATTCATAGCTCCTGCTCTATAAAATGGAGTTCTCGAGAAGAACAAGATTAGTACAGATAAGCACCTAACGTGTACCCCTGGCGGTCAGCCAGCATTAGCACCCCCTTGGCCCTTCTTTTCTCACAAACAAGCCAGGGACAAAAACCCACTTTATTTATGTATATATGTTTGTATGTAAGTATGTATGTGCGTATGTATTTATTTATTTTTAAATTCTCAATGTTTATTTATTTTTGAGAGAGAGAGAAAAAAAAGCACAGAGTGTGAGCAGGGGAAGAACAGAGAGGAGACAAAGAATCCGAACCAGGCTTCAGGCTCTGAGCTGTCAGCACAGAGCCCGATGCGGGGCTCAAACTCACAAGCCATGAAGTCATGACCTGAGCCAAAGTCGGACGTTTAACCGACTGACCCACCCAGGTGTCCCCAAAACTCCATTTTAGATCTGATAACTCTACAAACCCACATACACTATGCACAAACACATGAGCCTAAGACATGTGACATGACACAGTGAGCCCTTCCAGCGTGAACCGTGCTTGTTTCTTTGCCATTGCTTTGTGCAGTTGAGAAACCACCCCAGCTGCATTCTGGGATTTGATACCTCAGCCAGAGGGATTAGAAAAGAGCAATGAGAAGGACTGAAGTTGAGCCCTTTGCAGAGAGGATGCCATTCTTTGGGCACCTGGTGGTTAACTGAAGCTGGTGGAGAGAAAGGAGGCGTTGTCATCAGAACTGTCCGAGGGACAGAGAGAGAGAGTGGACTAAACATGGTGATGCCCATGTTTCCTCCAAGGAGAAACAGACCACCTATGAAGGAGTTTTTTTGAAACAGGGAACAAGGGTCAGTTTACCAATCTGAGCCTGAGCAGGCAGTGCTTCTAGAGGTCACAGGACTTATATCAGAGCACAGTGGGGTGGTTCCTCTTTTTGTTTTTTCCTGTACTTCTTTTTATTATGGGCTCATGATTTATTTCGTAGAATTTGAGATTCAGAGGAGTCCTTAGAGATAATCTGGCTCAACCTCCTTCCCCAAGCAGAAATCTCCTTTACGACGTTCACAGCAGATGGCCATGCTCTGTGCTGTTGCTTTTGTTATCATTTGTTTCCTGATTAGTAATCCTGATTAGTAATCAGTTTTTATAGAACATCATTAAGTTCAAGAGTTTATTTTTTAAGTCCCCATTGGAATGGCTGTCTATTTTCTGTCTGTGTGTGTGTCCTATATCAAATTAGATCCTAGGGCTTTCTGTTCCCTGGTGGCTCCAAATATTAGTAGGGACAGAAAAGGGGGCAGGAGGTCTTGACTTCTTAGGTAAGGCTCCTGGGTAGAATTCAGATCAGGGAATTGGGAAGAAGGTTAGGAATTAAAAAAAAATTCTTAGTTTGAGATAAGTTTTTCTGACCTTCACTGTTGTTTTTTAAATAATGCCAGTTGAGATTTTCTCCTTATACAAAGAAAGTTGGTTCAAAGTCGGTTCCAAGAAAACTTCGGGAAATACATAAAAAGCACACAGAAAGAATAAACATTCGAGGGTCTTGCGATGATATGGCTTCTTCAATTTTCATATTCTTCTATTTTTATATTGTATTGTGGACATTTTCGATGTTGTTATATGTTCTCCTGCAATGTCCTTCCTAATTATGCAGCACATTCTATTGTATGGCTGTGGAATTATTTACTTAACCTACCCCTTCTAGTTCCTCTCACCTCTTGCCTCTTCATGCTGGTCAGGGAAGCTGCGTCTGGCACACGCGCTTCTTAATCTGCCTTGACTTTCATCCAGACACAAACGCTTGTTTCAGTGTATTTGGATGTGATGATACTATTACCATGTGTTTCCTGGGAGTGATCGCAGTGGTGCTATGGAGTCCATCTTTGGGCTTTGTGTAGATGACGTGTTAATTATACTCTGTCAAGCCCCAAACTTCGATTCCTCAAGCCTCTCTCCATAAGCACAATCATTTGTGTTTCATGCTGCAAGTGAGAATCAGTCTAAATGGTAGCTTTCAATCAGACTTGGCTGCTAACTTTGGCTCCATTGACTTGTCTACTTGAGTCAAGGCTCAGGCCACAGCAAGGCCAGTAGTGGGCTGGTGGGACCAGAATGGACTGCAGCAGAATCACCTGCCTCACATTCTGTGGCTACCAAGCCAGGCCAGGGGTCTATTAGAGCTCCCCTTCCGGGAGCAGAGAGTGCTGCTCATACACCTCCACTTCCCCTCACCTGGCTCTCTGCTATCCCTAATCCATATGAGGCATCGTACTGCACTGTCATTACCCAGGACAAGTGGCAGTGGGGTCTGAAAGCAAAAGGCAAACACTTGCAGTGGGACTCCGGGAGAAGCTCTGTGACCTGCTGTTTTGAGAAAGACGTAAAGAGTCAGGGATGTTAAGGTTACTGAATCTTGAACCTGTGTCAGATAACTGGCTTGTTCGTTTGGGTTATTTGGCCCTGTAAGGACAGATACACACCCCTACCCACACACCTTTAAAAGAAACCCCTGGGCCAATAAGTCTTCATCTGCTGGTTTGATCTCTGAGTTCACAAATCCCTGTCTCATTTGGTGCTAACTGAACAGCTGTCTATAGAGCCAGTCCTGGGACACTGACCTTGATTCTAAAACTTTCACATCCTCTTTGTGTAGAGTCATACCCTTGCTATTGTCACCATTTTCATCCTACTTCCTCCTTCATCCAATGCTGGATAGAACTGCTGACTTTACTGGGGGTCTTTGGGTATCAGACAATGAACTTTCACATGAAAGAATGCCCTTCTTCTCTTCTTGGGGATGCACTTTGTCACTGGGTCTTAAATAGTGTTGCTTGTGTTCTGGGTCTCATGATGGCATTGGCAGTGATGACATTTTACCATGAGGCTTTGGAAGCAGTGGACACAGACATGTGGGAAAGGATGACAAAAGAGACACATGTGTAGTGGCCTGGGGTAGCGACTGATTTTGCCTGACATTCTCTTTCTCCTTGTAACAGAATTTGTCCCCTAGCTGCAGAAATGGGTAAGTGACCAGGCCTAACTAATCATAGCCTCCCTTTCCCTGGCCACAGCAATGAGCCCAGGAGTGGGCATGAGACCCATACAGAGTTAATCAGAGTCTTTCCTAGGGATCGATTCACATAGCCATGATCTATAACATGTGGGAGAGGACAGAAAATGAAGCCAGTACATAAAGAAGAACAAAGATGGCAGATATGAGAGACAGGAAGAGAGAAAAGTATCATGGAGGCACCAAGCACTGATTCTGGTCCTTGGGGCCCTGGTCCCCTCCACTGCAACTTCAATTAAATGAAAATCTTCAGCCTTTTTCTTAACAATAAGACCCAATTATTCTCTCATCTTGCATAAGCTAGTTTGTGATGTCCTCTGACACACACGGCAAAATGGCCCTGACTAATGCACTTTCTGATGCCAGCAGGTGCCAGTTTGATTTGTGAATACAAATGAGACATCCCTCTAGGGACTTCTGGAAATAACATGAGGACACTTTGAGGCAAGCAAGATGAGGTCTCCTGCCATAATAATTCGGGTTGTAAAAGGGAAGCATGACCTTGTTTTATAACCATAGGCTGGGAAAGCCAGGAAATATGTAGGTTATACTCTTGGAAATTCACACAAATCTCTTCCCCAAACTGGCTCCTGGCTGGATCTCTCCCACCTACTGGTGCCTGAGTGCATCAGACAAGCTCAGACATATGTCTAAAACCTGGAGATCACTTGGGCTCTGGCTGGACATGCCATTTACTTCACTTGATACTGTAGAGAGAGAGGATTCTGAGGTTTCAATGGTTGGATAAATGTAGAAGGAAGAGGAAGAGGAGAAGGAGGAGAAATAATCAAGGGTCACATCAAGATTTAAGGTAGAGGAGGCAGGTGTTTGGTGAGGCCACTAACCTAGATAAAAAACAATTGAGGGGAGAGCAGGTGTGTAAAAGATACATTCAGAGTTGGACTTTACCACAGACAGTGCGTGAAAGTCCACTGTTCTGCTGTTTTAGCAGATGCTTGGAACACAGCTCTAGAACTTAGGAGAGAGCTAGATGTCACAGGCATGTGGATAGAATTGAGACCATGAAGACTGGATAAGATATTTCAAGATGCTTGTATTACTTTCCTAGGGCGGCTGGAACAAATTATCACAAACTTGGTGGCATGGAAGGGCAGAAATGTTTTCTCAGAGTGCAGGGGGCTAGATGCCTGAAGTCAGGTTGTCGCCAGGACCACACTCCCCCTGAAGGCTCTAGAGAAAAATCCCTCCTTGACTCTTCCTCCCTTCTGATAGTTGCTGGCAGTTGTTGGTGTTCCTTGGCTTGCAGTTGCATCAAGCCAATCTCTGCCTCTATTGTCACATGGCCTTCCTTCTGCATCTGTCTATCTTTGTGGGTCCCCTCCTTTTCTTATAAGGACATCAGTCATGCTGGATTTAGGACCCACCCTAATCCAGTATGGCCTCATTTTAACTTAATTAATTGCACCTGCCAAGACCCTAGTTCCAAATAAGCTCACATTCTGAAGTTCGGAGTGAACATGAATTGTTGGGGGGAGGGGCACTATTCAAGGCAGTATAAAGGTGAAGAAAAGAATGAAAGAAAGCTAAGAGCAGAATCTTGAGAAGCACTAACATTCTGGAGGTTAGAAGGGAAGTGTCAGCAGAGAAATGAGAAGAGAGATAGAGGAAGTAAGAATGTGACAGGGGGGAAGAAAGGAAGCCAGGGGAGTAAAGAGTCTTCTTGAAGCACAATTACTAATCCACAGAGCTGTTGAGAGGTCAAGTGCAAGGGATTCAAACAGGTCCCTGCGTGTGTCCATTGGAGAACACTGGTAACCTCAGTAGGGTGACCATCCACCTTTGTTTACCCATGACTGTGGGGGTGGGGAGCTGCTTTGAGTGCAGGACTTTCAGGACAGTGTCAGGCCCACCTGGATGGCCGGTCTCCTACCTCAGCATCAGCATTTTTTGGAACTGAGGGTGGAGAGAAGACAGGCATGAAGTTTAACGGGTTGGGAAGTGAGTAGGAATTAAGAAATGTACTTGCCAGGGGTATGGCTGTGGCTCTCATGGCTGTGTTGTGTTTTTCTGACAATGTCACTAGACTGGGAATTTCATTGGTTAAGATCTTCAATTACGGTCAGCTTAGTCTCTAACCACCTGACATCATGGAACAATCAAGTTATTGGGGATCAGAGTGTCCCTCAAATGCAGTGAAAGCCACTCTGACCTTCCTTGTCTGGCAGGACACTCTAGGGCACACTATTTAAATGAACCCAATTTGAAAGTTCACCTATTTCTGCTGAATATGATAGCTGTCTTGCTCTGCTTTGGAACACTTATCTTCAAAGCATTCAACACTAGGCACAAGTCTTGATTTTTCCTCAAAAAGAAATCATCAGGATGTCTGACTCCATCTAGACCTTTGGATGTATAATTTCATTATTCATGGCTGGTGCTCCTCTTCTGGCTTTTGATCTGTAGTTTACAGAATATGTGCAGAAGAAGGCTCTCTTTTCCATAAACTGATCTCTTTACCCTCGCAGCCCAGAATAACTTTCCATTTATTCCTCTGATAAAGCGTGGATGCCGTGAGCCAGCATATATTAAATCTATCATTATACAAACACAGCCCTAGACTCTTAGTCAGCCCAGATCGGCAACCAGATCACTGTCAGAGCTCCTCAAGTGTTTGCTGATGATGAACAGCAAAGGGGGCCTGAGATTTTTCACAACCATCAAATCTGGAGAAGGAATCTCATCTAAGAACAGTTTGCAAAGTCTATCTCCAGTATCCCAGTGTTACTAGTAGATTTCCAAGGGAATGGAAGAAACAATCTCAGCCTTAATTCACTAATACGCATTTTAAAATACACATCAAAACCGCAACTGATTAAAATTCATCAATGGCTTTCTGCCTCTCTTCTGATGAAGATCAGTCATTAACATAGCTTCCAAGGACCCTGCCCTCTCTTGGGAACTCACAAATACATATATATCTTTTATTGCTCTAAATAACGCTCATAAAACAACAACTTGTTGATATAGACATCAATGTTTTATTCATATATCTAGATTTTTTATTTAGATATTTTAACATATATCTAAGTTCTTTGACAGCAAGAGGATATTGTATCTATTTCACCTTTGAATACCCAACAGTGCCTCATCATGCTCTTATGGATAGTACATGCTCTATGATGTTTATTGAATTAAGTCCTATTCAAATGATTATTGAAAACATTTACTTTTCTTATGGATTTCTGAGAAATGTAAGAAACTTCATCTTCTCCCATCAATAATTTTTTTTAGTATACTTCATTTCCAATGGCTCTGTTAATAATGTAATTCAAAAGCAAAGAAGTTTATCTAAATATGTATGTCTGTGCTATTGTTGACCTCATAAAGAGTAGATTCCATTCATTCAATTCATTTCAGTCAGTGTTAATTGAGTACCTATGATGTCTGAGGCTCATAGTGTGGGATTACAATGCTTCTTATCAGAGGGGTGATTTGGGATTTAAAAAAATCTCTGAACAAGTTTGGGCTCCCAGGTCCAACAGGAACACTCACAAAGCAGTTCTCTCAAGTTTACAGAGTAGCCCTTCCTCTTTCCTCCATCCCTTCCTTTCTTCCACAAGATGTTGTTGGACATCTATTAGAGATGGTTGTAATAGCTCTGGATTAGATATTTTGGAAGGACTGAGACAGAAGAAGAGATGCTGTCCTTGCCCATTTGGAAAGAAAATTTGGGTAGATAAGGCACCTAACAGCAAGGATCTGGGGTTAATTCCCACCCCTGTTCTGTCACTAAGAAGCAAAGCAAACGTAACAAGTCATCCCCACAGCTCAGGACCTCAGTTTGTTATCTGTAAAATTAGGGCATCAGACTGGATGATATCTGAAGAATAGTAGGGATTAGAAAGTCATTGAACCAGATGGCTCTCACCAGCAACTAGAGCCTTTTGGCAGGAAGGCAGAGTATTGTTTTATTGTTTTCGTTTTCGTTTTGTACCTGTAGAGAGCACTGTCCCCTCTCATGGTACAAATGTTGGAAGAATCCAGTGCAGAGTTAGGTTAAATGGGAGGTTCTTTCCCAACACCACAGGGCTTTGTCCTGCTGCCATGCTTCGGCCACTTCCATCACCTATAAGGCTGGGAAAACATCTCAAGCCTAGCATACTATCATAAATCTAATGCATAAGACTGGATATTTATTTTATTAGTATTTTCAACTGCACCAGCGATTTGGAGTTCAACAAGAGTGAATAGATGATATATTTCTTAACTAGTAGTTATGAAGCTTTAAGGAAATAAGTAGCTCACAATCTTATAGATTTTATTTGCCTTCTAATATTTTAAATGATCTATATCAAGATACAAATTTTGTTGTTTTTAATTTAGACAGATGGACATAGGTAACCAAATCAACTGGAGACTAGACTAGATGCTTGTCTCAAAGTCTGAAATTAGATCAGTTACACACATTCAGTTACAGGTAACTGAAAACCCAATGACTGGAATCATAAGAACATCTGTTGCTCTCCCTGAGTTTCTATCTGGGCCATTTTCTTGCTTTTTCAGTTGTAAAATGGTCATCATAGCTCCAGATATCCGCTCCCCACACGACTGTAACCACAAGAAGGAAGCAGAATAGACCTCTCCTTGGGTACCTCCCTCCTTTTATTGGAAAGAAGATCACCTTTCCAGAAGCCTTCCCTCCAGACTTCCCTTTTATCTCAGTGGAAAAGGAAGCTGACAGAGAAAATATCCCATTGTTGTTTTCAGCTTCTACTTTGGAAGGTATACAAGGGAAAAGAAAGTTGGGTATGTCTGTGGATGGCCTGCCAGTGTTTACCAGAATCCATCTCCTGGGCCACTCACCATCTCTAGACATTACTCCTCCCCAATAGCTACTGTGGGTGGAATGCTGTCACCCATTTTCTGCACGAGAACAAATGTAAAGAATCACCCAGTTACTATAGCGATCACCAAATCTCCAATCTCTGGGTGGTTGGTAATCTCCAACATGTCTCAATGTAGATTCTCAAAGTGCAACAGCCTACAACTAAAAGACAATGCACTCACTTCAAACACAATAGTGTAGAAGGAAGAAGATATCCTTAATAAAATCTTGCATTTGGAAAAGGGCATAATGGGAAACACACAGTAGTCCCTGGTTCTTAGCACATACCCAGTCCTGTAAATCTTTAATAAATAGTGAGAATGAGAGAGGATTCAATTTCTTAGTTAACCTATCTAGAAGCCTATGATATATAGGATATATAATACGAGGCAAGGAAATACGATGCAAGGCAAGGAAAGCCTTCAGCCTATGATGTAGATTTTCTGTGAGAGAAAATGGTGAAGGAAGTAGGATTGGGCAGCAAAAGCCTCCGGCTTGGAATCAGATCTGATAAAGTCTTTGCTAACTCAGTAGGGAGCTTCAGAGCAAAGATAGTTCATTAGAAGATCCCCACATTGTGCAGAAATAGCCAGCCCAGTTTAATCATTGACTAGAGGCTTCTCAAAAAGACTGTGGCTTCCAATCTACAGCTGAGCAGGACCCCAAAGAGGCTAACAGCTGGAGGCTATCAGCTAAGCATTCTCACTGCGCATTCTTTCTTAAAGGGGTCCTGAGTGGGGTTGCTATGGAGGTGCAAGGGTATGGCCAGCAATATAGTGGACTGACTTTGTTTGTGTTTTCTCTTTATTAGTTTAACGGTGGTTGCTGTGAAGAAGTTGAATACAAGAGTGTTGGATGGGGAGGCTTCATTTTTATTAGCCCTGTGCCCACAGGCAAAGAAAACTAAATGAGAAGCGTTTGAGAGGTTTGGCTTTAACTTTGCTGGTCTTATCCTTTGCTGTGTCTACACTTCCCTGCTGCGGACTCCAGTAAGTCTCTGAATTGTGAAATGCTCAGTCAGTTTAGATTGCTGGTTATCAGCAGAGAGCCTCCCAGAAGAGGTGTTTTTCTTCCCTTTCTAATGACAGATCTTGTCTAACCTATGATTATCTTTTTCTTGTGGGACTTTGCCGTAAGCTGCAAAAAGTAGCCAAGGTAACCCAAAATCCTAAATGCCTCTTACCATTTCTCATAACACTATAGCCTCAGTAGGCAAGTGCTTTTGATACAGGTTAGCTGGGTCCGAGGACCTAGAGAAAGTCCCACAGGACCAGCCATGAGGGTCCTTGGCGTCATGCAGAATGGAAATCAAACATGAGCCTGGAGGAAGTGAGAGTAGGGTTTTGAAGACATAGAAAGAGAGTATAGATACAGACACAGCATCTGGGAGACTCGGAAAGGGAAGTGAGTCTTGTCTTTGCTTGGGGCCTGGGGTTTTTGTTGATGGTGGTGTGGTGCACATGTCTTCTCAGTAATCCAGGAACAAAGACAAGTGTTTAGGTGCCCTCGATATGTCACTTAGGGCCGGGAGCCGGGGATCTTGATGAGTCAGTCTTCTTGAAAAAAATAAAAGAGTTCATAATGACCCCACCTGATCACTCCGTAGATGTTAACTATTATGCTGGAAGACTCCAAAGAAATCATGAACTCCTTTTCCTTTACCAGGAGGACAGGCATGATCTGTTCTGTAAGACATGTGTAAGGTGGATGTGTAGGTCCCAGCAAGAATGGAAACAGGGAAAGTTTTACACAGGGTCCCTTTAATTTCCCTGTTTGAATCTCAGGCATGAAAATTAAGACTCTGAAACAAAGGTCTTGTCACCTCCTAGTAAGTGTTAACCAATATCCCAGCCTTCGGTGGAAGTCCCCACTGCTCCTGTGCTGCCACCTTGATTCTGTCATTCTGTATTTTCAGATATATTACTTCTGCCTCTCTGTTTATCTCAACTAAATTTAAAAAGAATGTGTTTTGCTACAAGTAACAGAAAACCTGAATTGCAGGGGCTTACACAATAAATATGTTTTCATTTCCTACACAAGAAGTCTGGAGGTAGGTGGTTCCTGGGTAGGTTTAGCATTTCTGTGGTATCATGACACCAGACTGTCATCTCATTCAGTTTTTTGGCCTTCTCCTCATGGTCACAAGATGGTTGCCAGAGCTCCAGGCACTATATCATGTCCACAAGGCAGAATGGAGGGTCATGTAAAAATGTCTTCCTTGTGTGCCTCCCACCTTCGATGAGAGAGGAAAACTCCTACCCAGAGACCTCCCAGCAGTGTTCTGTTAGCTCTACTTCAGTGGCAAAGGGGGCTTGGAACATGAGTCTCTAGCATTTTCACTCTTGAATGGGAGGAGGGCAAAAGGGAAGAGGGATTTGGAGAAGTGCCAGACAACAGTGTTTGCCATGGGATCATGCCTATTGATCTCAGTCCTTCAACCTCCAGTTTGAAAATAGAGATGAACCATCTGTTTTTCCCTTCCTGGGGAGTTGCAAGTTATGAATAAATTATGGTGCCAGAGCCCCAGAGACTCCTTAAAACAAAGTACTGTCAACCTAAGGTCCTCATTTCATTAAACCCATATTAGTTTCTATTGCTCATTTGACGGTATCTGATTGTTCCCTAGGATAAGATGTATTGGCAGTATAGAAGGGAGGAGAAAATCACCTCAAATCCACTCTGCCATCCCCCTTTCTTCCCAGTGCTGAGTAGTCATGGGACCCCAACATCCTCTGGTCGTTTCTGTATAACCAGCAAGCTAAGGCTACAAGTTCAGGGCAAGGGGATTGACACGTTTCAGAAACCTCTGCTAGAGTCCTGAGAAGGCCATTGGACTGAGATACATTATCGATGGAGTGACTTTAGCCACCAGAGGCGAAGATGGAGTATTAGGAAGTGCTGGGCCGTTACGTGCCCCTGAACCGACACCTTTATAAAGCTGCCCATCTGCCTTTCTCCCCACGGGAGGCTCTCCTCACTCTAATTCCATCTTCCCAGATTCCTTTATCGCAGGAGTCTTCAAAGGGTTTGGAAGCAGTTCTCTGAATTTCTTGGATGAAAATGTCTAAATGTATTTATTTCTATTTTAAAATATCCTTGTGTTGTTTCCTCATCAAAGTGATTTCGGTGTCATGTATTTAATTTGCCATCTGTTTTGTCTTGTCTCATAGTCTTTTATGTAGAAGACGGACTCTTCCTCTCTGGGGTGTAGTCTTCTAGCTCTCACGATGGCTTGTCCTGGGCCAGCACAAGTCTGTTTTACTTCAGGACGGCAGGGGAAGGCCCGAAGTCAGATGCCCCAGCACTCCCCTCCTCCTAGTTTCAACTCAATTAAGAAAAAATAAAGGTAATTCTTTCCAAAAAGAAAATTCCCTTCCTTTTTCAGAAGATACTTCCTTTAGAAGCAGGCCTGGCTAATGGCTGATTATGGACCCACAGGTCTACACCAGAAAGCGTGCACGCCCAAGAGGCCTTCAAGGGTGCCTTGAAGAATCAAACACAGTCATGTAGTCATGATTGTCACTTGTGGCCTGAGTCCTTTCAGTTGGCCCAGACTTCGCGTGCCGAAGGGCTGGGAACGTGCGGACAAGAGCTTGTACTTCCGCGCCTGCTGCACTTCTCTCTCACATGCCCCACCTACATCTCTTGCTTTCCTCTTCCCTCCTCGGATCCTCATCGCTTTGCTGACCTGCAAAAGAGAACTATATCTCTCTGACACAATGTGTTTCTTGCTCCCTGGTGCTTGGGGGACAAGCACAGGAGCCCCCACCAAGCAACCACTCCAGGCTCTTAGGGACCCATTCTGTTCTGGTTGGTCTATCAGCTTCCCCAAGTCCATCAGTCCCGGATTTTGGAACTTGAACTGGCTTTCTCGGGAGTTTTCTGGATTTGGTCTGCATCTTTCCTAGACCATGGTCAGTTCCTCTGCTCCCCGCTTATACTCTAGCCAGAGCTCTTCTGGCTCCCCAACGTAGAAATGCTGCATGCCCTTCATGCCAAGGCAATCCCAATGGGCTCTCACCTCCATGGACTGCTGGGGCTTATCTATGAGCCCTGACTTGATATCTGCTTTCCAAGAATGCCAGTAGACTCACAACAGGACCATCAAAATGGTCCTGAATCCATTAGTTTGAAAGAGTCAGTCACAAGGAATTTGCAGCCCAGATGTCAATTAAGATCTTTGCGCCTTTGTGATTCAAATGACATTGGCTTTAAAGCGCAGTTTTAAAAACTGCTTTAAAGATGGGCTTTAAAAAACTATGAGAGCCCATCTGTCCAGATCCCACATCTAAGTATTCTTTTTACATACCGTGTGATTTTGTCCAGATGATTTAACCTATTATTTTTTGTCTGTAAAATACGCATAAGAATACCTTTATATATTTGGGATGATAATTCAGTAAAGTATTCCAAGTAAATCACTAATAACAGGGCCAGGCACACAGTGTTACCATTAGCTCTGCCCCATGAGAAGGTCCTTGTGGGTGAGTTTAATTTTCTTCTAGTAACAATGTCTCCAAATTTCTACAGCTGCAAGAGGCCAGTTCTAGGGACTGTCTTGTCATCTCATGTTCTTTGGTTGTTTTCTACGCTGTCACTTCATGCTGCCTACCTCTCAGATTTCTTTACTTCCCCAATAGCCTCTGATCAGTAAGGTTGTATATGCAGAGAGCTTCCCAAAATGTTAGGGCAATGAGGGGGATTTATGATGCAGTGCTACTCAACCTAGATTTAAATACAAGGCATCCCATTCTTAAAAGTTCTTTAAACTCCACAGTCTCCAGCATCCAGCCCTCCCCTCATCTCTTTACTGACTGCTGCTTTTCTTAACTTTATTTCTCTGTATGCTTAAGGCAAAGGTCTTGGGTTTTGCCTTCTAAACTAGAAAGTCCCAGGATTTTCTTGCACAAAGAGAGTTCTCTTGTCCTAAGACGAACCCTAGTTGCAGCTTTTTCAGTATCAGAGATCCCCCTCTTTATATGGTGATGATGATAACTGCTTGTGACAAGCAAAGATTCAAATGGGCACTAATAACAAAATGGCAACTAACAACTATCATTAGCTTGTGTTTTACAGTCTACAAAGCACTTTCGAATTCTTTATGGTCTCATTTGAATACATTTCCTATTCTCTTTGTGCCTGGGAGGGTTTACAAATAAGGGCTTCATACCAGAGGAGGAACACACACAAGCACCCATGAACACGGGCATACAGACACACAGCTCCTTGTTTTCTGTGGGCTCTGTGATGCTCACGTAAAGCCCCATGAGGGACAAGGCCCCAGATCGATATATAGACAGTGTCATTGATACAGTGTCTGTTGGTCCCAAGTCCTGGTCTGGAAACCCCTGACACTGTGGGCCACCACAAGGGGCTATTACCACTCTGCTCCATTAGTGGATACACGTATTGAGTTTCTGAGGATACAGAGAATAGATAAGCTCATCTTCCTTTCAGATTACTGGGTCATTTCTCAGCATGTCTGAAGCCTGAACAAGAGTGAGGCTCTGATGAATCACACTCAACATCTATAGTTCAAGCAGGAGAAATTTGAAGTTTGAACAAAGATTTAAGTACTTCCAAGTACACAACCTTTCATCTTTAAGGACTAATTCACAGCATGTATTTTATACATCTTTATAGGGTTATGTTGCCATTCCTGGACCCTTATTTCTTAGCAAATGGGGGATGGAGTGACACTTAACAAGTGAATGCATTCAGCAAAAGAGCTTGCCTTGACATGTATTTCATTGGGAGAGGCTGTAAATATTTTTTACATGTGTGTCTGTGTATCTGTGCGATGCTTCATTTTGGAAAGCAACAATAACAACTGAGTCATTAAGCAACAGAGAGGCTAATGTGTCAGCTGGGCTAGTGGGAAAGACGAACAAGGATCATCTTGTCAAGCCATGAAATGGATTGTGCTTTGGCACAAGCTGCTTGCAGTTTCTGCGTTCCACAGTTCAAGGACTTGAATTTAACCTGTGGTTGTAAGGTAAGGTATCACCATGACCTCAGGCAGCTTACCTGAGGTCCTCCAGGGTCCCTGCCACAACTGGGATGGGAAGTTGCTGGAAGCCTACAATGTGAACCAGTCATTGCCCAGGACTTTTCAAAGTGTCCTGAAGAGCTGTGGAAATGGAGCACAGTGATTTGTCAGGCATGTCCCCAAGGTCTTTGCCACCATCAAAGCTTGTAAACAAACATTTAACATTGTAATTGGCTGATCATTTCTTCAGTTTTCATCATTAGATCCAAAACTCCAGGCAGAGATGGCCCTTATTTGTCTCCATATATCCAGCATCTAACACAATGCCTGGCATAAAGCAATTAATTAGTAGATTTGTTGATTGAATAAATGAATGGCCCTGTCCCAACAGGACAAAGGAATTAGGGTATTTTTTTTCTGAGCTAATGATTCTCCTATGACAATGTTTCCCTCCCCTAATTTCCTTTGAGTCACTTTATCTCTCTTGTGTTGCATGAAGGTAATGAATATTAAGAACATTTACCCTTTATTTATTTACTCTCTCCCTGGACAGAGAGACAATGAATAATTTTACCACTAAATCAAATAAAAGGTCAAAGGGAGGTGTGATGGATTAGGAGCATAGGAGAAGGCATGCCGAAGCTTGTCCTGAGGCCAGGCTTGATGGAGATGTCTAAGCAGCTTCAGCTGAGAGTGGGTCTCAGCTACCTCCTAGGGGCAGTTTGAAACGTGGGCAGCTGTATTTGTCACGACAAGAGAGAATTAGTGGCTGTTAATGGGTGGAGTCAAGTCCTGTAACACTTTGGTCAGTCCCTCTGAAAAATAATTCTCTGCCCAGATGCTATCAATACCCAAAATAGGAGTCATCTTTTATATTTTAAGTTAATTTAATTTCAGAATATGATGTTTCTTTCCTTCTTCCATTCTTTCCTACCTTCCTGCCAGCCCTCCCTTCCTCCTTCCAATACTTACTGGACATCTACTACAGGAAATGTATGCTGAGGATTATGACGATGAATCAGCCATAGACTTGGCCTCAGGGAGCACAGCCATGCAAGGGAAGACATGACATGTGCTTAAAAAACAAGAGAACTGGGCAGAAAATAGTAACTGGAAAGCAAGTAAAGGTAAAGTGTTATAGGAGGTCAGAAGAGATGTGCCTGATGTTTTCAATGAAGTGCATCTTATACATCAATACCTGATTGTGTTGTATGCAGCTTTACAGTTTACAAAGGTCTCTCTTATATATTTTTTGTTTTATTGCTCCTCACGATAACCCTATAAAGGTACTTAGTTTGCCCTCAGATTTATTCCTTATTGGTTGTTTGCTCTACTCTGTATTGCCAGGGTCCTGACCCTGCGGGCCGTGTGCAATCCCTTATTAGCAGGCTTCCAATGGGGTTTGGCTAATGGGAAGCACTGGTGGGAAGTGGGGGCTTCTCCACTAAACAGTGATTGGCCATTCTTACTCTTAGGGCTCCACCTGCCACCAGACATGCCATTTGGGTCTGGACTTCAGAATTCTGCCTCCTTCCCCTTTTCTCTTCCTTCTGTTGCAAATCTGTGGTTTACCTTACAATCACTTGGGTCTCAGAGGCTCTATCACCTGAGGAAGCAGTTCTTTCCATTAAAATCCCTTAGTTGTAAATATTAGAGAGGGATTGTGTTTTCCTAATTAGATTCTAATTATTTTTTTTAATATTTAGAGATAAGGAGAGAGAAGAATTAAATGACTTCCCCCAAGGTCAACCAGATACATGAAGCAAAACCCAGGTCTGTTTCCTGATTTTAAATCCACTGCCTGTGATGCCTCCCATAGAGATAATAGCAACGAAAGGGTCATATAAAGAATTTTCTAAGGTCATATGAAAGCTATATCTGGTTGTTTTTTTCCTGTGTGCTTTTGAATTTGAAAGAGCTTTAATCTTGTATGGTATGGCCTTTGTTTTCATTTGTTCTTGAAAAAGTTAATTTATTAACTAGATTAGGAGAATGCCACACAAGTGCTTGTAGATATTAGCCTGACATTTGACAAAGTCATTCATGATAGCCCGATGGAATAATGCATGTTGGTACAGTCACATGGATTAGTAAATGATGCCAGATAAAAAACAGTCCTTGTCCTACTTTATGCTGTAACATCTTAATATTGCTATGATTATCATGATTGCCTTACTTCAAAAGAAGAAAAAAAGCAAAAGTCATATTGAAAACTTTAGCTTTAGAAAAGTTTTCATACATATGTGAGTCAGAGGTACATTTGTACACATTACCACACCCTGGCTGCAAGAATGTTTTCATTTTCAGTGTTGCTAAATTAATCACTAAATGTTATAATCATTTAATCAATTGATTTAATAATAATGAAGCACTGTTCTCTGAAAAGGCCTATGAGGAAAGGCCTTGAGGGTTACGGGCCAGTGGGGAGCTGACCCTGGAGAGATGGACAGGAAGGGGGGCTCTGTACGAAGGCTCAGTTTGGAGGGACTATTGATTCAGAAGAGTCCTTTGGGGTGAAGGCTATTTTTTCAGGTGATGCCATTACGTGACTCCTATTATTTCTCCTATGGAATAAGCAACTGAAAATAGAAGTCTAAAAGCACCATATCACAGTTCAAGAATGGTCACTTACACCACATCCATCAGCCAGCAAATCTATTTTGCCTTGAAGGCTGAGGGGGAGGAGTAGGAGGAAGGCAATTTGATGGTGCTGTTTCCTTCTTTGCACATGAAACTAAATAAATAGCCTCTTTTCCTGTTTTAAGTGCATAGTATTGAAGGCTCAAGTATCCATGTCTTCCAAATACTTTGTGATCTCACTTACATGTGGACTCTAAAAACAAACAAATCCCAACAAACTGATAGAAAAAGAGATCAGCTTTGTGTTTACAGAAGCAGGAGGTTGTGGAGAAGGAATTGAAGGAAAGTGGTGGAAGGGCATAAACTTCCAGTTATAAGGGAAAGAAGTGCTAGGGACGTAATGTTTGACATGATGGTTAGAGCTAACACAGCTGTATGATATATAGAGAAGCTGTTAAGAGAGTAGATCCTAAGAGTTCTCATCACAAAGACATTTTTTTCCTTTTATAGTATCTCTATGAGATGCTGGATATTAACAAAACTTACTGTTGTAATCATTTCACCAGTTACATAAATCAAACCATCACGCTGTACACCTTAAACTTATACAGTGATATATGTCAATTACTTCATTTAAAAAACTGGAAAAACGATTATCCACTTCTTCAAAGGGTTGGGCTTGGAAAAGTTTACATTTAAATCCCAGTGATTCTCAGTTGTGGATCCTAGGAGACAGGAAAATTATGGAGTCATCTTTGTCAAACACAGTGGCTAAGGGGTATTTAACATAAGTCATGTTAGTTGTTAGGATAGGTGCACACAACAAACAATTGCCCGAGACTCATGCCACCTCCACCTGAGTGGAACATGTGGTACCTTATGATTGTCCTGGTCTATGTTAAAACCATAGCGGTGAGATTACATTCCTTCTGAAGCTGGGATTGGGATGTCCCCTTAAAAGAGAAGGGCTTCCTAGGTATCCATTTTTGGGAGACAAGGTGATTTATCAGGAAAAATTCTTATAGTTCTTTCGGGCAAGACATCCAAGAGTGTTTCTGCTTAGAATGGATGTGGGACCACCTGCAAGGGAGAATCCATATGGGATCATATTGTTTTGTTGCCTGGAGGGGCCGAGAATCCACTGCGGAGAGAACTTGGGAATTGGTGGACTCATCACTAAATTCCTTTAGACTGTGGAGGGAACAAACTGGCCTATTTCATCTAACTCTACTGGTGAAAGCATCTTGTCCACATTGGTGGGGTTAGTGAAAAATGAGTGTCTTTTAGGTGGGCGTATTTAAGGGGTTGCAGCAGTCCCTGATGTCTTGGTGGTGATGGCAGTGGTGCAAATGGAAGAGCTTCAACGGAAGTCAAATCCTAAGCAGGAAAGAGTAAGACTGCGAGGTTCATTCACCCTTTCCCACGTGGGAAGTCTCCTGTTATTGCCAACATTAAAAGACTGAGGTTTTATTATATTAAGGGAATTATGGCTAGATGCGAATTAATACTATTCCTTTATATAGGAATGCTCATTAACACACAAAAAGACTACATTTCCCAGCAGTTAGTTTGAGACCATGTGACTGATAACAGCCTAGAGGGCATGGGAAAAGTAATATGGGCCACTTTGAAACCTGTTTCATGAAATCTGTGAGAATCTCAGCTCACTCTCTTGTGCCCTATCCATGTACACGGTAAAGAGATGGCAACCAGCCCAGTGCCCTGGGTGCTGCACAGAGACAAACGGCTTAGGAGAGCTGCCCAACTACGCTGGACTGAGACATGAATGAGAATTAAATTTCTGGTAAGTCCCTGATATTTGTGGATTTATTTGTTACAACAACATATCCTAATGTATGTACAAAAATGTTGAAAAACCACCAATCAATAAACCGTTGCCTCTTATCTGGAGAAAAGGGTATGGTAGTGTATGACATGGCTCTGCTCTCTGCCTGTTAATGATCTGAATGAGAAGGTATGTGGCTGGTTCAGTTGGAATAGTGTGTGACTCTTGATCTCAGAGTTATGGGTTTGAGCCCCACTTTGGGCATGGAGCCTACTTACAAAAATTATCTGGATGAGGACACTGTTAATATGTTGATGAAATTAGGAGCTGTTAGGCAACAGGAAGAGATACATTGTGTACCCAATGGTCATATAAGAATCTAAAAAGTAACTAACAAATTTAGAATATGGGCCAAAATAAAGATAAGGTTTTATAGGGCCAAATGGAAACTCCTACACGTTATATCCAAAAAGCCAATTGTACAAGTATAGAATGGATGATATGTGAAAAATGACTTCGACTTTTAACATGACAGTAAGGTCAATATGAGTTAAAATGATGAGAGCATACAAGATCATCTTCAGCTACCATAATAGAAATACAGAGTCTGAAACTAGATATTAGTCCCTTTCTATTTTATACTAATCAAACCAATACTGCACTCTTTAGTTGCCTCGGATTAAGTTTTAGGAATATCTTCAAAGAAAATTACTCACCATTATACAGAGGTTTGAATTAATGGTATGAGGAATGACTGACAGGACTGGGTATGTTTACTTTGGAGAAAACTAACAGGGACCTTAATAACAATCTAAAAAATATACATTTTAAATAGAACTCCCCTATGACCCAGCAATAGCACTGCTAGGAATTTACCCAAGGGATACAGGAATGCTGACGCATAGGGGAACATATACCCCAATGTTCATAGCAGCACTCTCAACAATAGCCAAATCATGGAAAGAGCCCAAGTGTCCATCAACTGACGAATGAATCAAGAAGATGTGGTGTATCTATGCAATGGAATATTACATGGCAATGAGAAAGAATGAAATCTGGCCATGTGTAGCAATGTGGATGGAACTTGAGGGCATTATGCTAAGTGAAATAAGTCAGGCAGAGAAAGACAGATACCATATGTTTTCACTTATATGTGGAACAGGAGAGACTTAACAGAGGACCATAGGGGAGGAGAAGGGGAAAATATAGTTAAGGAGAGGGAGGGAGGCAAACCACAACAGTGGTAAATACTGAGAACAAACAAAATTGATGTGGGGTGGGGGGAAGGGGAAAATGGGTGATGGGCATGGAGGAGGGCACTTGTTGGGATGAGCACTGGGTGTTATATGGAAACCAACTTGACAATAAACTATATTTAAATATATATATATATACACATTTTAGGGGGAGGAGTCTTAGGTGGACCCTGGGCTAGTTTCATTCCTCGAACAACAAGATTGACAACAGATCATTTTGAATACCTAGGAAGTCAATCTGAGGATTACAAGAACAATCTGTATAATTTGAGGAGAGAATGTGTCAGGTATGTGCTATGGAGACAGAAATTGGAGAAGCAAAAAGCCACAGTACCAGCGAGAGCCCTTTCCATGTAGAGAACAAGAGAAGGGGAGAAAGAGCAGTGTATCAGGTTTGTGCAAGAAAACCACTCCCCAAAATCACTGTTGAGGGAATCATGAGGAACAGAGTATTGCAAGTTTTCACAAACAGTAGAGCTGAAATTCTGAGTTTTTGGAAATCTTTGGTGCTCACTGGACTAGATCTGGGCATGTGGCAGTCCTCATGGGGAGAAGGAAATGGGCCCAGGAGCAGACAGTGGACAGTGTGATGTGGGGATCCTTGCTGGGTTGCACTGGGAGAGAAAGTTCCCCTCCCTGAAGTATATTTAGAAGAGGGTGTATTGCCTTTCTATGGACAAAAGGCCAGGCTGGCATCCTTGAGCAGCTATTCAACAACAGGGGACAGAGGTGTGTGCAGAGAATGGATAGAGTGGTCACAGCTTTTTGCTGTGCATCACCATAAACTCCAAGCACCTGCATGACTATGCAACTGTTTTCTGGGACAAAATGGCACCAGGTGCAGTGCTGCAAACCTCTCTTCTGAAGACAGCTGGGTGATCTGATCTTCCCCCACTTACCAGCAGAGTCAGACTTCAGTGAGTCACACTGTGCCCTCAGTCAGGGCTGGAGCTACTTACACCAAACCCTACCACCCTGCACCTTCCAGGAGCATCTTTACTAGGGCAGATCTGACTATGAGAGAGCACAGCAGGCCTCTCCCACAAAGGACCAACACAGCCCCCCTCACACCCTTGCATATACTGAGTCTACTGATTATAGAGTGCTCTAAAGTGTCAGCTTCAGCTCTGGTGGAAATAGAATCCGGCTTTTTTTTTTTTTTTTTTTTTTTGGCCAGTTGAGCTTATTTTAACAAATCAAAGCATACCTAGTTAAAGGTCCAGACTCTCCCACGGCAAGCAAGGAGGAACTCTGCAGAGGACTGACCTGGGGGAAAGAGAGGCCATATCACAACAGCAGAGTGCACACAGCATACACCAGAAACACTTCCTAAAGCTCCAGGCCTTGCACAGTGTTTGAACCCTTCTTAATATAGCATTAGTCTCAGGAGCAGGAAAGATAACAAGTTTCCATAATGCACAAATGACAGAAACCTAGACAAAATGATAAATGGAGGAATTCTCCTCCAAAGAAAGATAAAGAAGAAACCACAATAAGGGATTTTCACAAAATAGATATAAGTAATATATCTGAACAAGAATTTAGAACAACAGTCATAAGAATAGTAGCTGGGCTTGAAAAAAAAAAGCATAAAATACTCCAGAGAAACCCTCGCTGCAGAAATAAAAGACCTAAAATTAGGCCAAAATAAAAAAATGCTATAATTGAGATGCAAAACTGACTGGATGCAATTACAATGAGGATGGAAGAAGCAGAGGATTGAATTGATGATACAGGAGATAAAATTATGGAAAATAATAAAGGTGAAAAGGAGATGGAAAGAAAACTATTAGATCACAAATATAGACTTAGGAAATCAGTGATTCTATAAAGCATAATAATATCTGTGTCATAGGAGTCCCAGAAGAAGAAAGGAATGGAAAAGGGATTGAAGGTTTCTTTAAACAAATTATAGCTGAGGATTTCCCTAATCTGGGGAAGGAAACAGAAATTCAAGTTCAAGAGGCACAGAGAACTCCCCTCAAAATCAACAAAAACAGGTCATCACTAAGACATATCAGTGAAACTTGCAAAATACAAAGATAAAGAAAGAATTCTGAAAGGAGCTAGGGACAAAAGTCCTTAACTCACAAGGGCAGACAGATCAGGTTCACAGCAGATCTGTCCACAGAAATGTCTCAGTCCAGAAGGGAGTAGTGGCATGAAATATTCAATGTACTAATGGGAAAAATATGCAGCCAAGAATGCTATATCCAGCAAGGCTGTCATTCAGAATAGAAGAAGAGCTAAAGAGTTTCCAAGACAAGAAAAAACTAAAGGAATTTGTGAAAACTGAACCATGTCTGCAAGAATTATTCAAGGTAAACTTTGAGTGGGAAAGAGAGACCAAAAGCACCAAAGACTAGAGAAGAACAGAAACAATCTCCCGGAACAGCAACTTTATAAGTAATACAATGGCATTAAATTCATATTTATCAATAATTACTCTGAATGTAAATGGACTAAATGCTCCAGTCAAAAGACATATGGTATCAGAATGGATAAAAAGACCCATCGACATGCTGCTTACAAGAGACTAATTTTAGATCCAAAGACACCTCCAGATTGAATGTAAGAAGGTGGAGAACCATTTATCATGCTAATGGACATCAAAGGAAAGCTGGAGTAGTCATACTTCTATCAGACAAACTAGATTTTAAATGAAAGACTATAAGAGATGAAGAAGGGCACTATATCATAATAAAGGGATCTATACAACAAGAAGATCTAACATCTGTAAATATTTATGCCCCCAACGTGGTAAACCCGAATATATAAATCAATGAATAACAAACTTAAAGAAACATCGAGAATAATACAATAATAGTAAGGAACTTTAACATTCCACTTACAGCAATGGACAGATCATCTTAGCAGAAGATTAACAAGGAAACAATGGCTTTGAATGACACACTGGTCCAGATGGATGTAACAGATACATTCAGAACATTTCACTTTGAAACAGCAGAGTACACACTGTTTTCAAGTGTACATGAAAACTTTTCTAGAATAGATCACATACTGGGTCACATATCAGGCCTTGATCAGTATAAAAAGATTGAGATCATACCATTCATATTTTCAGAGCTCAAATGCTATGAAGCTTGAAGTCAACCACATGAAAAAAATTGGAAAGACCACAAATACATGGAGGAAATGCATGGAAGTTAAAGAACATCCTACTAAAGAATGAATGGGTTAACCAGGAAAATTAAAGAAGAAATTTGAAAGTTTTCAATGAAGCCAATGAAATTGAAAATACGACAGTCCAGAACCTTGGGATGCAGCAAAGTCAGTTATAAGAGGGAAGTATAGCCGTATAGGGCTTTCTAAAGGAGAAGAAAGGTCTCGAATATACAACCTAACAGAGCAGTAAGTAAAGTCCAAAACCAGCAGAAGGGGAATAAAAAAGATTAGAGCAGAAATCAATTATAGCAAAACAGCAACAACAACAAAACCCAGTAGAACAGATCCACATAACCAGGAGGTGGTTCTTTAAAAGAATTAACAAAATTGATAACTCTCTAGCTAGACTTATCAAAAAGAGAAAGTCGCTAAATAGATAAAATCGTGAATGAAAGAGGAGAGATCACAACCAACACTGCAGAAATACAAACAATTTTAAGAGGATATTATGACGAATTATATGCCAACAAATTGGGCAATCTAGAAGAAATGGACAAATTCCTAGAAACATAAAACTACCAAAACGGAAACAGGAAGAAATAGAAAGTTTAAACAGACCCATAAGTAACAAAGAAATTGAATCAGTAATCAAAAATCTCCCAACAAAAAAGAGCCCAAGGCTGGATGGCTTCCTAGAGGAATTCTACCAAACATTTAAAGAATTAGTACCTATTCTTCTCAGACTCTTCCAAAAAATAGAAACGGAAGGAAAACTTCCAAACTCATTCTATGAGACCAGTATTACCTTGATTCCAAAACCAGACAAAGACCCCACTTAAGAGGAGAATTATAGACCAATAACCCTGATGAACATCAATGCAAAAATTCTCAAGAAGATACTAACAAATTGAATCCAACAAGACATTAAAAGAATTATTCACCATGATCAAGTGGGATTTATTCCTGTGATGCAGGAGTGGTTCAATATCCACAAATCAATCAATGTGATATACTACACTGATAATAGAAGGTATGAAAACCATATGATTCTTTCAATACATACTGAAAAACATTTGACAAAATACAACATCTTTTTCTTGATAAAAACCCTCAAAAAAGTAGAGATAGAAGGAACATACCTCAGGATCATAAAGCCCATATATGAAAGACCCACAACTAATATCATCCTTAAAGTGAAAAACTGAGAGCTTTCCCCTAAGGTCAGGAACTCAACAGGGATTTATACTCTCACCACTGTTGTTCAATGTAGTACTGGAAATCCTAGCCTCAGCAATCAGACAACAAAAAGAAATAAAAGGCTATGTAATTGGGAAGGAAGAAAGCAAAACTTTAATTTTTAATCAATGTTTTGTAGTTTTCAGTGCACAGATCTTGCATCTCCTCAGTTAAATTTATTTCTAAGTATTTTATTCTTTTTGGTATTATTGTGAATGGAATTGTTTTCTTTCGTTTTTAGATAGTTTGTAGTTAGTATATAGAAATGCAACTGATTTTTGAATGTTGTATGTTGGTTTTGAGTCAAGCCACTTAATTAATTTCCTTCAGTAGTTCTAAGTGTTTTGGTGGTGTCTTCAGGGACTCCTAAAAACAAGATCATGTCGTCTGAAACGAGTGATAATTCTACTTTTTCCTTTCTGACTTGGATGCCTTTTATTTATTTATAACTTCCAGAACTATGTTGAATGGAAGTGGTAAGAGTGGGCACACTTGTCTTATTCCTGATTTTAGAGGAAAAACTTTTAGCTTTTCACTGAGTGTGATATTAATTGTGGCCTTATCACCATATAAGGCTTTTATTACATTGAAATGCATTTCTTCTATATGTAAGGGTTTTCTGGGTTTTTTTTCATGAATAGATGTTCAATTTTGTCAAATGCTTTTCCTGCATGAATTGAGATGATTATATAATTGTTATCCTTCATTTTGTTGTTAATGTGCCACACTGATTGGTTTATGGATGTTGAACCATCCTTATATCCCTAAAATAAACCCAACTTGACCGTAGTATATAATTCATTTGATGTTTTGTTGGATTTGGTTTGCTAGTATTTTGCTGAGGATTTCTGCATCTACTTTGGGAATACTGGCCTGTAATTTTCTTTTCTTATAGTGCCCTTGTGTGGTTTTCAATGCATATATTGGAAGAGAAGAAAGATCTAAAATCAGTCATCTAACATTCCACCTTAGGAAACTAGAAAAGGGGGAGAAAATTAAATCCAAAGTAAGCAGAAGAAAAGAAATAAGAAGCAGAGCAGAAATAATTGAAATTGAAAACAGGAAATCAATACAGAAAGTCAAGGAAACCAAAAGCTGGTTATTTGAAAAGAACAATAAAATCCATAAGCTCTTGACAGGCTAACTAAGATAAAAAGGACACAAATGACTAATAAGTGAAATTGAAGATATAACCACAGATACCCTGGAAATTAAAAGGATAATAAGGGAATAGTATGAAAAATTCTGTGCTCACAAATTTGATAGCTTAGATGAAATGGACCAAATCCTTGAAAGACAGAACTTACTAAAATTTACACAAGAGAAAATAGACAATGTGGGTATGACTGTATCTATTTAAAAAATAGAATCAGTCAGTAATCAGTCTTTCAAAACAGAAAACACTAGGCCAAGATGAGTTCACTGGTGAATCCTGCCATACACTTAAGGAAGAATTATGCTAATTCTCTACAATCTCTGTCAGGGGATAGAAGCAGAGGGAATAGTTCCTAACTCGTTCTATGAGGCCAACATTACCTTAATACCAAAACTAGACAAAGACATTACAAGAAAACTACAGACCAATCTCTCTTATGAACATAGACCCTTCTGCTTTTGGATTTCCTATTACGCATATATTGTTGTGCTTGACATGGCCCACATTTCTCTTAGTCTCTATTCATTTTTTTCTATTCTTTTTTCTTCCTATTACTCAAACTGGATAGTCTTAATTGACATACCTTCAAGTGTGCTGATTCTTTTTTTTTTTTTAATTTTTATTTATTTCTAGGAGAGAGAGAGAGAGAGACAGTGTGAGCAGGGGAGGGTCAGAGGGAGAGGGAGTCACAGACTCTGAAACAGGCTCCAGGCTCTGAGCTGGCAGTCAGCACAGAGCCCGACGTGGGGCCCAATCCCACGAACCGCGAGATCATGACCTAAGCGAAAGTCGGACGCTTAACCGACTAAGCCACCCAGGCGCCCCTCAAGTGTGCTGATTCTTATTCTGCCTATTCAAATCCGCTGTTGAGCCCCCTGTAGAAATCTCATTTCAGTTTTTGTTGTTCAACTCTACAATTTTGTTCTTTTTATAACTTTTGTCCTTATTGGTATTCTGTATTTGGTAAGACATAATCCTCATATTTTACTTTAATTCTTTAGACATGGTTTCCTTTAGTTCTTTGGACATATTTAAAATGACTAATTGTAAAGTTTGGGTTTTTTTTCCTAGTTAAGTGCAACATCTGGGCTTCCTCAGGGACAGTTCCCATCTCTTTCTCCCACCCCCACCCCCCATTTATTTCTTATTTCTATGTATGTCTCATAATTACTTGTTAAAAACTGAATGTTTTAAATAAAATAATGTGGCAACTCTAAAATTCAATTTCTCCCATGCACTTGAGGTTTATTTTATTCTTGTTGCTATTTGTTATTGATGTGATTTGTATATATGTTACCTGACTTTTGAACCAATTTTGTAAACTCTATATTTTTTTGTTATGTGTGCCCACGAAATCTGTTCAGTTAGCTTGGTAGTGAGTTAAATGGCACTGGGAAGTAAGATATACATGTAGAAAATAAAAGTTGACTTCTATTTACACCTCCCCCACACAAAAATCAATTCCCTATGAATTGTAGACCTAAATATTAAAAATATAACATGAAATTTCTAGAACATTGGACAACATCTACATGATCTTAGACAGATATTTGTATTTCCATATAATATTTAGAATCACCTTGTCAACTTACATACTAATAATGGTTGGGATTTTATTTTAGATTGCACAGAAGTACTAAATCAGTTTAGAGAAATTAACATCTTGACAATATTGAGTGTCTCAATTGGTATGTCAAAATATGGTATGTCTCTCCATTTATTTAGGTCTTTCTTAATTTTCCTTCGGTAATGATTTATAGTTTTCCTTGTAGAGGTCTTGCATGTCTTTTATTAGATTATTTTCATAGATATGTTGTACTTTTGGATGTTATTACAAATGGAATTCCTTTTAAATTTTATTTTCCTTTTTCTAGGGGCCAAGGCTGATGTAAAGAAGTATGATTAGTTGGCCTATTAGAGTTCTTCAAGAAACAGAACCAGTAAGATATATATAGATATATATGAGGAGATATGTTAGGAATTGGCTCCTGCTGTTATGGAGGCTAAGAAGGCCCTTCATCTGCTGTCTGCAAGCCAGAGAACCAGGAAAATGGGTGTTGTAATCAGTCTGAGACTGAAAGCCTGAGGATAAGGGGGCTGATGGTGTAAGTCCCAGGGTCTGAGTAAAAAACCTGAAAAACAGAAGCGCTGATGTCTGAGGGCAGAAGATGGACGGCTCAGTTCAGAGAAAGCAAATTTACCCTTCCTCCACCTTTTTTGTGCTATTCAGGCCCTCAAAAGATTGAGTGATGCCTGCCCTTATTGGTAAAGGAGACCTTTAAGCAATTTGCTGATTCAAATGATAATCTCTTCTGGAACCACCTTCATAGACACACCCAGAAATAGTGTTTTACTAGCTATTTTGACCTTCCTTAGCCCAATCATGTTGGCACATAAAATTAACTATCACAATTAGTATATTTACCATGAAACACATAACCTTATAAACACAATTTAAAATTTTAATAGCATACATTTGTACTTCAGACTTTCTACATACATAATCTTGTCTTCTGAAAAATTAAAACAAAGGAAAAAGAAAGAAAAGAGAAAAAGGTTGTTTTATGCCTTCTTTTCTAAAACTCATTTATTTTTATTTATTTGCTTGTTTGTTTTTCTGGCTTCATTGTACTAGCTAGAACTTTTATTAAAATATGAATGTAAGTGGTGATATCAAGCATCTTTGATTCATTTCAAATCTCAGAGCGAAATTTTTCAACAATTTACCATTAATCATGATGAGAACTGTAGGTTTGGATGGAGAGTTCGTAATAGATGAAAGATATTCTCGTCTATTCTTTGTTAACAAAGGGGTTTCTTCCACCCCCCCGCCCCCCATCGAAAGAATGTTAAACTTCTGCATCTGTTGAGATGATTGTATTTTGTCTTTTTCTGTTAATGTAGGAAAATATGTTGATGTTGTTGTTGTTCTCTCCTTCAGGTCTCAGTCATTTATTTCTATAACCCCTTGGGAAAAAACAGTAATGAGGCCTGTTACATCTGGATTGATAGGGGAAAAACCCGTTATAAGATGGCCGACAGGATTCATAGGGAAATTCTAACCCCGACCAAAGACTCCCTTTCCAGGTTCTTCTTCCTACCCCGCTTGCCATGCGTGTGCCACATTACTACTAATATGGAATGCGGAAGTAACGGACTATAAATTGTTCCCTCTACTTATGCTCAGGACTCAGATCTCTGAAGACTGATTTCCTCTGAGCCCACCAGTGTGAAATAAACTTCCTGCCTTCCAAGATCTCTGAGCGCCGCTTGGTTCTTCTGCCGGGTGATCCAGACCAGGTTCCATAACATCATAACAGAGAAGGGCATACCACACCTTAAGCACACCTGTTTAAAGAACTACAAAGGGTTACAATATATTCCATAATTGAAAAATGATAATATCCTAATTTTGAACGGCTGATAAACTACTAGCCGTTTATAATAAAATAAGAGACGATACCAGAGGTTGCAAACTGGTGACCTGAAGAGTAAAAATGGCCTGCAGTGGTTTTGTCTGGCCCATAGTAGTTTTAAACCACTCCATCCCTACCCCCCAACACACAGTTTGTTGCTAGTAATACAAAGATTTTACATTTACATCTGTGATTTCTGCCTTCTCTTAAATATATATATATATATGCACACACACATACATACATATCTGACAAATTAACGGGCCTGCATGCAATAGTCAGCTGGAGAGTACTCCCTTTTGACAAGACAAAGTATTTGTTCATTAATTTGCCATTGATGTATATACTAACATACCAAATTGCTGCTTCTAATTTTTTGTACATTTGTAATCTTGGCAGACTACTGGCCATTTCATGAAAATGTAGTTTAGTAAGTATACATTTTACACTGCTATAAAATGCTGGAATGGATTATACCAAAATGAAAAAGATAAACTGAAGAGCAGGGGCGGGGAAAGTTGGAACTTGGACTTTTAAGACTCTAAAGCAGGCCAGACCATAATAGTTTAGAAAATGTTATACATACACAACACGAGGTGGACCCTGCAGCTAACTTTAAGAACATACCAGCAATCTGTAAGAGACACAGACTACAAAGTTGGTTTCCTTTATCTTGCTAAACTGTAAAGACCTCACTTTGATATAAATTCGAAATGTTTAATGGGATGACCACTTCCCAGATAATTAAAACACTATTGATGTAGGATACATGTATGTGAAAAGTAAGGGAGATGACTCATTTTCAGTAGTACCAAATAAAAGCTGTGCTGTCTAATTATCAACAGGTTTACAACCTATTGGAAAATGTAGCGCTCCCCCCTCCCCCCCAAAACAAATGGGAGTCCCAAATCCTTAGACACTTCACTCCCTGCTTCTTGTCCTGTTTCTGGGCTTTACAATGAGCATGCGCCAAAGAACTGAAGTCTCTGTATCACCCAAGGAATGTACATTAATTCTAATGAGGCTTTTTCCTGATTGGATGCCATGTAAGGGCATAGACAACTTCCCCGTAAGGCTGTAACCTCTGTAGTACTCAGCCAATGAGGAGCCAGGGGAGGGACTTGCACTTTAGGAGAAAAATTGCCTGCTGTAACCGCCCTGCGTGTGCCTGTCCATCAGACACCTGCTCTTGCAAGGACATTAATTAAAGCCTCGCTTCACTGTGCTCCGACACTTCTTGTCCCTCCTTTGACTGGGTCAGTGGGCTTATCTCTCAGAGTCTGTCGTTTGAAATCAGACTCAGAGGATGCATTACTAAACAATAAGCTGCCCTTACATTATTATCTATGATTAGTTTGGTAGTTCAGTTTACCCCACTTCAATTCCAGACAAGAAGTGGACATTTCACAGAATATTTTTTTACTGGGAGAGGTGGACAAAAAGTGGGTAAGTATATGATCTGCAGTTTAAAACAAGAAAACGCTTCACTTATTTCCAAGTTTCATGACGCTCTCCAAGTGCCCAAAACAAGAATATACTCAGAAACTGTAATAAGTTAATAAGTCATCCAATAAATTGCAGTAGAAAAGTCCCACACAAAAGGAGTTCATGTATTTGTAGGTATTGTAGAATCCCAGGTTCTTTTCTACATTATTTTAAAAGATGGAAATAAATATATGTTTGAGATAATATGAAGTAATTCACATCTTTCTTAGGTCAGACTGTACCAGCCACCTCGGTGCTGCAGGTGTTTCACGGATTTCGCCAGCCTTGTCCATGAGGCCCTGGCAACATCCTGAACTGTTAAAGACTCCAACTCTTGGGTTGCTGTTTCAGATTGCAGGCAGTTTACAGCTTTGGGGAAGTAATCGCTCAGTTTACAAATCACATAAATGGGGAGAGCCTTCACTTCCTGCGTGCCCGTTTCCCTTCCCCGATTACGTCTTCTAGGAGTTTTCAACTTTCCTGCATTCCTCCACTCCAAGAATTTCAAAGGTATGTGTAGGGCAGGAGGTAAATGACAGATGGCCACCTCCACCTGAGGCCCATAGCCAGCAACAGGTGGAGTGCCTAGAATCCAGAAGTCGCTTACTGCTCACGCAGAATCCTGCTCCTCTGAGCTCCCAACTGCCCGGAGGCCACTTGTCGGTGGTTTAGGAGTCACAGAAGACTTCCTACTGTTATGGGATTCTTCATCTCGATACTCAGGGTTCATTGTCTCACTGCTTTGAAGGATGAAGAGGTAGATACAAAATAAAATGGGCAGCAGGCAAAAGTTTATCAGAATGTAAGATCAGAAAGTGGGAATAGTAGGAAAGCGCTCTACAGACAGGGGACATTCTAAAGTGAATGCCCACGGACGGTAGGCAAGGGACTTTAATAGCGTTTTGGTTGGCCCCTCTCCTTTCCCCCTTGTTTCTCCTCTAGTTCTAGCCTTATTGGGTAGGTAACTCTAAATGCTTAGTCATTCCTTTATTTTTTTTTTAATGTTTTATTTATTTCTAGGAGAGAGAGACAGCGTGAGCAGGGGAGGGTCAGAGAGAGGGAGTCTCAGGCTGAAACAGGCTCCAGGCTCTGAGCTGGCAGTCAGCACAGAGCCCGACGCGGGGCTCGAACCCACGAACCACGAGATCATGACCCAAGCGAAAGTCGGACGCTTAACCGACTAAGCCACCCGGGCGCCCCTTAGTCATTCCTTTTTGATTGACTCATTCCATTGCACGAGGGGTGGTCCGCTGCCATACTTTCCTCGTGGGTCATGTTTTATGGTCTACTTATTTTTAGTTGCGTCTTCTGTTTGTCAAATTCCTGAGGGGAACCTGAGGGGGAGTAGCTCCTGTCTGTTACATTTATAAGAGGAACTTTATGCCCAAGGCAGTTTGCTCGGGGTCAGACTTTCCCAGCAAAAATGTTTTACACTATGTTCTTCCCCACCCACGGGCCTTCAAGCCTTTCTCTCCCTTTCTGCTTGCTGAATCCTATCTGTCCCTATCACTAGTCCAAATTAGTCACAGGGGGCCACTCCCCGAAAGCTGTCCAGCTGGGTCTGTGGCTCTGCAGCTGAGTACTGCGGAAACGCCCCTGAGACATCCGACAGGCCGCTGTGAGAGGGCCCACATCAGTGCCAGCTTCTGCAGGCAGCCCGGCGTCCGGGTGAGGACGCCGGACACCGCATCATCCATGCAATTGATCACTGTCTCGCTGGAGAAGTTGGGAGAGACGCAGAGGCGGCAAGGCCGGCCGGCCGGCTCTGATTTAGACCGAGGGGCGCAGGGCACTGGCCAGCGTGGGAGACCGGCACTCTGGCTGGCGCCTATCATTAACCAGATGGCAAGTGACCACTCTGTCGCAGTTCCTAGAGATGGACCAGGTCTGGAGCTGTGGTTGGTTAAGGGCCTGCGCACAGGGCACGTGCTCCAGGCCGGGACTGACACAGTGGCCGAAAAGGTCTCGCCATGCTGCCCTTGGCGCACGGTTGCTCATCTCCATCAACTGGCAGTCCGCCAGGCCAAGACAGCCCACGCCAAGTTGCTAGGAACTGAAGCAGCGGGTAGCCCGGCCCACCGCAGCCCACTACCCGGGCAGGCACAGGCATGGATGTTTGCGCATGCGCAGCGCAGACAGCACAAGGGGCCAGTGAGCCGTTTCAACCTAATGGAAGGCCTTCGGGGGGTCACCTGGGAGGCTCAGCGATTAAGTGCTAGGCTCAAGTCATGATCTTTCCTGTTAGTGAGTTCTAACCCCATCATGGGCTCTGTGCTGACAGCTCAGGGCCTGGAGCCTGCCTCGGATTCCGTGTCTCCCTCTCTCTCTGCCCCTCCCCTGCTTGCCCTCTGTCTCTCTCAGAAATAAACATTAAACAATAAAATAAAATAAAGAAAGGCTTTCCGGGGCTGTGCTGGCCGTGCTCCGGCTCCTCCTCTGGCTCCTCCTCCGGCTCCTCCTCCAGCTCAGGTGCAGCTCTGCTCGAAGAGCCTTCAAAGAACCTCCACAGGGAGGCTTCAGGGGGCTGGGTTCCTCCTCGCTCTGGCTCTCGCGGCAGCTTCTGCCTGCATGGTGAGTACCTCCTCCCTGGCAGCCGCCACTGCCTTTCCTGGAAGTTGACAATACATTGATTTTTTTTAAATTATGCAAATGAACTAAACACTGCTACCAGATTACATCACTGTTTAGAGTTAGGGTAACATGATCTTGAAAACTATCAAATGGCTTAACAAAGCAAGAGTACATTACATCCTCACATATGTATTTGTAGTGACTACATCTGTGTGTTACGTGGGACGTTAGAAAATTTGATATCCTCAGGCTGCTTGGCCCACCATATCCCAAGTTCTGAGTACATTCTCTCCTCAAAAGTGTGCTATTGAACAGAATTTTAAATCTAGAGAGAGTTTGAGGAGGTTTTAAAACAAGCATATATTGAACCAAGTGTTTTAAAACAGAGTATGCCAATTGTTTACAGCTGGGGTGTGAGAAGGAAGATGTAAATTCAGGGGACGTTTTTCCTCTACTTTTTTTTTTTTAACTTCATTTATTTTGAGAGAGAGAACAGGAGCAGGGGAGGGACAGAGAGAGAGAGAGAGAGAGAGAGAGAGAGTCCGTAACAGGCCCGACTCAGACTGTCTCACAAACCTAACCATGAGATCATGCCCTGAGCCAAGATCAAGAGTCTGATGCTTAACCTACCCCTTTCCTCTACCTTTAATGTAAGTTTTGTACTTACTTGAAGATCCCTTTAAAAAGGTAGCAAAATCAGGAACACTTGGGAGCTTAGTCAGTTGAGCTTTTGACTTCTGCTCAGGTGATCTCGCATTTGTGAGTTCGAGACTCAGACGGGCTGTCTGCTGTCAGTCTGTCAGTACAGAGCCCTATTTGGAACTTCTGCTCCCTCTCTGCTCCTCCCCAACTTGTACTCGCCAAAAAAGCAGCAAAATCAGCAGCCTTATTTAATGTAATCAAAATGTTCTTCAATGTACAAAAAGATTACGCAGAAAGAATACTGTAAATAGATACTGATTTTAAGAATAGAAGAATATGGAAAGCTTCTACAACATTCTGCACAGCCAGTTACCTACACAAATTTTTAGTACCATGAAGATAAGCATAGGATACTCCTATGCAAATACCCTCTGACCACAATTCTCCAGTAAGAACTAGTATATTGGATGGAAAGCAGAATTATTGCCTAATAATATTCATATCCAGTCAGCTAAGCAAGTTCCAGGCAATAGACCATCTAAGAGGGAAAAAGAAATAATATGCAGCAATGTAGGAGGACAGAGTAAACGATTAGGCGAAGAGCACATTTTAGGTGTGCCTGACATCCAACTTTGACTACAGGAAAAAGGAGTGGTTTTCATTAATACTCTTTCCCCTGTGGGCTCTCACAATGAGCTGTCTTTTCAATCAATGCTGTAAGTCCTTTCAATGACCAACAGTTCCTTAAGCCACGAGCACTTCACCTGGATATACTTGAGCTGCTGCTGCACCTGAGAGCAAGATGGTTTCTATTCAAACTGGTGATTTTATGCTTCTTTGTTAATACATTGATTTTTGAATGTTAAAACATTTTTTTCTTCTTTAAACCCAAAGTGACCATGCTGTGTTATCCTTCCTGGATACAGCTAGATTTGATTTGCTAAAATTTTGTGGAAGATTTTCCTTTTATGTAAATGTGAGAGGTGGCCCTCCAATTTTCCTTAACTGTAATAGCCTTAGCAAGTTTTAGTTTCAGTGTTATGCTCTCCTCATAAAATGAATTGGAAACTATTCCATCTTTTTTTTTTTATATCTGTAGTTCTTTTATTTTTTATTTTATTTTTATTTTTTTACAAATAGTTTGTCAAGTTGGTTTCCATATAACACCCAGTGCTCATCCCCACAAGTGCCCTCTTCCATGCCCATCTCCCCCCCACCCCCCAATTTCCATCAGTCCTCAGTTTGTTCTCAGCATTCAAGAGTCTCTCTCATGGTTTGCCTCTCTCCCTCTCCGCAACTATTTCCCCCCTTCTTCTCCCCCACAGTCCTCTGTTAAGTTCCTCCTAATCCTCCTATATGTGCAAACATATGGTATCTGTCCTTCTCTGCCTGACTTATTTCACTCAGCATAACACCCTCAAGGTCCATCCATGTTGCTACACGTGGCCAGATTTCATTGTTTCTCATTGCCATGTAGTATTCCATGGTATAGATAAACCACATCTTCTTGATCCATTCATCCTTTGATGGACAGTTAGGCTCTTTTTCCATGTTTTAGCTATTGTTGAGAGTGCTGCTCTGAACATTGGGGTACATGTGCTCCTATGCATCAGCATTTCTGTATCCCTTGGGTAAATTCCTAGCAGTGCTATTGCTGGGTCATAGGCGAGTTCTATTGTTAGTTTCCTGAGGAACCTCCACACTGTTTTCCAGAGGGGCTGTACCCGTTTACATTCTCACCAACAGTGCAGGAGGGTGCCCGTTTCTCCACATCCTTGTCAGCATCTAGAGTCCTCTGATTTGCTCATTTTAGCCACTCTGACTGGTGTGAAGTGGTATCTCAGTGTGGTTTTGATTTGTATTTCCCTGATGAGGAGGGATGCTGAGCATCGTTTCATGTATCTGTTGGCCATCTGGATGTCCTCTTTGGAGAAGTGTCTGTTCATATCTTCTGCCCATTTCTTTACTGGGTTGTTTGTTTTTCGGGTGTGGAGTTTGGTGAGTTCCTTATAGATTCTGGATATGAACCCTTTATCTGATATGTCATTTGCAACTATCTTTTCCCATTCCATCAGCTGCCTATTAGTTTTATTGATTGTTTCCTTTGCCGTACAGAAGCTTTTAATCTTGATGAGGTCCCAGTAGTTTATTTTTGCTCTTGATTCCCTTGCTTTTGGGGATGTGCCAAGTAAGAAGTTGCTGCGGTGGAGGTCAAAGAGGTTGTTTCCTGCTTTCTCCTCTAGGGTGTTGATAGTTTCCTGTCTCATGCTCAGGTCCTTTATCCATTTTGAGTTGATTTTTGTGTATGGTGTGAGAAAATGATCTAGTTTCATTCTTCTGCATGTTGCTGTCCAGTTCTCCCAACACCATCTGTTAAAAAGGCTGTCTTTTTTCCATTGGATATTCTTTCCTGCTTTGTCAAATATCAGTTGGCTGTATACTTTTGGGTCCAATTCTGAGTTTTCAGTTCTATTCCATGAGTCTGTTTTTGTGCCAATACCATACTGTCTGGATGATTACAGCTTTGTAGCAGAGGCTAAAGTCTGGGATGGTGATTCCTCCCGTTTTGGTTTTCTTCAATATTACCATGGCTACTCGGGGTCTTTTGTGGTTCCATACAAATTTTAGGATAGTTTGTTCTAGTTTTGAGAAGTATGCTGGTGCAATTTTGATTGGGATTGCATTGGATGTGTAGATTGCTTTGGGTAGTAATGACATCTTAACTATATTTATTTTTCCTATCCATGAGCATGGAATGTTTTTCCATTTCTTTGTGTTGTCTTCAATTTCCTTCATAAGTTTTCTATAGTTTTCATCATACAGAACTCTTATATCCTTGGTTAGGTTTATTCCTAGGTATTTTATGGTTTTTTGTGCAGTTGTGAATGGGATCAGTTTCTTGATTTCTTTCTCTTGCTTCATTGTTGGTGTATAAAAGTGCAACCAATTTCTGTACGCTGATTTTGTACCCTGCAACTTTGCTGAATTCTTGGATCAGTTCTAGTAGGCTCCTGGTGGAGTCTGCCAGGTTTTCTATGCAGAGTATCATGTCATCTGGGAAAAGTGAAAGTTTGACTTCCTTCCCAATTCTGATGCCTTTTGTTTCCTTTTATTGTCTGATGGCTGATGCTAGGACTTCCAGCACTATGTTAAACAGCAATGGTGGGAGTGGACATCCCTGTCGTGTTCCTGATCTCAGGGGGAAAGATCTCCGTTTTTCCCCGTTGAGGATGTTAGCTGAGGGCTTCTCATAGAAGGCTTTTATGGTGTTTAAATAAGTTCCTTCTATCCTGACTTTCTCGAGGGTCTTTATTAAGAAGTGATGCTATACTTTGTCAAATGCTTTTTCTGCATCTATTGACAGGATCGTATGATTTTTATCTTTTGTTGTTGTGATGTATCACATTGATTGATTTGCGAATATTGAACCAGCCCTGTAACCCAGGAATGAATCCCACTTGTTCTTGGTGGATAATTCTTTTTATGTGCTGCGAATTCGATTTGCAAGTATCTTGTTGAGAATTTTTGCATCTGTATTCATCAAGGATATTGGCCTGTAGTTCTCTTTTTTTGCTGGGTCTCTGGCTTGGGAATCAAAGTGATGCTGGCTTCATAAAATGAGTCCAGAAGTTTTCCTTCAATTTCTATTTTTTGGAATAGTTTGAGAAGAATGGGTATTAATTCTGTTTAAATATGTGGTAGACTTCCCCAGGGAAGCCATCTCCAGGGCTCTTATTTGTTGGGAGATTTTTGATAACTGATTCAGTTTCTTCACTTGTTATGAATCTATTCAGGTTGTCTATCTCTTCTGGTGTGAATTTTGGTAGTGAGTGTGTGTTTAGGAATTTGTTCATTTCTTCTAAAGTTGTCCAATTTGTTGGCATAAAGTTTTCAAAGTATTCCCTGATAATTGCTCGTATTTCTGAGGGGTTGGTTGTAATCAGTCTGTTTTCATTCATGATTTTGTCTATTTGAGTGCTCTCTCTTTTTGAGAAACCTGGCTAGAGGTTTGTCAATTTTGTTTATTTTTTCAAAAAACCAACTCTTGGTTTCATTGATCTGTTCAACTGTTTCTTTGGTTCCTATATTGTTTATTTCTGCCCTGATTTTTATTATTTCTCTTCTTCTACTGTGTTTGGGGTGCTCTTGTTGCTCTCTCTCTAGTTACTTTAGGTGCGCTGTTATATTTTTCACTTGCACTTTTTCTAATTTCTTGAAATAGGCCTGGAGTGCAATGTACTTTCCTCTTAGGACTGCTTTCACCGCATTCCATAGGGTTTGGATTGTTGTATTCTCATTTTCATTTGTTTCCATGTATTTTTTAATTTCTTCTCTAATTGCCTGATTGGCCCATTCGTTCCTTAGTAGGGTGTTCTTTAGCCTCCATGTTTTTGGGGGTTTTCCAGACTTCTTCCTGTGATTGATTTCGAGTTTCATAGCGTTGTGAACTGAAGGTGTGCATGGTATGATCTCAATTCTTTTATATTTGTTGAGGGCTGCTTTATATCTTTCTTGGAGAATGTGCCATGCGCACTTGAGAAGAATGTGAATTCCATAGCCTCAGGATGTAGAGTTCTAAATATATCTGTCAAATCCATCTGGTCCAATGTATCATTTAAGTTCATTGTGTCTTTATTGATTTTCTGTCTAGTTGATCTATCCATTGCTGTAAGTGGAGTATTAAAGTCCCCTGCTATTAGCACGTTCTTATCGATAAGACTGTTTCTGTTTATGATTGTTTTATGTATTTAGGTGCTCCCATATTTGGTGCATAGACGTTTATAATTGTTAGCTCTTCCTGATGGATAGACCCTTTAATTATTATATAATGCCCTTCTTCATCCCTTGTTACTGTCTTTATTTTAAAGTCCAGTTTGTCTGATATAAGTATAGCTACTCCAGCTTTTTTTTTTTTTCACTTCCTGTAGCATAATAGATATTTCTCCGTCCCCTTACTTTCAATCTGAGGGTGTTCGCCTGTCTAAAATGAGTTTCTTGTAGACAGCAAATATATGGGTTTTGTTTTTTTATCCATTCTACTACCCTATGTCTTTTGATTGGGGCATTTAGTCCGTTTACATTCAGTGTTGTTATTGAAATATATGGGTTTAGAGTCATTGTGTCATTTGTGGGATTCATGCTTGTGGTGTGTCTCTAGCATCTTGCATTCCTTGCAACATTTCCCTCAGAGAGTCCCCCTCAGATTTCTTTTAGAGCTGGTTTAGTGGTGACAAATTCTTTCAATTTTTGTTTATTTGAAAAGACTTTTATCTTTCCTTCTATTCTGAATGACAGGCTTGCTGGATAAAGGATTCTTGGCTGCATATTTTTTCTATTCATCACATTGAAGATCTCCTGCCATTCCTTTCTGGTCTGCCAAGTTTTAGTAGATAGGTCTGTCACCACTCTGATAGGTTTCCCTTTGTATGTTAGGGCCCTTTACTCCCTAGCTGCTTTCAAAATTTTCTTTGTCCTTATATTTTGCCATTTTCACTATGATATGTCGTGCAGAAGATCATTTCAAGTTACGTCTGAGGGGAGTTCTCTGTGCCTCTTGAATTTCAACGTCTACTTACCTCCCCAGGTTGGGGAAGTTCTCTGCTATAATTTGTTCCAGGACTCCTTCAGCACCTTTCCCTGTCTCTTCCTCTTCTGGAATTCCTGTGATATGGATATAGTTCCATTTGATTGTATTGCTGAGCTCTTGAACTCTTCTTTCATGTTCCTGGATCAATTTATCCCTTTTTTCTCAGTTTCTTCTTTTGCTATAATTGTGTCTTCTAAATCACTTATTCTCCTTTCTGCCTCTTCAATCCGTGCATTGGACACCTCCAGTTTATTATGTATCTCATTTATCACGTTTTTTAATTCATCATAACTATTTTTAAGCTCCATGGTGTTTGTAGCCGTAATTTCTTTGATGTCCTCCATGCTTTTTTCAAGCCCAGTGATTAATTTTTTAATTATTGTTCTAAATTCTTGTTCAGTTATGTTGCTTATATCTGTTTTGAGCAGTTCTTTAGCTGTCCCGTCTTCCCGGAATTTCTTTGCAGGAGAGCTCTTTCATTTTGTCATTTTGGTTAGCTTTCTATTTCTTGTTAGTTTTAAAAGCTTGTTATGCTCTCTGCTCCTGTGAGCGCTGCTGCACCAAAGAAGGCTCTTTGACTGTCCAGGGCCTATCCTTTTGGAAAGTGTTCTTTGAATGGTATCTCTTGGTCTCTCTTGTTGAGACCTTGGTTATTTTATTTCCCTAGTTGTAGCGGTATTTGGGACTTTCCACCATGTGTACTTTGGCTTGTTTCTTGAGGTAGCCCTGGAGAAGAAAACAGACAGACAAACACACAGGGAACAGAGGCACACAAATGCACAGACAAATCCAACAAACATGCAAACCGAAAGGGAAAATGAAAAAGTAAAGAGAAAAGAGGGAGGAGGGAAGGCAAATAATAAAAAAGAAAAATACATAAAAAAGAAAAAAAGAAGAAACCCAATAGACAAAGAACAGTTTAAAGCATATAACCAGATTTCCCAGCTACAAATAAATAGTCGGGTGTATGCCGTGCTGGTTGAAGAGCATAGAGTAAGAGAGAGATGAAAGTGCAGGATTGAGGCAAAATTGGAAATGAAATGAGCAGGCAGAAGGAATAAGAAGTCTTTTTTCAAAGAGCGAAAGAGTGGAATATGGTTGAAGAGGCGAAAGAAATGACGACGGTGTTATCCAGAGAAACACAGTCTGATTAGTCCAGAGAGAAAGAGATGAAAAGGTAGGTAGGTGTAGAATTTGCATCTAGAGAATGGATTAAACGTGACTGTTTAAGGAAGCCAGTGACCAGAGTTAATCAGGGCAGTGTATCCATGTTGGTCTTGCTAGGCTCAAGTAAAAAAGAAAAAGGGAGGAGGGCAGCTGTCTAGCAGTGATGGGCGTGGTTTGATCCAATGAGTCCCACAGGAGTCTTGCTTGGAGGTTGTGGGGAGAAGAGTGGCGGGCGCTCCAGTCCCTTCTTGAACCAAGCGCTGCAACTCACTTTTTTGGGTGTGTAAACTCCCCATGCCGGGGGCGCAGCCAAGGTGGGCCTTGTTCTATATCCCAGGCCAGGCCTCGTTTCCAGATCTCCGTCCTCACGCCGCACTGAGATTGCAGGAAACACAAACTCGAAGGTGATCCCCTCTGGGCAGTTCCAAGCCTCTGGCCTTCCCCCTGGGGATTGAGCCAGAAGCATCTGCTCCCATCTCGTCCAGGTCAGGTTGCTGAGGGAGGATCAGTTTCATCCGGGGGCCGCCTGGGACGAGTGCGTCCCACCTAGGGTCAGCTGGAGAGCAGGAAACCGGGTCCCTCTGTGTCCCTAACAGAGGTTTTTCTGTTCCCCAGCGACAGGGACAGTGTCGTGAGCAGTTTGGGCCACTCTCTTTCCCCTCTAACCTCCCCGCAAAGGGACATCACCCCCGTCCCTCTGTGTCTCTGGTCCCGGCCCAATTTTATATTCCCCAGTTCGCACTCAGGCTAGAAGGTTTTCTCAGCCGACTCTGTCTCCTTTGCTTCCCAAACTCCTGGATTGTGTAATGGTCCCTATGGCTTCAGACCTTCCCCGTGCGAGATATGGGGGCGAGTGCAATGTACAGAGCTCCCTACTTCTCTGCCATCTTGCCCCTTCCTTTTAATGGCCCACGGAATTTGTCAGTTTCATACAACTTATTCCTTAAATATTTGATGGAAGTGACTGGTAAATTCTTCTGCATCTAGGATTTTCATTGAGGGAAGACTTCTTAATTTATTCCTTTCATAGATAAGGAACCGTTTGGAGTTTCTATTTGGTTTTAGTAAGTTGAGCTTTCCTTAGGGTCCATTTCACCTAAAATTTTAAATTAATTAGCCTGAAGCTATTCATAGTAATCTGTTATGACTGTTAGGACTTTTCTAATGTAGGACCTGTAATGAGGTCTCCTTTTTATTTTCTAAGTTTTGTTGTTTGTGTTTCTCTGTCTCATACACGCTCATCTTTAACAGGCTGGCCAGTTACAGCTTTGGGTCAAATCTAGCCTCTCACCTGTTTTTGTACCTAAGGGTTTATTGTGACACAATCACATCTATTCATTTATTATCAATGGCTGCTCTTTCCTACCATAGTACCAGATAAACAGTTCCACAGAAATCATAAGTCTTGCAGACTGAGATGAGTTACCAGGTCCTTTACAGAAAATGTTTTTTTACTCCTGATCTATGCTATTATTAGTCTACTGAAAGAGACAAAATTTCATCTTTATTTCTCCTCTGTATATATGTTTATTTCAGTAATTTATTTTCTTTTATTATTTCTGTCTTTCATTTGCTTTTTCTGAATAACTTTTTGAGCATTTGCACAGATAAATTGATTAGCCGTTTTTATTCTTCAGTGATAAATTTCCCTCTAAATAAGGCTTTAAATGAAAGCCACAAACTTTTGATGTGTTTCCAATGCCATTTATCTCAAAATATTTTCTAATTTCCTTTGTAGTTTATTTGATCATTGGGTTATTTAGAATTGGATTTCCTAATTCCCAAACATATTTTCCAGTTTTGTTTTGTTGATCGTTTCCAGATTAATTTCACAGTGGCCTGGCAATATAGTCTGCATAATTTTATTTCTTTGAAATTTTTGAGAGCCTTTCTATGGCCCACTATATAGTCAGTTTGGGTAAATATTATGTGTGTACCATACTTGAAAAAAAGTGCATTCTGAGATCGTTATGTGTAGTGTTCTAAATATGTCACTTGGGCCAAATTTTGTAATTCGCTTGTTCATATCTCTGTCCTTACTGATTTATTGTCTGCTTCTTCTATAATTATTGAGAGAAGTATGTTGCAGTCTCTCATTATGATTGTGAGTTTTTTATTAAAGTAATTTTTAAGTAATCTCTATGCTCAACATGGGGCTCAAACTTATCATCCTGAGATCAAGAGTCACTTGCTCTCCCAACTGAGCCAGCCAGCTGCCCCTATGGCTGTGAATTTTTTACATGTCCTTTAACTTCTTTATTTTTGCTTTCTATATTTGCATACAAAGGATAGATTAAGTAACTAAAATGTTAGGATTGTACCAGTGAATTGACGATTTTATTTTATGAAACATCCTTGTTTCTTTCTGGTCATGCCTCTTGCTTCAGTGCTTACCTGTTATTACATATTATAAGCTAAACAGCTTTATTTGTTGAGATTCAAATGGTGTCCATCTTTCTCTTCTTTACTTTCAATATTTAAATGATTTTATAGTTAATACCCAATTTTTATAAGCTACGTATGGCTGGGTTTGATCTTTTATCCATTCTACAAATCTTTGTACTTAGAGTGTTAGTATAGATGTATTGATGTCTCAATGAAAGCTGTTTTATCACCTGCTATGTTTCTTTTTCTAACTTTTATTGACTCTTTTGAATTGTTTCTCATAATTCAAATTTTCCTTAACGTTTACCTATTCCTCTACTATTCTTTTAGTGAATGTCTTAACTTCTTGACATACTAAAACGTAAAATCATCTAAGAGATTTAACATTCTTTAAATCCAGTTGTCCAGTTTCACTCTTTTCCATGTGGCTGTCCAGTTTTCCCAGCACCATTTGTTGAAGAGGCTGTTTCCTATTCATTCTTCCTTTGTTGAAGATTAATTGACCATATAATTGTAGGTTTCTTTCTTTTTTTTTTTTCTTTTGTTCTATTGATCTGAGTGTCTACTTTTTATGTCAATACCATACTGTTTTAATTACTACTACTTTATAGTATAACTTGGAATCTGGAATTGTGATACCTCCCATAACCAAAATAACCAAAGCAATCTTGAAAAATAAAAGCATGATGGGTCTTTTGTGGTTCCACACATATCTTAGGATTGTTTCTTCTAGATCTTTGAAACATGCTGTTGAAATTTTAATAGGGATTGCATGAAATCTGTAGATTGCTTTGAGTAGTGTGGGCATTTTAACAACATTTGTTCTTCCCATTCATGAGCATGGAATGTCTTTCTATTTCTTTGCATCATCTTGAATTTCTTTCATCAGTGTTTCATAGTTTTCAGAGTATAGGTCTTTCATCTCTTTGGTTAAGTTTATTCCTAGAGATTTTAGTGTTTTTGCTGCAGTTATAAATGGGATTTTTTTCTTTTTTTTTTAAATACTTGTAAAGTTTATTTCTTTATTTTGAGAAAGAGAGCAGAGCCGGGGAGGGGGCAGAGAGAGAGGGAGAGACAGAGAATCCCAAGCAGGCTCCGCACTGTCAGCAAAAGGACCCAACACGGGGCTTGAACCCACAAACTGCAAATTCCATGACCTGAGCCAAAATCAAAGGTCAGACACTCAGCCAGCTGAGCACCCAGGCACCCCGTAAGAGGGATCATTTTCTTAATTTCACTTATGCTGTTTCATTCTTAGTGTACAGAAAATCAACAGATTTCTGCACGTTGATCTTGTATCCTGTAACTATACTGACTTCATTTATCAGGTCTAGTAGTTTTTTTGGTGGAATCTCTAAGTTTTTCTATATATAATATGTCATCTGCAAATAGTGAGAGTTTTATTTCTTCTTTACCAATTTGGATGCATTTTATTTCTTTTTTCGTGTCTCATTCCACTACTGTGCTGAATAAAAGTGGTAAAAGTGGACATCCTTGTCTTATTCCTGATCTTAGGGGGTAAGTTCTCCGTTTGTCCCCATCGAATATAATGTTAACTGTGGACTTTTCATAGAAGTTCTTTATTATGCACAGATATGTTCCCTCTAGACCTGCTTTGCAGAGTTTTTTGCATGATGTCGTACTTTGCCAAATACTTTTTCTATATCTATTGAAATGATCGTATGGTTTTTATCCTTTCTTTTATTGATGTGACATATCAAGTTGATTGTTTTGTGAATATTGAACTTCTCTTGCGTAATGGGAATAAATCCCACTTGATTGTGGTGAATGCTCTAATATATTGGTGGATTTGGCTTGCTATTTTCTTGAGGTATTGGCCTGTAGCTCCCTCTTTTGTTGTTGTGGCTTTATCTGGTTTTGGTATAAGGTTGATACTGACCTTATCGAATGAATTTGGAAGTTTTCCTTCCCCTTGTAATTTTTTTTTTTTTTTTTGGAATAGTTTGAGGAGAAAAGGTATTAACTTTTAAATGTTTGGTAGAAGGATGCCTGGCTGGTTCAGTCGGAATAACATGTGACTCTTGATCTCGGTGTTGTGAGTTCAAGCCCCATATTGGGTGTAGAGATTACTTAAAATAAATAAAACTTAAAAAAAAATCAATGTTTGGTAGAATTCTCCTGTGAAGCTGTCTGGTCCTGGACTTTGGTATATTTTGGGATTTTTTTTTTTTAATTACTGATTCAATTTCATTGCTGGTGATTAGTTTGTTTAATTTTTCTATTTTACCTTGCTTTAGTTTTGGTAGGTTATATATTTCTAGGGATTTGTCCATTTCTTCTAATTTGTCTAATTTGTTGGCATATAGGTTTTCATAATCTTCTGTTAAAATTATTTGTATTTCTGTGGTATTGGTTGTTATTTCTCTTTTTTCATTAGTAATTTTGTTTATTTTGGTTCTCTCTCTCTCTCTTTTTTTGGTAGAGGTTTTTCAGCTTTTTTGATCTTTTTAAAGAAACATCTCCTGGTTTCATTAATCTGTTCTGTTGGTTTTTAGTTTAATTTGTTTCTGCTGTATTTGTATCATTTCTTTGCTGCTACTGGTTTGGGGTATTGTTTGTTCTTTTTATAGCTCCTTGAGGTATAAGTTTTGGTTTTTATTTGGGGTTTTTCTTCTTTTTGAGGTAGACCGTGTTGCTATAAACTTTCTTCTTAGAACAGTTTTTGCTGCATCCCAAAGATCTTGGGCTATTTTTTCATTTTCTTTTTTTCTTCTTATTATTTTTTAAATATTTTTATTTATTTCTAGGATAGAGACAGAGTGAACAGGAGAGGGTCAGAGAGAGAGAGAGATACAGACTCTGAAACAGGCTCCAGGCTCTGAGCTGGCAGTCAGCACAGAGCCCGACGTGGGGCTCAAACCCACGAACCGTGAGATCATGACCTAAGCAAAAGTCAGACGCTTAACCGACTAAGCCACCCAGGCGCCCCTATTTTTTCATTTTCATTTGTGTCCATATATTTTTTAATTTCTTCTTTCATTCCTTGGTTAACCCATTCATTGTTTAGTAGCATGTTATTTATTCTCCACGTACTTGTGTTCTTTTCAGTTTTTTCTTGTGATTTCTAGTTTCGTGGTGTTGTGGGTTAGAAAAGATGCAGAGTATGACTTCAGTCTTTTTTAGTTTGTCAAGACTTGTTTTGTGGCCTTTTATGTGATCTATTCTGTAGAATGTTCCATGTACATTTGAAAAAAAAATTGCATTCTGTTGCTCTATGATAGAATGTTCTGAATATATCCATTAGGTCCATCTGGTCCAATGTGTGATTCAAAGCCACTGTTTCCTTGTTGATTTTCTGTTTGGAGGGTCTGTCCATTGATGTAAATGAGGTGTTAAAGTTCCCTACTGTTATTATATTACTTTTGATTGCTTCCTTTATGTTTGTTATTGGCTGCTTTATGTATTTGGGTGCTTTCTTGTTGGGTGCATACATATTTATAATCGTTATGTCTTCTTGTTGAAGTCTTCCCTTTAAGATTCTATAGCATTCTTCTTTGTCTCCTGTTATGGTCTAATTTAGTGTATTTTTTTCTAACATAAGTATTACTATTCCATCTTTCTTTTCACCAGCACTTGTATATTGAACGCTTTTCCATTTCTTCAGTTTTAATCTTCATGTGTGTTTAGGTCTGAAATGAGTCTTTAATAGGCAGCAAGCATATAGATAGATCTTGCCTTTTTATCCATTGCAGTACCCAGTGTCTTTTTTTTTTTTTTTAGTTTATTTATTTGAGAGAGAGAGAGTGCATGAGCGAGCATGTGTGCATGCATGCAGTGTGAGAGAGACAGAGAGAGAGAGAGAGAGAGAGAGAGAGAATACTAGCAGGCTCCACACGGTCAGTGCAGAGCCTGACATGGGGCTCAAATCTCATGAACTGTAAGATCATGACCTGAGCCTAAATCAAGAGTCAGATGCTTAACCAACTGAGCCACCTAAGCGTTCTACACAGTGTCTTTTGATTCTAGTGTTTAGTCCACTAACATTCAAAGTAACTAATGGTAGTTATGTACTTATTGTCATTCTGTTACTTGTTTTAAGGTTATTTTTGTAGTCTTCTCTGTTCCTTTCTTCTCTAGCTCTCCCTTCTCATGGTTTGCTGGCTTTCTTTGGTGATATACTTGGATTTCATTCCTTTTATTTTTTGCTTATTTATTACTGGTTTTTGACTTGTGGTTACCATTAGATTTGTACATAACATCTGTGTACATAGCAGTCCATATTAAGTTGATGATCATTTTAGTTTGAAGCCATTCTTTACTCCTCCCTCCCCCCCACCCCATGTTTTAGGTATATGGTGTCATTCTTTAACATCTTTTAATTTTGTGAATTCCTTGACCAATTTTTACAGAAATATTTATTTTTAATGCTTTTGTGCTTCCTACTTTTCTTACTCCTACCTATGATCTTTTCTTCTTGCTTAGAGAGTCCACTTAGGGCTGGTTGTGGTCATGAATTCCTGTGAGTTTTGTTTGTCTGGGAAACTTCTTATCTCTACTTCTATTCTGAATGATAGCATTGCTGGATAGAGTATTCTAGGCAGGCTGCAGGTTTTTCCTCTCATCACTTTGACTATTTGATGCCACTGCCTTATGGCCTGCTGAAAAATCAGCTGATAGCCTTTTGGGGTTTCTTTTGTATGTAACTGTTTTCTTTTCCACTGCTGCTTTTATTAAAAAATTTTTTTTATTGTTTTATTTCTGAGAGACTGAGAGAGATAGCATGAGTAGGGGAGGGTCAGAGAGAGAGAGGGAGACACAGAATCTGAAGCAGGCTCCAGGCTCTGAGCTAGCTGTCAGCACAGAGCCCGATGTGGGTCTCAAACCCACGAACTGTGGGATCATGACCTGAGCCGCAGTTGGACACTTAACCGACTGAGCCACCCAGGCGCCCCTCCATTGCTGCTTTAAAAATTCTCTCTTTGTTACTACTTTTTGGCATTTTGATTACTATGTGTTTTGGTTGTGTACCTCCTTGGGTTGATTTTGTTGGAGGCTCTTTATGCCTCCTGGATCTGGATTTCTGTTTCCTTCCCCAGATTTTTTTAAAAAAAATTTTTAATGTTTTATTTATTTCTGAGAGAGAGAGAGAGAGAGAGAGAGATAGTGTGAGCGGGGGAGCATGAGAGAGAGAGGGAGACACAGAATCTGAAGCAGGCTCCAGGCTCTAAGCTGTCAGCACAGAGCCTAATGTGGGGCTCGAACCCACAAACCGTGAGATCGTGACCTGAGCTGAAGTCAGACGCTTAACCAACTGAGCCACCAAGGCGCCCCTTCCTTCCCCAGATTTGAGCCGTTTTCTGCTATTATTTCTTCAAATTAATTTTCTGCTCTTTTTTTCTATGTTCTCCTACTGGGATCCCTATAATGTGAATGTCAGTATACTCGATGGTATTGTTGGGTTCTCTGTTTTCATCTTTTTATTATTTTTTTCTTTCTCCTTTTCATCTTGATTGTTTATCCTGTACTGTCACTGATCTGTTCTGCTTCCTCTAATCTATTTATTCCATCGAGTATATTTATAATTTCAGTTACTGAGTTCTTCATCTCTGGTTGGTTCTTTTTTACATTTTTTTTCCTGTCTCTTTGTTAACGGTCTCACTGAGGTCCTCTACTCTTTTCTCAAGTCCAGTGAGTATACTTATGACCATTACTTTAAATTCTCAAGGGCATATCACTTATCTCTGTTTTGCTTATGCCTATTGCTGTGATTTTGTCCTGTTCTTTCACTGGAGACATTTCACGTTCTAAGTTCTTATTTTGTCTGACTTTCCCATGTCTGTTTCTATGTATTAGGAAAGTCAGCTATGTCTCCTGCTCTTAAGAGTAGTGGCCTTATGAGGCGCCTGGTGGCTTAGTCGGTTGAGCGTCCGACTTTTGCTTAGGTCATGATCTCGCAGTTCATGGGTTCGAGCCCCGTGTCGGGCTCTGCGCTGACTGCCAGCTCAGAGCCTAGAGGCTGCTTCAGATTCTGTGTCTCCCTCTCTCTCTGACTCTCCCCCTGCTCACGCTGTCTCTCTCTCTCTCTCCTAGAAATAAATTAAAAAAAAGAAAAAGAAAAAGACAAAGAGTAGTGGCCTTATGAAGAAGAGGCCCTGTAGTGTCCTGAAGTGCAATGTTCCCTGTTCACCAGAACCTGGTGATTCAGGAGTGTCTCTTGTATGTGTTGTCTGAGCCTTACTGTTCTGGCTGAGCCACTTTTGCCTTCAGTGCAATCATCGCTAATGGCCCTTTTTGCCTGTTGGAGGCAGCATTTGGTCCCTGTGTTGCTGGTGGGCCAATCTGGGGCTGCCATGGGCTTCAGTTGAGTCAGATCAGGCGTTTGCCAGAGATGCAGTAGCCGGAACTAATGGCCGCTTTTCCTGTGTTGTCCCTGAGAACCTTCTGTTGGCGGGTGCGGCCTCAGTGAGACCTGATTATCTGCCCTTCAGCCTACCTACCGCTGGGGCCACGGTCAGACTGGTGCCTGTGGTTATCTTCTCTCCCTGGGGCAGGAGTCACTTTGGAGCGGTACTTGCCCTTGTTAAGGCTGCTAACGCAGTGTCAGGCTTGAGGCACCACTTTGGATGGGCTCTGGCCAAGTCTATATCAGAAGAGAGGCAGGTCTGCAGGAGAATGTGGGGGTGTGTGGAGTCAGCAAGGTTTGTGCAGATCTGCTGTGAGAAGGGACCCCGATCTGCATTTGAAAACTCCGGCTGCGAGGCTGCGGCGGTGCATCTGCAGTAGAGCGCAGGGGTGGGGCATACAGTGTTGGCGAGTTTTGCTGGGTCTGTGGTAGGAGGAGACCTGGCTGGAGGGGTGGTGTCTGCAGAAGTCGTCAAGGGCAGGGTGTGCTGTTACCAAGTTAGGTGGAGACTGGTGGTGCTGTGCCTGTCCCTCTAGTTGTCTAGGTATATAGGCTGGGAGGTGGGGGAGGGAAGTGGAGCCTGCCAGCTTTTTTGTTTTTGGAGAAGTCTCCTAAGGATCCCTGCCCCTCCAGCACATGCTCCAAAATTCATAAATAACACCACAATCATTCTGAGGTCATTTTTAGAATCTCCAAAGAAACCCTATGCTCCCTAGCTATTGTCTTAACAATCTCCCACCTTGCCCACCCCCAGGGTACCACTAGTCTACTCTCTGCCTCTATAGATTTGCCTGTTCTGGATTTTCCATATAAATGGAATCATACAATATGTGGTCTTTTGTGGCTGGCTTATTTCACTTAGCACAATGTTTTCAGGATCTGTCCATGTTATACCCTGTATCAGCACTTTATTTCTTTTTCCCTATCAATAATACATTCTGTAAATGTACCACATTTTATTTATCATGCATCTATTGATCCATGTTTGTGTTGTTTTACGTTGTTCATTTATTGAGTTTTAAAATTCATTTGTGATATTTCTGAATTCTAGGATACTAATTTGATTCCTTTTAATGTTTTCTAGCTTTAGCTTTTATCTTGTTTCATGAACACATCAATCTATGATATATACAAGTTTGAGTTTTCATGTTGCTGTTTCTATGGTCTGTTTCTCATTTTTTTCCTCTTTAGTTTTATCTTATGTACTTAGTAATAATTTTATTAAGTGTCAGACATTTTGTATGAAAAATGGTAGAGATGATTAATGGCTCTGGATTATGCTGTCTTCCTCCAGAGAGGATTTATTTTTCTTCTGTAAGGCATTTAAGCTAGGGAATTGATCACCTTAATCCAATCACACTGCATTTAAGTGTTTGTAAGGTATGGTCTGTTTCTGGTTCACCCTTAAACCTTGGGCCTTTTAGGCTTCCAATCCTGAAAGCTTACGGTGTTTCCTGGAGTCCTTCCTCCTCAGTATTTCCCAAGTTTTGACTGCTAAAGCTCTACCCTTAGTCTCTTAGCTGACACCATCACTTTCAATGTCAATAACAGCCATAACTGTAAAAGTGACCCTAAATTTGCATTACAATCTTTTTCTCTTCTTCCCTATCTTATCCCTGCAGGTTTCCTTTTTCTCAGTAGGTCTAATGTCTTTAAAAATATTTCTTTCAATACATTTTATTTAGCTTTTCTGGTTATTCTCAGGTAGAAGGTTTTTTATTTGGGGGCGGGTAGAGAGAAATAGGTTGGGGGAGAGGTAGAGGGTGAGGGAGAGAGAGAATCTCAAGCAGGCTCCACATTCAACTTTGAGCCCAACTCAGGCCTCGATCCTACAACCCTGGGATCATGAACTGAGCCAAAACCAAGAGTCAGACACTCAACCAACTGAGCCACCCAGGTGCCACAAGTAGAAGAGTTTTATAAATAGTCTAGTCAGCCAATTGTGGAAACAGAAGTCTACTCTCAAACAAGAATCTGTTCTCTCAAGGATCTGGTGAAGTAGGCATTCTTACACATGGCTGATGAGAGTGTAATTTAGTATATCTGTCTAAAAAGTAGTGTGTCAGTTAATCCATGGTGTTAAACAAATTCTACCTTTTGACCCAGCAATTTCAATTCTGTGAAAAAAATCGGAAAGAAATTATCAGCGATGTGGAAAAGAGTTTCGTATATAAGGATGCTCAGGACAACATTTAATTGAGAAAAATTTGTTGTAAATTATTCAATGATAAGGACATTAATTAAATTCTGGTACATCTATCTATAAGGCAGACTAGATAATATGTGATGATTCAAAACCTTGTTTTGAAAAGTATTTACTTTATTTATTTATGAGAAAATAAAGTGTAAACAAAGAGGGATGCCTTAGTGGCTCAGTCAGTTAAGCACCTGATTGGGTCTCAGGGCATGATCTTATGGTTTCTGGGTTCGAGTCCTGCATCAGACTCTGCTGTCAGCACAGAGCCCACTCTGGATCCTCTGTTCCCATCTCTCTGGCCCTCCCTTGCTCATGTTCTCTCTCAAAAATAAACAAACATTTAAAAAAAGTAAATAAAGGAGCAAACAGAATATTAGTTTTCAAATAGCATGGTTTCAATTTTTTAAAAAGGTGTATCTTCAGAGATAAAATAATAGAAAGATGAAAAGCAATTTTTAATGCACTTAACTCTGGGAAGATTAAGAATATTTTTAATGGACCCCCACCCCCATGTTTATTGAGCTATAATTGACATGCAGCACGGGATAAGCTTAAGGTGTTATAGCATAATGATTTGACTTTCAAATATTGTTAATTGACTACCACAGAAAATGTGGTTAATATCCATCATCTCATATAGATAGAAAAAAATGTTTTTTTCTTTGTGATGACAATACCTTAAGACCTATGCCCTTAGCTCCTTTCAAATATTCCGTACAGCACTTTTAACTATAGTCATCGTGTACATTACATCTGAAGGGGTGTATTTTATTTTTTCTTCTCTATATGTTTTCTTTTCAAAAGTTTTTTTTTTAATGTTCTATTTATTTCTAGGAGAGAGGAAGAGAGTGTGAACAGGGGAGGGTCAGAGAGAGAGGGAGTCACAGACTGAAACAGGCTCCAGGCTCTGAGCTGGCAGTCAGCACAGAGCCTGACGCGGGGCTCGAACCCACAAACGGCAAGATCATGACCTAAGCGAAAGTCGGACGCCCAACCGACTAAGACACCCAGGCGCCCCTCAAAAGTTTTTTTATGTTGAGTATGTACTACTTTTATAATCCAGAAAGAGTCACAAAAGATAATCCTAAAGGTCATCTTTATTCCCGTAGATTATAGAAATTTTTCTTTAATACAAAGTCTTTTTCAAGTTAGAGATTCTTTACAGTTGTGAAGATTTAGTTCCTAGATTTCACAGTCAGAAATTAAGACAAAGACACTTGGAGGAACCCATCTGGGAGGTGCTGGAGAGGTGACGCTGAGCATCTTTATGATGTTCCAGGAAACAGTCGGCTTCCTGACTCTGGTTGTCTTCTCAGTAGTTGACAGCAGTTTTCAGCCCTTGAAGCTTTGGTGGTCTTTGGAGTTCTGGTGATTGAATCAGTTCTTTATCTTCAGAACTAGAAAAGATTTTTTAAAAGTCCTTTTCATTATGAAAGGAATGTATCAAACCAGATTCTATTAGTTAATACTTTTGTTTTAAAAACATCTGAATATTGTTAGGGGAATTCTCTCCTTGAAAGCTCTCATATGAACTCATTTTCTGGGCTGCCTGGGTGGCTTAGCTGGTCAAGTGTCTGACTCTTGGTTTTGGCTTGGGTGATGGTCATGGTTCATAGGTTCGGACCCTGCATAGAGCTCCAAGCTGACAGTGTGGAGCCTGTTTGGGATTCTTTCTCTCTCTCTCTCTTTCTCTGCTTCTCCCCTGCTCTTGCGTGCACGCGCTCTCTCTCTCTCTCTCTCTCTCTCTCAGAATAAATAAAATTTAAAAAAAACAGAGAACCAGTTTCTCCCCTTTTATTTATAGAGTAGGTCATTGGCAGAGGTCATTGGGTACCTGCAGTAGCTGGCTCTCTGCTGCTAGCCTCTAGGTATCTCTTGGTCTGTTTTGTAGGAAAAGGAGAGTGAGGCCTGCAAGGAAGGCCTTTCACTTTAGAGAGGAAGGCTGAAGAGGGACAGCTTGTTATTTGACTGATTTATAGCATCTCCATATGAGATGCTATAGTTCAGATTCTTGAACTAATCTTTAACCGGTTTCTCGTATCTGATGTCTCAGTTGATTTGGGCTGCTATAACAAAAATACCATAGACCGAGTGTCTTGAACAAGAAATATTTATTTCTCACAGTTTTGGAGAGTAGAAAGTCTAAGATCAAATTGCTGACAGACAGATACTGTGTCTGGTGAGGACTCACTTCCTGGTTCATCGTGGCTGTCTTCTTGCTCTCACCTCATGAGGCCAAAGGCACGAGAGAGCTGTCTGGGGTCTTCTTCATGAGGGAATTAATCCCATTCATGAGGGCTCTGTTTTCATGACCTAATCACCTTCTGAAGGCCTTATTTTCAAATGGGGGTTAGGATTTCAAAATAGGAATTTGGGGAAGCGTACACAAACATTCAATTGGTAGCATCTGGCTTCTGTTTTCTTTCAAATGTTGAGGAACTAACATTTTCTCTACCCTGTCACCCCTCTTTTTTCTCAAGCTTAGTTCCAGAAAATCGTGGAACTTATTTTGTTTATTGCTTCAGATATGGAGGGTCTGGGGACTTTCCAAAGTTATTCATCGGTCATCTTGTCTCAACATTTTCCTGGTATCCCCAGAACCCTGAATTCTGCTCTAATTAATGAAATGGTCTGTTTTCATATTTAAATTTGGCCTGTAAGAGTAAGGCCTTCTTGATACAGCCAGGGGGTTTACTACCCTGAACTGTCATTCAAAAGCATATTTCAATTTTATTTGAAAGCTTTTTTTATGTGTAGTCCCCCACAGCACCTTAGCTGAAAATCAAATTTTAGTTTAGAGCTTTATACAGACCAATGTCTCTTTCTTGCTCCTGTCTACCAATAAAACTGTGTACTTCATTTTAACCTCAATCTGCTATGTTTAAAATATAAAGCTAAGGTTAAAGGCTTTAACTGCTGGTAACCCTACCTGGACATCTCAATTTCTAGATAAAATCTGCTACAGAGGCCTTTTTATTGCCTCCACAGCTCAACCCCATAATATATGCCAGTTTATCCTATTCATCCTTAGCTGCAAAAATACCAGAATCACTTATGAACTAGAGGGGTTTTTTTTAGCTCTTTAGTTTCCTATGAGTTTTTTCCATGTTCTTTCTTTCAGTTTGGTGTCCAGGACTACCCTTTCTCTCTTCCCTCTTCCACCAGCTTTGTCCCTGGGTTGGGGAGGAGGGTCCCCGACGACAGGGACGAAGAGGCTGTAGGACCGGCTGCCTGCCGTAGCTGGCTCTCTGCTGCTAGCCTCTTGGTGTCTCTTGGTGTGTTTTGGAGGAAACGGAGAGTGAGGCCTGCAAGGAAGGAGGGTGCTTTCTGGCCATTTCTGGTGGGTTTCCACTGAGCCCCCCTTTCTTGTGGAGGTTTCTTGTCTTTTCCAGGGAGGAATAGCCTGGGAAGCCTTCTGTTGCAAGGTTGGAGATTGGGAGTTCTGTGTCTGGGTGGTCTTCCTATTTTGGGTTGTGTGTGTGTGTGTGGGGGGGTGGGCAAGATGCCCTATAGATGTGTTGCTCCTCAGGTCCTGGATTCCCAAAACAGCTGGCCTCCTCCTGGGTCCTCCTCACCAAATTTTGCAATCTTTCGGTGCCTATTGCACCATTTTTTTAAATGTTTATTTTTGAGAGAGAGAGCACACGTGCACGAAAGAATGGGGGAAGGGCAGAGAGAGAGTGATTGGGGATCCGAAGCAGGCTCTGTGCTGACAGCAGAGAGCCCGACACAGGGCTTGAACTCACAAACCATGGGATCATGACCTGAGCTGAAATTGGATGCTTAAATAACTGAGCCACCCAGGCGCCCCATCAGTTTTGGGTTTCATGCTTGTGCTTGGTGGAGAAGCATCAGAATGGGTGTATAGCATCTTGTCTGAACTGGCTATTTTTAGCTGTATGGAAGATTTTCTTTTATTCATACTTCTTATTTATAAAGTGGTGTCCTGCATGCAGAGACCATATGTGATTTTCATGCCAGGAAAACTCCAGGACTTGTTCTCTGTTCATATACAAAAGCAGTGATCAGGTTGAAATGTGACAGAGCCCAGAAAATACTGCTTGGACCAGTTCTTTAACTGGGACTCAGGATGTCTTAGGACTGGGTTCCAGATTTCATACTCATGCTGAGATTTAACACCATACTTATGAGCTGGGCAAAAATGCATAAGTCTGTTGGAATTAGGGGCCACGGAACCAAAATGCCACAATATTTTTTGCCTTTCCATGTTAAACAAGATACAAGCTGATTGTTAGGTCAGGATCTTTATTCCTTAGAAGACTTTGCCTTACCTGGGTTTTTGTCTCCCAGCACAAACTTGGCTCTGTCCAGAATTTTATTTACCGGGGTAAGGATCTCAAGTTAAGCCTGGATGTCGCAACCACTGGGCTTCTAGAATGTGTGGATGGCACCCGGAGAATGGGTAGAACAGAACTGATAGCATGAGGTGTCTCCTGGGAAGGAACTTAAGCCACATGCACGGCTGGAGTTCAGACATAGGCATGTATTTTTCTCGATTCTTCTCTTTCCTTCACATTCCATATCCAATTCATCCACAAATCTTGTCAACACCATCTTCTAATAAATCTAAAATCTAGCGGCTTCTCAGTGTCTCCATTGCTACCTCCCTGGCAGACCCTCATCACCTGTTAGCTCACTGGCCCACTAAGTGAGCCCTTCCCTCTGGGTCCTCTCTGACACAGAAATGCAAGCCACATGGTGGCTCCTCTGTTTAAAACACTCCAACATTTCCCCATCTCATTCAGGGAAGAATTCCAAGTTCTTCAGTGGCCTCCAGGGCCCTCCATGATCTAGTCCCTGATACTTCACTGACCTCATTTCCTTCTTCTTTCCTGCTTGCTCATTCCTCTCCAGCAATGTCAGTCCTCAGATTATACCAAGCTCTCCCCCACTCCTCTCCAGCAATGTCAGTCCTCAGATTATACCAAGCTCTCCCCCACCTCAGCATCTGCACACTGAGAATCTCCCCTGCCCACGGAGCTCTCCCTGCACATGCCTGCATGGCTCACCTGTAACTGCTCAAATGGCTCCCTGTCAGCTCATTGCTGACCACTGTGTATAAAATGCTTTCTCTACTCCTGGGTTGCTCTTAATCCCCTTACTCTCCTTTATTTTTCCTTGTAACATTTGGCATCACTTGACATAGATATGTATTAGTTTGTCTGTTTACTCCTTATGCAAGGTCTGTGAGAGATAAGACTTTGATGGGTTCCCTCTGTATCACCAGAACCTAGAAGAGAGCTTGGCAGGTGACAGACACTCACTGTTTAATGAATAAATGAATGAGTGAATGAATAGAAATGACCTGTACATCTCTTTGACATGGAATTGGGAAGCCTACAAGAACTTCTTTTAAAGAAATAAGACCTGCAGAGTTGTAACCAGTAGCTGGGAAGGGTAATTCTAAAGAATGAGTAACAACTACCTTTAGGCCCAATACCCATTGGATACATGTCTGGTCCTTGGAAATCAGAAAGATGCATTTTCCTGAACTATAAATTTTTGGTGCCAAAGAATCCTGCTGTGGGCCTATTGATTAGAGAGAACTGTTTCTCCCCTTTTGCCATGTATTAGTTTCATAGTTCTTCGTAACATATTACTAGAATTTAGCAGCTTAAAACAACACTCCTTCATAATCTCAAGAGTTCTGTAGGTCAGAAGTCCAGGCAGGTGTTGGCCAATCTGGGCTCTTACTTGGAGGTTCCGGAGAAGAATGTGCTTCCAAGTTCATTCGAGTTGTCGACAGAATCAAGTTCCTAGTGGATGAAGGACTAATGTCCTTGTGTTCTTTCTGGCTGTTAGCCAGGGCCATTTTTTGTTTCTGGAGGGCACCTGCCTTTCCCCCACGTGGTCCCTCCATCTTCAAGCCAGCGACGGTATATCAAATCCTTCTCATGCTTCATCTCTCTCTGACCTCTCCTTGAGCTGGAGAAAACGGTCTGCTTTTAAAAGGTTCATTATGTTAAATTAGGCCCAGGAAACAATCACACTAGTGATGTCTCATCATGTCTCCAGATTCCACATACATTCTAAAAGGAAGAGACATAAAGGTGATGGTCATGGTGAATCATTCTTAAAACTCTACCTAATATGCTGTTTCACTGCACATCTTGGCACAGCTTAGCACTGAGGAGCGTCACCTGATAGAGGGGCAATGGTGCCCATGACCCCCGTGAAACAAACAGTGGGATGGGTGGGGACTGCTTAGACCTGACGAATTCTGGAGGGAAATGGGATACTTCTGGGAGTGGCAGTATGTCTGAAGCCTGGCAGACCAGTGTCCCTACACAGACCTCCCCTGTGGAGACTGGAAATGTGAAGAATTTCCAAAGGGCAGGTGATCCTGCAGCAGCAGATGGGGCCACAAACTAACAAAACCTGGGTTATTTCTGTCTGGGTGACTATGTGTGCATAGAATAGTAGTGACTGGGAAAATTATACCTTGTCAGAGTAGATGGTAGTAACCTAATCTGATGAGGTCTTGAAGATCTAATGTATGATCTTCTGTGGACTTTCAATTTCAAGATCACAACCTAGTAAAGTAGTGAAGTAGAATTCACCTGCAGGCTGTCCAGCTCAAAAGCCCGGGAATTCTCTTACACACCCTGCCAGGGATGGGGAATGTGTGGCACATTTGCTGTGACTCATTCGTCCCATGTCCTGTCATTGGCTGACCAAGCAGACCTGCCTGCCGAGACCTGCGTAGTCTCAAAATCATTGAGCGTCTGCTCCCGACCACCACTGCCAATTAAACAGAGTTGAAATCTGGGGACAAAACTCATCTCCCATCTCTGAACTACGCTGTATCTCATATTCCAGCCATCTCAGAAACAGAAAGATTTCTGCCTATTTCTTATTCTGGCTGCAAACCTGCTTATTGTAAATGTTAGAGGAACACCTCATCTCTCTCTATGTGTGCCATTAGTTGAATCTGACTGGAGAAAGGAAAGTGAAGAGAATTTTATTTTTTAAGGGCTATTACTCAAACTTCTATGAATTCTGTGATTCTCCTCTCCCAGCATTCCTCTTTTCTAATGAATAGGAAAGGAATTACAATGATTAAATGACAGGAGTATAGACCCAAAAAGGATATAATAAAGCCATTTGCACTATTTAACTTTCTTAAGAGGAATGGGTGATGTGAACATCAAAAGGTTGTGTTCTGTTCCCACAGAGCAGCGGGGCAGCCTCAGGAGAGCTGTCAGGGGGCTCAAGCTACTGGAAGACACTGGGAGCTATGGAATCTGTTGCCAGATTGGGTGGTGCAGCAGCTCTCTTTGGAGCTGGAAAGTAGAGAGGGCTGGGGGTGGGGGGCTCATGTAGTCCTATGGTTTGGAACTCAGGAGTGTTAAATTCTTTATATTGGCATCTCTAGAATGGATCTAGGCATTGCAGCCAGCTCACACACTAGAGATAGGCTTTCTTTTCCGTGTTTCTAGATTTTGACAACTTAGACAAAGAGAAAAACCACGACGCGGTCTAAAGGACTGTAAACAGAAGTTACCCTTAACCTGGCCTTCCAGAGCCCAGTGACTTAACTCCTCCATCGTCCACCCCATTACTTCTTGTGATTGGGGTGGGAGCCAGCTGGCTACAGTGCTTTCCACGTGGCTGTTCCATCATCCTGGTCTGCTCTTTCCTAACACTCCGTCTCACTGTCCCCTCTTCCATTCTCATATCTCCGATACCTCAGTTACATGCCTGCCTAGAGTCCTATACTTGGGCTCAGTTACACTCGTGGTTACTAAGTAGTACTGCTTACTAAATCATCACGTGATTGTGTCATTCTTTGTATAATGGAATTGGAAGTTCCTGGAAGGCAGGATTTACCTCTTTCTTCATCACTGCTCTGTATGTAAACTCTGACTCAGTCTTTAATACTCAGGCAGGGACTTAGTAAATAGGTGTTGAATGAATGCTTGAATGAACAAAAAAAAAAAATGAGGGCAGGACCTTTTGTCACTAGCTGTGACAAAAGCATGCAGCAGGCGGGTTTTATGTTTAGCACACCTCCATTTCACTGTGTCTGTCTTCCTGCAAGCATCAATGAATTCCGGGCTCGTATGCATAGGGCTTAGCTCTCAGTTGGCTGTTAGGTATTTCCTCAGTTAAGGAACTGAACTGACAGTGACCAGGGATATTTTAAGGTGTTTTGGGAGAATCTTAAAACCAAAAATGTTTCTAAGTGCCAGCTGCTTGGAAGATTCTAAGTTGGTAATCAAGATGCTGATGTAGGAAATGTCATGTGCTATGAGGAGATTCCTGAATCCCAGACGACAAAAGGAATCTCCAAAATCGGTCCACATGGCAGATGGGGCACGTGAGGTGTGTGTGTGAGTGTGTGTGTGTGTGTGTGTGTGTGTGTGTGTGTGTGTGAGTGAGTGTGTGTGTGTGTGTGTGTGTGGTAGTGGAAGGAGGTGGATCAGATCAACTGCTTTTGTTTTTAACCGAAAACCATGATACTCAAAAATGCTTGATGAGACATCTGGCACATCTATTAAGCCTCTGGCAACTGTCCATCCAAATAATATGTTGGTTTTGTTCTGGTCAAGGCTAGACTTTTCCATTGCCTAACAAAGTTATGAGACCTCCATTACCTTGCCTGAAATGGGTCTTTCTGGTCAGAATTAATCATGGGTGCCTTGGCGCTCCCAGAGCCGTTGGTAGACATTTTATTTTCTTCTCGGTTCTTCTCAGCAGTAGACCACTGAGGACAGGAAGCTGGTCATCCAGATTTGTGTCCAAGCTTCAACCGCACAAGATAGGTGTGCTGATGGAAACTAAATGGTTTAAACCTGGTTTGGTCCCTCCATCACTACCAAGCATTGAATGGCCACAGAAAACAAGTATCAAGCATCTGGCCCACTTTCTCTGTCTGTCTGTCTCTCTGTCTCATTCTTTCTTGTGAGTGTCCCCTCATCTTCCCTTCCCTCCCTTCTCTGCCATCCTTTCCTTCCCTTCTTTTTTCATCCTTCCCTCTCACTTTCATTGTCTCTGTCTCAGTTTCCAGTTCTCTCTGCATGATTCTCTTACCCCTCTTCGTCCTTCTCTGCTTCTTCCCTTCTCTCTGCCATGCAAGGGTTTGGAGGTTAACTGCACAGGGACTCTGCCGAGAGGAGAGAGGAGGGTGGAAATGCATTGGACGTGGGGCTTTGTCAGCCCAGAGGGCGCTTCTTGTTTTAATTTACACAAAACTGCTTTGGTGGGGGGGTGCTAACAGCAGCTCTTTCCTTCCTTAGAATATTCCCAGGGAAAGCAGTCATCTTGTAATGTTCTCTTGACCTGGGCTTCCCCCGAATCTCAGTAGGAACCTATGTTGCCCTCTTTCCCCCATTTGCTGACCCAATCTGGGCAGGTTGGAATTGCATTTGTATCAGAAGCATACCATTAAAAAGTGTTCCTGCAAGAAAATAAATAAATAAATTAAAAAAAAAGTGTTCCTGTACTATTCTAGTGGTTTCATCTTTTTCCTGCCGATCCTTTATTTTTGTTGGGACTTGAGTCACAGAGCTGACCTTTCAGTCATTCACTTTAGACGTTTAACTCTAATTTTCTCCCCTGTGTTGTCAGGACCGCTGAAGCCTCTTAGCTTTTGTTGGCTCTTTGGCAGTGGCCGTGTTTCTTTAACAGCAGAGATTGTTCTGTAGTCTCTGAGCCAGAGATACTGAGGATGGGATGCCTTTGATTCCGCAGGCTTCCAAATAATCAGAAAACCAGAGACTTAGTTCAAGTCCTGTGAATGCTCTGGAGACTGAGATCCGTTTCTAACTCTCCTTTGTATCTGTAGTGCCCGGCACATTGCTTAGCATGTAGAACAAGTTCAAGACCACTGCATGCCTGAATAGAGAAGCGCATGGTAAATCCTCCTCTAACTGCAGGCCGCCTGGGTGAGTCATGCTGGCGCTAAAGACCGCTGTTATAAATCCACGTCAGGGTGGGTGCACGGACCCGCACACTTAGTTGACGTGGCTGCAGTGAGATGATACCCACGTTAGGTGCCTGTGCGATGCAGGCAACGGGAGCATACCAAGGTTAAGTCAGTTAAACACCAAGTACACGGGGAAAGTCAGGGAGGCTGGAGACCAGCTCATTAGCCACAGAACAAGGACTCAGGCAAGGTCACTCAGTCAGGAGAGCAGGAGACATTGTTCCTTGATCGGCCGCATCACTGGGATGGCAGCAGGCGTGGTCCCCCTGCTCATTGTTCTCACTGACTGACTTCGTGCTCTTCTCCAGCCTCACACCTTCTGCTTGGTGCCTGGTCTCGGAGCATCTCTTAGCTTCTGGAGCCCTTCCTTTCTGATGGCTCACTGTGTCGATCCCACCATCCAGCTTTTCAAGGAGGGCTCTGACTGGACTGGCTGACTACACCCAGCTGAGGCTCTAGTAGAGCATGCAGAGCCTTTGTGCGGGGCTGTGTCAGGGACAGTGTCCTGTATATGGTGAGCCCCTCAGACGGGGACTCTGGCAAGGGGCAGAAGTCAGGGCTTCCCAGAAGTGGT
>JAESUZ010004901.1:0-152899 GCA_017311185.1 Proteles cristata cristata
TCATCTGTTTTTTATCTTAAACTCCACATATGAGTGAAGTCATGATATTTGTCTTTTTCTGTCTGGCTAATTTCACTTAGCATAATACTCTCTAGTTCCATCCATGTTGGTGCAAATAGCAAGATTTAATTATTTTTGATTGCCAAGTAATACTCCATTGTATATCTATATATCTATATATATATACACATCTTCTTTATCCATTCATTTGTCGATGGACATTCTGGTTCTTTCCATACTTTGGCTATTGTCAATAGTGCTGCTGTAAACATTGGGGTGCATGTGCCCCAACAAAATGACACACCTGTATCCCTTGGATAAATACCTAGTACTGCAACTTCTGGGATATAGGGTACTTCTATTTTTAATTTTTTTTCAATTTTTAATTTTTGAGGAACCTCCATACTGTTTTCCAGAGTGGCTGCACCAGGTTGCTTTCCCACCAGCGGTGCAAAACAGATCCTCTTTCTCCACATCCTTGCCAAGATCTGTTGTTGCCTGAGTTGTTATTTTTAGCCATTCTGACTGGTGTGAGGAGGGATCTCATTGTGGTTTTGATTTGTATTTCCCTGATGATGAGTGATGTTGAGCATTTTTTCATTAAAACTGTTTACCATCTGGATGTCTTCTTTGGAAAAGTAACTATTCATGTCTTTTGCCCATTTCTTCAATGGATTATTTGTTTGTTTGGGGTGATGAGTTTAATAAGTTCTATAGATGTTGGATACTAATCCTTTATCTGAAATGTCATTTAAAATATCTTCTCCCATTCCATTTTTTACCTTTTAGTTTTGCTAATTGTTTCACTTGCTGTGCATAAGCTTCCCCCCCTCATAGTTTCTTTATTTAGAATGAATGAATAATATATGAAAAAGAAATATTCATTTTCTTTTTTTCTTTTATAGTTTATTGTCAAGTTGGTTTCCATTGACCACCCAGTGCTCATTCCAAAAAGTGCCATTCTCCATTCCCATCACCCCCCTTCCACTCCCCTCAACCCCATCTGCCCTCAGTTTGTTCTCCGTTTTCAAGAGTCTCTCATGGTTTGCCTCCCTCCCTCTCCTCAACTATTTTTCTCCCTTCTCCTCCCCCATGGTCCTCTGTTAAGTTTCTTCTGTTACATGTATAAGTGAAAACATACGGTATCTGTCCTTCCCTGCCTGACTTATTTCACTCAGCATAACACCCTCAAGGTCCATCCACGTTGCCACAAATGGCCAGATTTCATTCTTTCTCATTGTCATGGAGTATTCCATTGTATACATAAACCACATATTCTTGATCCATTTGTCCGTTGATGGACACTTAGGCTGTTTCCATGATTTGGCTATTGATGAGAGTGCTGCTATGAACATTGGGGTACATGTGCTCCTATGCATCAGCATTTCTGTATCCCTTGGGTAAATTCCTAGCAGTGCTATTGCTGGGTCATAGGGGAGTTCTATTGTTAGTTTCCTGAGGAACCTCCAAACTGTTTTTCCAGAGGGGCTGTACCAGTTTACATTCCCACCAATAGTGTAGAAGGATGCCCATTTCTCCACATCCTCGCCAGCATCTAGAGTCCTCTGATTTGCTCATTTTTGCCACTCTGACTGGCGTGAGGTGGTATCTAAAAGTGGTTTTGATTTGTATTTTCCTGATAATGAGCGACGTTGAGCATCATTTCATGTGTCTGTTGGCCATCTGGATGTCCTCTTTGGAGAAGTGTCTGTTCATGTCTTCTGCCGATTTCTTCACTGGATTATTTGTTTTTTGGGTGTGGAGCTTGGTGAGTTCCTTATAGATTTTGGATACTAGCCCTTTATCTGATATGTCATTTGCAACTATCTTTTCCCATTCCATCGGTTGCTTATTAGTTTTATGGACTGTTTCCTTTGCCGTGCAGAAGCTTTTTTATCTTGATGAGGTCTCAATAATTCATTTTTGCTTTTGTTTCCCTTGCCTCTAGACAGTGTTGTGTAAGTAGTTGCTGTGGCCGAGGCCATAGAGGTTTTCGCTGGCTTTCTCCTCTAGGATATTGATGTCTTCCTGTCTTACATTTAGGTCTTTCATCCGTTTTTTGTTTATTTCTGTGTATGGTGTAAGAAAAAAATGGACAGGCGGAACCTTGGGTTTCTCTGTCAGTTGAGCGTCAGACTCTTGATTTCTCACGGTTCATGAGATTGAACCCCATATCAGAGCTCTGTGCCTGGAATTTTCTCTTTCCCTCTCACTCTGCCTCTCTCTCTGTCAAAAACAAATAAATAAACTTTAAAAACTGTGGGGGGACATGAATAAACATTTTTCCAAAAAAGACATCCAGATAGCTAACAGTCATATGAAAAGATGTTCAACATCACTTATCATCAAGGAAATACAAATAAAAATTAAACTGTTCTGAGATAACACCTCACACCTATCAGAATGCCTAAAGTTAACAACAAAGGAAATCACAGATTTTGGCGGGGATATGAGGAAAGGGGAATCCTCTTACACTGTTAGTGGGAATGCAAACTGGTGCAGCCACTCTGGAAAAGAGTATGGAGTTTCCTGAATTAGTTAAAAGTAGAATTAGCTTATGATCCAGCCATCACATGCTGGCTATTTACCCAAGGAATACAAAAGCATCAGTTCAAAGGGATACATGCACCCTTATGTTTATAGCAGCATTATTTACAATAGCCATGAAGTTACCCACATCCATGAATTGATGAATAGGTAAAGAATATGTGGGATACATATATATGGAATATTATTCAGCCAAAACAAGAGAATGAAATCTTGCCTTTTGCACCAACATTGATGAAGCTAGACGATACAATGGTAAGTAAGTCAGAGAAAGGCAAACACCATATGATTTCACTCTTACATGGCATTGAGGAAGAAACAAAAGAACAAAGGAAGAGAGAGATATATACAATCAAGAAACAGATTCTTAGTAACAGAGAACAAATTGATGGCCAGTGGGAGGTGGGTGGGGATTGTGTTAAACAGGTGATGGGGATTAAGGAGTGCACATTTTGTGATGAGCACAGGGTGATGTACAGATTGTTCAATCACCATATTGTAAACCTGAAACTAATGTAATACAATGTGTTAACTAGTTGGAATTGAAGTAAAAACTGGTGCCTGGGTGGCTCAGTCAGTTCAGCATCTGATCTTTGACTTCAGCTCAGGTCACACATGAGCTCACGGTTTGTGAGATCAAGCCCCCCCATCAGGCTCTGTGCTGACAGTGAAGAACCTACTTAGAATTCTCTCTCTCTCTGTCTGCCCCTCACTTGCTCAATAAAAACTTTTAAAAAAGCATAAATTCATGAAGTATTTAAGATTTCAATTTTGTCCACTGAAAAGACTTAGAAATTATAACCAACCTAATAGTATTGAGTGTTCCTGGCCCCTAGAACAGATAATGGATTTAAAAACACCATTTTCCTATTTTAAAAAAAACAATCAAGCACACTTGAAGAAATGACCAATTCCAGGTTGGCACAAGAAATATACAGGATGAGCTTGAAACTTATCATACTAGATAGCAAGAAATATAGCCTGTTAGGTTCATGACTAAAGTACTCAAGGGTCAACTTGAAAGGATTTCTACTGGCCAAAGATGGGACAACTTTAACTTGAATGATAATCATTCTAATTGATCAAAACTCATCATATTTGCTTAAAAATCATAATTTCAAAATGACGGAAAAATTAATTGACTACATTTAGAGAGTAATATAGGACAGATTTATCCTCTTGACAACTAGTTATGTTAAAGAGGAAAAACAGGCTACCCTGCCTTTCTTGTGTGATTTATACCAATGGGTAAACCAAAAGTAAAGAAGGAGAAATGTTCTTCATGAAAGTATTACAACCAAAATAATAATAAAGAATCATTTTAGAGTATCATATTTTTAATCTCCAATAAATCAGTGGATTAATGGATTTAGGGATTGAGCATTAACACCTGCTAATATCACAAAAGATAAATTAGATAGGAGGGGCCTTCTGATGAAGAAACAGACCACCATACTCCATATTCCTGCCAAAGTAACCAAACTTAAATCTGATCAAGCCTCTGAACCGACTTGTAAGCAGCTCTTTGGACAGAGAAGCAGCATGGTAAACAGCAGGATGACTACGCAAATAGAAACATCCACTCTAGGAGAAACTACAGGTCAATGACAGGGACCTTTAACAGAAAAATTATAAAGGAAAGAAGAGGTGGAAAGGGAACTTGCAAATTAAAGGAGACTTAAGACATTTTGAATTGTAAAATGTGTAAAGGATGAGACTTAATAATAACACCCAGGGATATTCTTTGGGTGATAAAACTATACGGGAATGCAAATGTGATTGTTATGAAATCGGTTGGTGGTCACTTTGATAAGGGAAGCAGGTGTGACTGTTGGACTCCCAACCGACTGAGCCATCCAGGTACCCCATTCCAGCCAAGTTTTAAAGCCTTCACAATAAAATCCTGTCCTCCATGTCTAACTTCCTCGACATCTGTTTTAAGAATAAATACTCATCTTGTGAACACATGATATGAGTTGTCACTTGGGTATTTCCACTGAGTTGCTGGGTGACTGACAAGGTTCTATTTGTCACCTAGGCTTTAGTTACAAAGGTGATATCTTATAAAATATATTAGTCATACATTGATTGGTTTTCTGTATCTGTGCTTTATTTATTTTTTTATTTTAAAAAAAAATTTTAATGTTTTATTTATTTCTAGGAGAGAGAGAGAGAGAGAGAGAGAGAGACAGCGTGAGCAGGGCAGGGTCAGAGAGAGAGGGAGTCACAGACTGAAACAGGCTCCAGGCTCTGAGCTGGCAGTCAGCACAGAGCTCGACGCGGGGCTCGAACCCACGAACCGCAAGATCATGACCTAAGCGAAAGTCGGACGCTTAACCGACTAAGCCACCCAGGCGCCCCTGCTTTATTTTATAATAAAAGTAATTTCAAAACTTTATTCTATTTGGAATTTATTTTGGAATTTAATGTGTGATAGTGACCTAACTGGTTTTTTCCCAAATGGTTAGAGAACTTATAGAAGTTATGAAGTGGAAATACCCAAGTGACAACTCATATCGTGTGTTCACAAGATGAGTATTTATTCTTAAAACAGATGTCGAGGAAGTTAGACATGGAGGACAGGATTTTATTGTGAAGGCTTTAAAACTTGGCTGGAATGGGGTACCTGGATGGCTCAGTCGGTTGGGAGTCCAACTTAGAGCTCGAGTCATGATCTCATGGTTTCTGAGTTCAAACCCTGAATTGGGCTCTGTGCTGACAGTTCAGAGCCTGGAGCCTGCTTCAGATTCTCTGTCTCCTTCTCTCACTGCCCCCCTCCCACTTGTGCTCTGTCTCTCAAAAATGAATAAACATTTAAAAAATTAAAAAAAAATTGGCTGGAATGAATGAGCATATGCCCAATTGAAATAAGTACTTATGTATACCAAAATGCATATGCTGGAATTTTCCTAGCAGCTTTATTCTCAAGAGCCAAAAACTGGCAACACATAATGTCCATAAACAGTAGAATGGGAAATAAATCGTGACATATCATGCTCCATGAAAATGAACCACAATCTTGTTGAGCCAACAACATGGATGCATCCCACAAACAGTGCTGAGTGAATAAAGCTATATGATACTGTTTAAATTAAGTTCAAGAACAGACCATACTAGTATATTTAATATATGCCTTCATTTAAAAAAAAAATAGCAAGGGGAAGGGCTCCTGGGTGGCTCTGTTCATGATCTCATGGTTGGTAAGTTTGGGTCCTGCCTCGGGCTGTGTGAGGACAGCTTAGAGCCTGGAGCCTGCTTCACATTCTGTGTCTCCTTCTCTCTGCCCCTTCCCCCACTTGAACTCTGTCTCTGTCTCTCTGTCTCTCTGTCTCTCTCTCAAAAGTAAAAAAATAAATAAATAGCAAGGGGAAAATATAGGCAGAAGAGTCAGCAGAAAGCAGGACACCATGGTAAATCATGAAACATAGGAAATGCTCCATGCCAGGTAAGTAGCCCTCAGCTAGTGTAGGAATGAATCTGCAACCCAGGACCCAGTGTTAAGTTGTAGGGGATGGCAAGGGTGACCTGCTCATCATTCTCCCTGAATTGATGCCAATGGGAGAGACATGATGAGCCACAGACCACATGGCTGTAAAGGGACCGTAACAATCATCCTGCCCAGGATCTCCATCCCAGTAATGCTTGGGATTTATAAGTTCCAAATTTTCTCCAGTGGAGGTAGTGAGGAAGTGAGTGAGGAAGAATGGGGCATGGAGGTGGAGAGGACCCTCCCAAGCCTCGAGTGCAACTCAGGAAGGCACATGGTAACAAAACAGCCCTCTACTGTCTCAGGTCTGGACATAACAAAAAATCAGTGTAGTTACAGGAAGGCCCAGCTAAGGAATACACAGCAGCTGGAATCACCAGGGTTTGAGGGCTTCTGTTGATGTATCCTCATGAGTAAACATGTTAGTATCTTAGCTCCCCACCTCTCCAAATCCTCTGTCCTTCACCCCCTTCTTCCTGCAGAACCAAAGGAATCCCAAACTCAACTGGCAACCACTCACACTGAAGAGTTAATTTCCAAAAGCCTCAATGCAAGCAGTATTGTGCTGTTGTGTGCCCAACTGTGGAAAGCTTAGCCTGATGCTCTTTAAAGAGATTTCTAGCAGGGGAAAGAAAATGTACAGGACATTTAGTGATCCTACACATGCTTGACTGGTGGAATCGTGGTGTGCCCTGAGCACTCTGGCTGCATCTGGATCATGGGTCTCAGGGAACCACCTCCTCCCTCACACATTCCCGCTGATGCTGGAAGCCAAAAGACAGTGACCAGGAGATAGGTTCTGCTGTTTCCACCATTTCTAGGTATGTGGTGTGATCTCTCAGGTTACTTAGTGTTTCTGAGCCTTGCTTTCATAATCTGTAAAACTGAGTCAATAATGCCACACCGTTTTTTTTTTTAATTTTTTTAATGTTTTATTTATTGGGAGAGAGAGAGAGAGAGAGAACGTGAGCAGGGGAGGGTCAGAGAGAGAGGGAGTCACAGACTGAAACAGGCTCCAGGCTCTGAGCTGGCAGTCAGCACAGAGCCCGACGCGGGGCTCAAACCCACGAACCGCGAGATCATGACCTAAGCGAAAGTCGGACGCTCAACTGACTAAGCCACCCAGGCGCCCCAATAATGTCACACTGTTAAATGAATTACAATACATAAAGTACAGAAGAAGTGCTTAACCACTGTGACTATTCTATGGGGACACTGTGGCCCTGAACACCAGAGCCAAAGAGTGACTCAATTTACCTGTTTGCTGCATGGCTGTGAGCTGGGGATCTGCCTTCTCCTCTCCCCTCCTGGACCACCCAGCACCATCACACCCTGGCAGCTAAGCCTGCTGCTGCACTTTTGTCCCCATGGGGCTCCCAGAACACAGAAGGGACAATAGACTTACCATGAAAGACAACTGGAGGGGTGAGAGGTGTTATGAATTGAATATTGTCCATTCTTCCCCCAATTCATATGTTGAAGCCTAATTTCCTAAATTATAATCTTTGGAGTTAGGGCCTTTTGGAGGTAGTTGGGTTTAGATGAGGTGGGAGGTGGAGGTGGGTTAAATGTCTACAGGATCAAGAAGTAAAAATTTCTAGGTATAAAATAAATAAGTTATAAAACATAATAAATTTAATATATAGCATGGTGACTATTATTAATACTGATATACTATATATTTGAAAGTTGCTATAGAGTGTATCTTAAAAGTTTTCATCATAAGAAAAAAATTGTAACTCTGTGAAATGATGGATGTGAATTAGACTTCCTGTGGTGATCATTTCACAATGTATACATATATGGAATCATTCTTTTCCACACCTGAAACTAAACAATGTTATATGTCAACTAGATCCCTGTTGAAAACCAACAACGGCAACACTACGAGTGTGTCTATGAGAGGGTTTCTCGATGAGATAAATTAAATAATTAAATTAAATTAATAAGGTAAATAAATGGTACATCATGACAAATCAAACTGACTTCAAAACTGAGCAATATTGTTGCAGTGTTTTACAAGTCTCATTCTAAATTATTTTTTCCAAGAGACAATAAACATGCTATGTAGTTCTCACCTTTTTATCTTTGTATATCAATTTTAAATATAACATACCTGCATGTTTATAATGAGACAGAAAGGCAATGGGTGAGACTCTCCTCCTTTGCCTACAGGTCTCTGTGGACCAAGGGATGATCTCTGAAGCTCTGAGTATGTATAGCAGAATTCAGTGGGCACTTCCCACACATGTGTACATGCATGTTGCATTAATCATAGAGAGACTTAGATAATAAAGGAAGGCATAGGCTATGAAGTGTAAGCAAATTACACCCACAAATAAAATCATCTCCACAATGACTCCACAAATGCACCACACAACCTCAGACAGATTGCTGCATACATTTGCCATCTCTCTATTCAATACAAAATGCACTGTTACTACCTCCAGCAATGTCGACTTACATCCACATCAAGCACGCAATGCGACCTTGACTCACCCAGAGGTATATGTAATCACCCACCAACCTCTCTCCCCACCACCCACACTCAGCCAAACCAAGCTGCTGATCAAGAACCAGAGGTACTCAGGTGCCTGGGCTCAAGCAAGAAGCCTCAAGATGGGGAAGGAGAGGTTGCATCCTGAATTCCTTGTGTTCTGGGAATTCCAGGGAAGCACTAGAAGCCTGGCCAGAGATGGACAGGCCAAGGTGGAGCAACTGCACGGTGGAGCAACCTCCTTCTGGAGGACAGTCCAGAATACTCTACAGGTATTCAGGCATATTTCAGAGTAATTAAATGAAGAAGTGTGAATGAAGGATTGATCGAGTGGTTGAGTTGTTATTCAGTACAGCAATTTATTGTATGCAAATAGGAAGTTCTTGAAGGCCTGGACTTTTTCTTATTCTTTTCAGTGATTAATAAGCACTATTTTGTGTCTACTCTCTAACTAAACCTTCATCTTCAAGTTTGGAAAGTTCTTGGTATGCCTTTTGCTACTTTTTCCCTCCTTCCCTCTCCACCTCCCTCCTTTCCTTTTCCCTGTCTCTTCTTTCCCTTTTCTCTACTTTCTTTGCTGCAGTTGCACTTCATTTAAAGAGGCATTTAAGGCAACACAGATACTGGCACTTTGTTGATGACTTGCTCAATCAGTGTATAACTATGAATGAAGGAATGAAGGAGGGATAAGTGAAGGTCCAGGAAAGGTGACAAAGGGGGCACAAAGGGGGCACCTGAATGGCTCAGTCAGTTGAGCGTCGGACTTCGGCTCAGGTCATGATCTCACGGTTCGTGAGTTTGAGCCCCGCGTCAGGCTCTGTGCTGAATGCTTGCTCAGAGCCTGGAGCCTGTTTCGATTCTGTGTCTCCTTCTGTCTCTGCCCCTCTCCCGTTCATGCTCTGTCTTACTCTGTCTCTTAAAAAATAAATAAATGTAAAAAAAAAGATGATACAGCCTCCTTCAAGCCAAGGCAGTTTATAGCCCACCAGTCAGACAGACAAGTACTTTTCCTGTCTTCCCTGTTTTAAGCAGTCCTCGAAGTGCTTCTGAAGTCAGATAAAGTCAGCAGAGACAGAGAAATGAGAAGTTGTCTTCCTAATACCCCTGAAGAGTGTAGGTCAGCATCCCACCTCTTCCTTCCAAGTTCTTTCCTCCTGGCACTTGTCTTGGCAGGTAGGTCCCAACTCTACTCACACCAATGTTATCTCCAGGGAAGAAGCCCTCACAGGAGCCCCTGAGGCCCCAGCTTCCTGGGCTTCCCCTTCTGAGACATCACTATAATTTTGTCATTTCTAGAATGATAAATAAATGGAATGATATAGTACGTGACCTATTGAGATTGACCTTTCACTCTGCATAATTACCTAAGCTCTATCCAAGTTGTATCAATAATCAATAATCCATTTGTTTTTATTGCTATGTAGCATTCTATAGTATTCTATGGTGGCACTACAGTTTGTTTAACCATTCTCCTACTGACAGGCATTTCAGTTGTTTCCTGGTTTGAGCTGTTATAACTGAATGTGCTATGAACATTTATTTATAGTCTTTGTGTGTGTGTGTGAACATGAGTTCAGGTCTCTGAGATAAATACCTAAGAATGTGATTGTTGAGTTGTAACGTAAGTTCATGTTTACTATTGAAAAAAATTACCAGATTCTTTCCAGAGTGGCTGTACCATTTTACATTCTGACCAGAAATGAATAAGTGATCCAGTTTCTCTCCTCACTACCATTTGGTGTTACCACTACTTTTTATTTTAGCCATTCTTCAGAGTGTTTGCAGTATCTCCTTGAGATTTTAATTTGTACTTCAATAATAAACATCAATGTATTTTCATGCCTTTGTGTTATTTTTTAATGAGATTGTTTACTTTTTTTACCATTGAGTTCTGAGAGTTTTCTAGGTATCGTATATATGAGTCCTTTGTCAGATATGTGGTTTGCAGGGAGGAAGAGTTAAGATGGTGGAAAAGTAGGGTAACCCTGGGCTTTCTAGTCCCTCAAACACAGCTGTTTCACTTGGAATATCCAGGAAATTGACCTGCAGAGTGGCAGAATTATCTCCACGGTTAGAGGAACGCAGCGTGGCAGTTGCGAGGTATGTGGAAGTGAAGTGGGAGAGAGAAATATTGCAGTGCCACAGAGGGGAGGGAACCCTTTCCATGGAGAGACAAAAGGAGAGAAAGAAAGAGGGTTTAGGAGAGTGCAGTCTCAGGGTTCACACAAGAGGAATATCTCTCTGGATCAGACTGGTGTGCGAGAAGTACTCAATGTTGCATGGTGATGGTTGTTGTTGTTGTTGTTGCTGTTGTTTTGCAAACAGCATTTGGAGAGCAAACCCTGAAGTTTTGGAAGGGTGTGATTTTCTCAAGAGCAGATTTTGCTCTGGGGAAGAAGGAGCTGGTCCTGCGATTGATAGCATGGTACACAGACCTCTCTGGACACTTTTGGAAGAGGCTATATTGCCTTCCTAAAGGACAAAGACTCTGCAGGCATCAGCAAAAGGCCTTTTATCAACAGGGGACAGAGGTGCACTCAGAGGGAATATAACCTTTGCTGCTTTTCACTGTGCTGCACCATAGATTTTACGCACTGTGTGGGCATTGTGATGTTTTTCTGGGACAAAGGATATGAGACACAGTGTAGAGACGCTCTACTCCACAGAAGGGGAGCAGGTCCATTAAGACTTAAAGTTATGCCTCCCGTTTTGGCTTTCTTCTTCAATATTACTATGGCTATTCGGAGTCACACAAATTTTAGGATAGTTTGTTCTAGTTTTGAGAAGAATGCTGGTGCAATTTTGATTGGGATTGCATTGAATGTGTAGATTGCTTTGGGTAGTAATGACAGTTTAACTATATTTATTCTTCCAATCCATGAGCATGGAATGTTTTTCCATTTCTTTGTGTCTTCTTCAATGTCCTTCATAAGTTTTCTATAGGTTTCATCATACAGATCTCTTATATGTTTGGTTAGGTTTATTCCTAGGTATTTTATGGTTTCTTGTACCATTGTGAATGGGATCAGTTTCTTGATTTCTCTTTCTGTTGCTTCATTGTTGATGTACAAAAATGCCACCAATTTCTGTATGTTGATTTTGTACCCTATTACTTTGCCGAATTCATGGATCAGTTCAAGTAGGCTTCTGGTGGAAGTCTGTCGGGTTTTCTATGTAGAGTATCATGTCGTCTGCGAAAAGTGAGAGTTTGACTTCTTCTTTGCCAATTCTGATGCCTTTTATTTCCTTTTGTTGTCTGATAGCTGATGCTAGGACTTCCAGCACAGTTAAACAACAGTGGTGAGAGTGGACATCCCTGTTGTGTTCCTGATCTCAGGGGGAAAGCAAACCAGAGGACTCTAGACGCTGGTGAGGATGTGGAAAAATGGGCATCCTCCTACACTGTTGATGGGAATGTAAACTGGTGCAGCCCTCTGGAAAACAATGTGGAGATTCCTCAAAAAATTAGCAGTAGAACTCCCCTATGACCCAGCAATAGCACTGCTAGGAATTTACCCAAGGGATACAGGAGTGCTGATGCATAGGGGCACATGGACCCCAATGTTCATAGCAGCACTCTCAACAACAGCCAAAACATGGAAAGAGCCTAAGTGTCCATCAACGGACGAATGGGTCAGGAAGATGTGGTTTATCTATACAATGGAATACTACATGGCAATGAGAAAGAATGAAATCTGGCCATGTGTAGCAACATGGATGGACCTTGAGGGTGTTATGCTGAGCCAAATAAGTCAGGCAGAAAAGGACAGATACCATATGTTTGCATATATAGGAGGATTAGGAGGAACTTAACGGAGGAACATGGGGGAGAAGAAGGGGAAAAATAGTGGGGGAGAGGGAGGGAGGGAGGCAAAATATGAGGGACTTTTGAATGCCAAAAACAAAGTGAGGGCTGATGGGGGTTGGGGGAGGGAAAAGGGGGTGATGTGCTTGGAGGAGAGCACTTGTGGGGATGAGCACTGGGTGTTATATGGAAACCAACTTGACAATAAACTATTTAAAAAAAAAAAGACTTCAAGTTATGACCTCCAGCCACACTCCAAAGAAAAAACGCAGGAGAGTTGTGGCACAGGGTGAACTAATTTCCCTCGCTATTGTTGAAAGCTGCCTGAATAGTGAGGGGTGTGATCTCCTGTACTGGGATGAGAAATTGGGGTCGCACCATTTACCCCCAATACCAAAATGGTGGGACTTCAGAAAGCAACAGAATGGCCCCCAGTGGAAGCAGAACGGCTAACACCAAACTCAACCCCCTGTGCCTGAAACTGCTTATTTAGTGGGACAAGACTAACTCTGAGCCAATGTAGTGAGCCTCCTCCAGAGGAAATGCACAACCAGCACCCCACGTGCACCAAGTGTACTGAAAATCAAGTGCTTCCAAACGACACTTTCAGTTCTGGTAGAAATAAGACCAGGCTTACCTTTCTTTCTTTCTTTTTTCTTTTGAAATCAAACTCATAGTTTCTTGTGTGTTCTCTCTCTCTCTCTCTCTCTCTCTCTCTCTCTCTCTCTCTCGGATCAGGCTTCTTTATTATTTTCTTTTCCTTTCTTTTCTTCTTATTTTTCTTTCTTTCTTTCTTTTTTCCTTTGAAGTTAGGCTTAACATTTTTTGATTCTCTGTTTGTTTTTGTTGTTGTTGTTGCACTTCCTTTCCTTTCCTTTTCTTTCTTTTTTTTCCCTTTGAATCAGGGCTGTTCCCCACCCCTCACCCCCGGCTTATTTTTACAAGCAAATCAAGCATCCCTAGTTAAAGCTCCAAATATTCCCCAGTACAAGAAAAGAGGAGTACTGCAGAAGACTGACCAGTGAAAAAGAGAATCCAAAATGCAACAACAGAGTGCATATAGCATACACTACCAACACTTCCTGAAGTGCCAGGCTCTGGACAGTATATGACCCCTTTTTAGTATAGTATTACTCTCAGGTTCAGGAAACAAAACAAACTTTTAAAACACACAAAAGGCAGAAATGTAGCCAAAATGACACGATGAAGAAATTCTCTTGAAACAAAGGTCAAAAAGAAATCACAACCAGGTGCTTGTTCAAAACATTTATAAGCAATATATCTTAATAATTTATTTAAAAAACAATCATAAGACTACTAGCTGGACATGAAAAAAGCATAGGAGACACAAAAGAAACCTTGCTGCAGAGATCAAAGACCTAAAAACTAGTCAGACTAAAATAAAAAATGCTTTAATAGATGCAAAATCAACTGAATATAGTAACAAGGTTTAAAGAAACAGGGGAGAGAATAAGTGATATAGAAGATAAAATTATGAAAATAACAAAGCTGAAAAAAGATGGAAAGTATTAGATCACGAAGAGAGACATAGAGAATTTAGTGATTCCATAAAATAAAACAATATCCATATCATAAGGGTCCCAGAAGAAGAGCAGGATAAGGGGGCAGAAGGTTTATTTGAACAAATTATATCATAGAACTTCCCTAACCTGGGAGAGAAAATAGGCATTCAAGGCCACAAGGCACAGAGAACTCCCCTCAAAGACAACAAAAGCAGGTAAACAAAATGACATTTTATAGTGAAGCTTGCAAAATATAAAAATAAAGAGAGAGGGGCACCTTGGGTGGCTTAGTCGGTTGAGCGTCCGACTTTCGCTTAGGTCATGATCTCGCAGTTCGTGCGTTCGAGCCCCACGTCGGGCTCTGTGCTGACTGCCAGCTCAGAGCCTGGAGCCTGTTTCAGTCTGTGACTCCCTCTCTCTCTGACCCTCCTCTGCTCACGCTGTCTCTCTCTCTCTCTCCTAGAAATAAATAAAATATTGAAAAAAAAATAAAGAATTCTGAAAGCATCTAAGTACAAAAGATCTTTAATGTTCAAGGGTAGACACATAAAGTAGTTAGCAGACATGTCCACTGAAACTTGGAAGGCAGAAGGGAGTGGCAAGAAATATTCAATTTGCTGAATGAGAAAAATATGCAGCCAAGAATTCTTTATCCAGCAATGCTGTCATTCAGAATAGAAAGAGAGATAAAGAGTTTCCCAGGAAAACAAAAGCTAAAGGAGTTTGTGACCATAAACCAGCCCCACAAGAAATTTTAAGGGAGTTTATCTGAATGGACAAAATCAAGAATACCAAAGTAACAAAGACTATGAGGTACCAGAGAACATCACCAAAACACCAACTGTATGGGTAACACAATGGTACTAAATTCACATGTTTCAATAATCACTCTGAATGTAATGGACTAAATGCACCAATCAAAAGACACAGGGTATCAAAATGGATTTAAAAAATACGCGTCTAGGGGCGCCTGTGTGGCTTAGTCGGTTAAGCGTCCGACTTTCGCTTAGGTCATGATCTCGCGGTTTGTGTGTTCGAGCCCCGCGTCGGGCTCTGTGCTGACTGCCAGCTCGGAGCCTGGAGCCTGTTTCAGTCTGTGACTCCTTCTCTCTCTGACCCTCCCCTACTCACGCTGTCTCTCTCTCTCTTAGAAATAAATAAAAATATTAAAAAAAAATACACGTCTATTTGCTGGCTACAAGAGAGTCATTTTAGACTGAAAGACACCTGAAGATTGAAGGTCAGAGGAAAGAGAGCTGTTTGTCATTCTAATGGATCTCAGAAAAAAGTCAGAGCAACAATATTTATATCTACAAATTAGATTTTAAAACAAAGACTAACCAGAAATAAAGAGGGGCATCAAAATCCTACAGGAGAAAATAGACAGCAACTCCTTTACCCTTGACCACAGCAACTGCCTACTTAGGCATGTACAAGAGAGTCATTTTAGACTGAAAGACACCTGAAGATTGAAGGTCAGAGGAAAGAGAGCTGTTTATCATTCTAATGGATCTCAGAAGAAAGTCAGAGCAACAATATTTATATCTACAAATTAGATTTTAAAACAAAGACTAACCAGAAATAAAGAGGGGCATCAAAATCCTACAGGAGAAAATAGACAGCAACTCCTTTACCCTTGACCACAGCAACTGCCTACTTAGGCATGTATCCAGAGGCAAGGGAAACAAATGCAAAAATAAACTATCCAGACCTTATCAAGATAAAAAGCTTCCGCACAGTGACGGAAACAATCAACAAAACTAAAAGGCAACTGATGGAATGGGAGAAAATATTTGCAAATGACACATCTGATAAGGGGTTAGTATCGAAAATCTATAAAGAATTTATCAAACTCAGTGCCCATAAAATAAATAATACAGTGAAGAAATGGACAGAACACATAGACACTTTTCCAAAGAAGACATCCAAAAGTCTAAGAGACATATGAGAAGATGCTCAACGTTACTCATTCATCAGGGAGATACAAATCAAAACCACAGTGAGATACTCCCTCACACTGGTCGGATTGTCTAAAATTAAGAACTCAGAAAACAACAGGGGCGCCTGGGTGGCTCAATGGGATGCGCGTCTGACCTTGGCTCAGGTCGTGGGATCTCACAGCTCGTGGGTTCGAGCCCCGCGCCAGGCTCTGTGCTAGCTCAGAACCTGGAGCCTGCTTCAGATTCTGTGTCTCCCTCTCTCTCTCTGACCTTCCCCTGTTCGCTCTATCTCTCAAAAATAAACAAAACATCTTTAAAAAAAATTTTTTTTAAATAAAAACAAAAGATGTTGGCGAGAATGCAGAGAAAGGAACCCTTTAGTAATGTTGGTGGGAACGCAAATTGGTGCAGCCACTCTAGAAAACAGTATGGACATTCTTCAAAAAATTAAAAAAAGGGGCACTTGGATGGCTCAGTCGGTTGAGTGTCCAACTTCAGCTCAGATCATGATGTTGAGGTTCACAGATCTGAGCCTCGAGCTGGGCTCTGTGTCGACAACTCAGAGCCTGAAGCCTGATTTGGCGTCTGTGTCTCCCTCTCTCTGCCTCTCCCCCACTCGCTCTCTGTCTCTCTCTCTCTCAAAAATAAACACTAAAATAAATTTTCAAAAAATTAAAAATAGAACAACCCTACAACCCGATGTGGGAAACAAAGGCAGAAGGAAATGGCAGATAAAATTAAATTTGCTTAGGATCTGCAGCCCATTGACAAATACTTGGGGCTAGCAGAGTATAAAATTTCTCTAGGAACTCCCTACTGTCTTAATGTTTAATGCTTTGCTAGAGGGAAAAACAACCTTACCTTGAGAATGGCTGGGCCTCCAGTATCCTGTGAGTCTTTAGCATGTGAAAGTTCCTTTGGAAACTTCCCCTTGACTTTATAGCCTACCCCCACCCCCAACTCTCAGGTATATAAAGTCTCTCCTCATGGGCCTGGGGCAGCACTTCCTGCCCACAGGTCCTGTCCCTGTTCTTTAATAAAATCACCTTTTTTGCACCAAAGATGTGTCAAGAATTCTTTCTTGGTTATTGACTCCAGACCCCCACCACTCCAAAAAACCTTCATCACAACCCAGCAATTGCGCTACTAGATATTTATCCAATACAAAATGCTGATTCAGAGGGGCACATGCACCCCAATGTTTATAGCAATGCTATCAACAATAGCCAAATTATGGAAAGAGCCCAATGTTCATCAACCGATGAATTAATAAAGAAGATGTAGTATGTGTTTGTATGTATATATTAGAAATGTTACTCAGAGATTTAAAAAAAATGAAATCTTGCCATTTGCAACAACCTGCATGGAACTAGAGTGTATTATGCTAAGCAAAATAAGTCAATCAGAGAAAGACAAATATCATATCATTTTACTCATATGTGGAATTTAAGAAATAAAACACATGAACATATGGAAAGGGAAGGAAAAATAAGATATAAACGGAGAAGAAGCAAACCATAAGACACTCTTGAATACTGAGAACAGGCTGGGGTTTGCTGGAGGGAGATGGGTGGAGGGATGGGCTGGGAGGATTTGACATTGGGGAGGGCACTTATTGGGATGGACACTGGGTGTTCTGTGTAGGTGACGAATCACTGGGTTATATCCTGAAACCAATTTACACTGTACATTGACTAATTTGAATGTACATAAATAAAGTTTAAAATAATATGCTCAAATAGCTTATGGAAGTCATAGACACACAACTAAAATAAATCTAAATAATGAAGCGTCATCAAATAGATATTAGTATATTGAAATTTTAAAAATGAAATTAAGTACAATTTATGGAGTTTAAATTTATTAGGGTGTTTCATCAACAGATTTGAGCAGGCAAAAGAAAGAACCAGTAAACCTGAAGAGAATAAAATCAATCATAAATTCTGAAACAGAAAATAGAGAAATAGTCTCTGAAAACAGTACACCAACCAATTAAGCATATTCAACATAATGGGAGTTCAGAAGGTGACAAAAATGAGAAAAGAGTAGCAACAACATTTGAAAAAATACTACCTGAACACTTTCCAAATTGATGAACGACATGAATCTACATATCAAAAACACATCAATGATCTCTAAACAGGGTAAAGTACAAAAAGACTCACAGTTAGACACATTATAATCAAACTGTGACAAGCCAAAAACAGAGACTACTGAAAGCAGCAAGAAGGAAGCAAATTCTATGCAAATGATTATCACTTAGAATAATAGATTTCTCATCAGAAATGACAAAAAGCCAAGTGCAGTGAGACAATGTGTTCAAAGTGCCTAAAAAAGATTTGTTACCCAAACTATTCTTCAAAATGAAAAACATTTATTTCCGTATACACACATCCTGAGAACTTTTACTATAAAAGTGCTAATAAAATTCCTTCTGCTGAAATGAAAGGACACTTTATGGTCACTTGAATCTGTACAAAAAAATAAAAGTAACTACATGGGTAAATACAAAAAAATTTTTTTAAAGATATGTGGTTTGCAAATACTTTTTTTTTTTTCTGTCTGTATCTTGCCTTTTAAGAAAGTCTTCTGCAGAATGAGGTTTTAATTTTGACAAGGTCTGATTTAATGTTGTTTTCTTGGGGCACCTGGGTGGCTCAGTTGGGTAAGCACTGGACTTCAGCTCAGGTCATGATCTCATAGTTGATGAGGCCAAGCCCTGTGTCCAGCTCTGTGTTGATAGTGCAGAGCCCGGAGCCTATTTTGGATTCTGTCTCTGCCTCTCTCTCTGCCCCTTCCCTGCTCACACTCTGTCTCTCTCATTTTCAAAAATAAATAAACATTTTAAAAACTGATGTATTCTTTTATGGATCATGCTTTTGTTGTCATTTCTAAGAACTCTTCATTAAGCCCTAAGTCCTGAGGATTTTCTTCAGTTTTATAGTTTTATATGTAATGTAGTTTTATCTGTAATATTTAAATCTGTGATTCATTTTGAGCTGATTTTTGTGTAAAATGTGAGCAGTTTCTCAAATAAAGTGTGCTCATCTTCTAACAAACTTTATATATACTAACCTAGCCATCATTTACTATGCCTTGCTCCATAATGGGCTAAAGGGCTAAATTACAAACAACAACAACAACAACAACAACAACAACAACAACAAAAACAAAACAAAAAGAGAGAGCAACTGCTAGAGCACAGTAAAGCAGAGGTAAAATTCTTTGTCCTAGGTTTGGGGCTGTCTGGGAAGCCAGGTTCTAAATAACAAAGAAGTAGAGGTATCTTGCAGCCCTGTAGTGCAGCCCTGGCCTGGAGGTCTAGAAAGATGCCCAAGGAGAAATAAATATTTTTATAAACAATAAATTAGTCATGGAGGCTCAGAATATTATATAAATGTTAAGAAGATAGACTTAAAATGTGATTTAAATGTTTTCATTATTAAAATATATTTTTCCACAGGCATTACAATGGAAAAATGGACAATGAAAATTTCTAGAATAAAATTTTTTAAAGGAAATTATAAAAGATATTTTGGGGACAATTGCGGGAAATTTGAATGTGAACTGACATATGACAATATGTTAATATTGATTTTCTTAGGTCTGACTTTGAATAGCCTAATGATGTCTACAACTTTCACATGGTGGGGAAGCTGAGGATGCATTAGAGAAAAAGAGAATGTGGCAAAATATTTATCAGTGTTGTATTTAGATAGAGAGAGCACTGGTGTTTGTTGTGTCATTATTTTAATTATTCACCGTATTTTCAAAATTAAAAGGTAGATGTTGGAACAGTGGAGAATTACCAGACTTCCTTCCATAGCAACAATCGCCTGAGTCCTTGTGAGGAGCTAAGGTCCAGCTGAGCAGCCCCTCTATATTACATGTGCTATCTTAAAGGCCTTTTGGACACCTAGAGAGATGCTTTAACCCCAGAAATATGGCAGCATCACTTCGTGCTACCTACATCCTAGGTATAGGACAATGAAAGACACAGCCATTGCTTATTAACCGTAGTAACTTTCATTTCTCATCATGACTTTCAGCCAAAATAGCCACCGTCTCATAATGACTTTCGGCCAAAGGAGAGTCACCCGGTACACAGCGAGGTTTTGAAGCGTAAAGAAAAAAACGCACATTCCCTGACCGGGCATCGAACCCAGGCCGCGGCGGTGAGAGCGCCGAATCCTAACCACTAGACCACCAGGGAACACCTAGCAGTTGTGTTTGTAAGGAGCTAGATTAAATATGTAATGTATGACGTAAATTGGGAGCAATGAGTATGACTGGATAAATTTCAAGTGACTAAACTTTCTCCCCCTCCTAGTAGCAGCCCTTCCGCCACTGCAGATCCAGAAAACCGGAGAACAGCGGCGATATGAGAATATGAGTACTGCTGCTTTCTCAGAAAAGAAACGAAGGTGTTGGGGTCCTTTAGAGAAGTAAATAGAAAGTGTGTGTCAGAAGTGGGATTCGAACCCACGCCTCCATTCAGAGACCAGAACACCCGCAGGGAAGGTAAGCACCTTGAGTCTGGCACCTTAGACCACTCGGCTATCCTGACACCCGAGGAGGCACTTTCCTGTGTGAAGTCCACTGCCTGTGTGGGCCTGCGGAGCTACTCCGCCTCTGCCACTCAGGCTGCAGACCATCTTCCTGCCTGCAACTCGACTGGAATTCTAAACTACAGGATCTGTTTTGCACCTGGGACTGTCTAACCTCCATCTCCCCAGCGGGGAATCGAACCAGTCGAACCAGGGGCAAATGCAATCTCACTAGAAAACTAGAAGGCTTTGTGACCACTGCGCAGGCATCCCACTCAGCAAAGGCAAGAAACTGTAGTAGTTAAGGCAAAAGAGCATGGGCCAGGCTGCTGCCCACCCTAGCCTTCCTTCGTGAAACTCTTACTAGTTAATACATGGAAAGCACGTGGAAATATACTTGCCAAAGATACATTGTTTGTATTATTATTAGGTATTTCTGCCTTATTGTCCCTGGCATACCCATCCTTCAAGATCCACTCCTCCTCTGCAAGTCGCACAACCATAGTTAAGGGTAATGGAGAAATAGTGTTAAAGAAAAAGATTATTCTAACTCTTAAAGGGGAAAAAATATTCATTCATGGCACTTGTTACAGTACTGTAAGGAAGATATTATTTAAGGGCTGCTACCAAGATAGGTGTAGGCACCACTGCCATAATGTCTTGCAGTGGGTGGGAGGGAGATTGGACTCAATTCAGAATACAACAAAGAAAAGTGAAATTTTATAGTTAAGGAACCAGGTGGGGGTCAGTGGATGGAAAAGTAGTAGGAGAAAATATCATCGAGGGTAAGGCAAGAATTCTATCTGAAATGGCCTGACAGGATTCTCCCTGAATGAAGGCCAGGGTGATAAGATCTCACCTTGGGGATAGTAGAGGATGAGGAACCCCATTAGATATCTAGGATGATCAGATATCAATGATGGGAGATTCCGACTAAACTTATTTAGCAGGAATCTTGCTAAAATTGGACAATGAAGAGACAAACATGGATGTTCAAGTCCAGCCTAGTAGAAAAAGAATTTAGGGAGGCAATTAACAAAGGGGTGCAAAGACAGCTGGTGTGTTTTAGCCACCAAAGGGAAGGCCCAACTCTTCTCCTCCAGACTACATACCATTCACTCATTCACTCATTCACCGAGTCTTTATTGAGGGTCCACTGAAAATATAGCAATAAACAAACACAGAAACCCCTGTCCTGGAAAACTCACTGCACACATACCAAAATTTTATTCAGTTCATTAATGAACAGCCCCGAATGATGTTATAACCAATTGAAAGGAGATTTTGAAGAGTGTCGAAGGATGGACGGTGTCAGCGAGAGAGAGAGAGTGAGAGAGCCCCGAGACCCTTTCTGATCACCAGGCAGGCCTCTCCGTCCTGTCGGTTTTAGTGTCTTTATTTATAGGTCAAATGTTAACATGGTATCAGGAAATGGAACTTTTATAATGGATAGCTCTTTGTGATAAGATGTTTTTTGGAAAATGTACAGAAACAGGTTTTAGAGAAGTCTTCTTGCAGAACTGCTCCAATTATAGTGAGGTTGAGTAACTAAGAGAATAACAAGGTGTCCACATTTTAATAACCCTAAGATTAAGTCATAGGTTTGTAGATACTCTTATCCATCCTCATCATAGCTGCCAGGGTAAGGGAAGGTGTTTGTGGCCTTAGGGAAGGGGTTGCTATACACCATCAGTTAGCAAAGGTGTATGTAGTAACTTATCTTCTGCCCTTATCTGTTCCTTCTCTCTAAGTTAGGCCCTTTGTCTCCAGGCAAGACTTGCTTTTCCAGTTATATGCTTTATTCCACTGGAGAGCCAACCATACCTTTAAAGAGTTTAGCTCATTTCCAATACATAGAATAGCCTCTTTGAGTGCATTTACCTTTGTGTCTACTTTTATGATTTCTTGAATAGCTAGGGCATGAAAGACATTTTTGGTTAGTTGATTTACATGTTGAGCTGTATGAACATCTTGGACTAACGCAACAGTAGAAACAGAATTGTACATGTAAAGGTGAATCTTTTATGAGTAAGGGTCATTAGCCTGTTCATGGCTCAAGGGAAAGTATGGAGGGAAACAGGAACTTCTGGAGACACGATGTCTGTTCCCATAATCAAAAGAAGAAGTTCCCACAATAAGTTCCTTCACAAGGTGCAATCATCATACCAGGGCCGGAATAAGGGGACAAGTCACTCCCGATATTGATCAACAAGGTACCTTAGGGGTCAGTGCTCAAGCAGAAATAATCGTGTGTGGGTGGATATCGGTTATCATCTGATTGGCAAGAGACCATGCAAACTTGCTTTAATCTCACCAGTTTTCTCGACTTGTGGGCTCAGAATGGCTTCCAACAGAAGAGTTTTAAAAATAATCAGTCTCGGGGCGCCTGGGTGGCTTAGTCGGTTAAGCGTCCGACTTTCGCTTGGGTCATGATCTCGCGGTTCGTGGGTTCGAGCCCCGCGTCGGGCTCTGTGCTGACTGCCAGCTTGGAGCCTGGAGCCTGTTTCAGTCTGTGACTCCCTCTCTCTATGACCCTCCTCTGCTCACGCTGTCTCTCTCTTTCCAAGAAATAAAGAAAAATTAAAAAAAAAATCAGTCAACCAAAGAAATGTTGAGAAAAAACCGCTAACAGATGGAAGGGTAGGTAATAAACAGTGATGTTTAAAGATATGGTTTCCACTTTGGGGTGATTCTTTCTTTTTTATTTTTTAAAATGTCTTATTTATTTCTGAGAGAGAGAGACAGAGTGAGCAAGGAAGGGTCAGAGAAAGAGAGAGACAGAATCCAAGGCAGGCTCCAGACTCTGAGCTAGTGGTCAGCACAGAGCCCGATGCGGGGCTTGAACCCAAGAACCGTGAGATCATGACCTGAGCCAAAGTTGGACGCTTAACCAACAGAGCCACCCAGGTATCCCTTAGGGGGGAAATCAGAGTATACACAGGAATCTTTGGCCTTACTCTCGGGCAGAAATAATTTGCATTGCTATCAGTTTTTACCTGCAGAATTATAAAATAACCAAATCAATCAAAGGTGCCCATGGAATCAGTTACCCGCGTCCCCCTCCGCCAAGGTCTGCTAAACAATGCTAAGCAGTCCACTGTTAGTACACTTAGCATCTAAAATGACAAGACCTGGACAGTAAAGCAGTCAAAATGGATTTTATTCAGGAACTATTACAGTAGGGGATATGAAACTTCATATAGAACTGGGCTCAACTCTAAATACAGCAAGGACAAGTGAGGATTTATAGTCAAGGAGTAGGATGAGAGTCAGTGGATGGAAAATGACTGAGAAGAGACAAGAATAAGGAGATTCTTACTATACTGACTTAACAGGATGTCTGCTGAAGGCAGGCCAACCATGAGATATCACCTGGAGGTTGGGGAGGAATTAAGAACTTGATTATATATGGAGGATGATAAGATACCACGTGGGGAATTCTTGATAAACTGACCTAGCAAGATTATTAAAATTTGTCTCTGCAGCTGTGACCAAACTAAGGTTCCATGGCTCCAGTTTTCCTGTTCCCCACCCAGTCTGGACTACCAGGCAGCTACCTTTTGCATTACAATGGCCTTGTAACAGTAGGGTGGATCCAGCTCAGCCCCAATGCCCATCTTATCCCAAAGCACCCTATTCTAGGGACTCTTCAACACCTGAGATGGGCCTGAAGAAAATTATGCATCCTTGCAAATGTCATCTGTTGAGACACCTCACATGGAGACTATCTCTCCTCTTCCTTTCTCTATGGATTTGCTTATTCAGGACAGCCCCGATTCTTCCACTAGTCCCAGACTAAAACTACTACCTGCTTCCACAGAGGAGAGCACAATGAAGAAGGAAGATACAGCCCAGAGCAAGAAACAGAAGATCAAAACAATGTTCTCTCAGACCCAGCCATATGTACTCAATGATAGATTTCAGAGACAGAAATACCTCAGTCTCCAGCAGATGCAAGAACTTTCCAACATTCTGAACGTTAGCTATAAGCAGGTTAAGACCTGGTTCTATAACCAGAGAAGGAAATGTAAGAGGTGGCAGACAAACAACTGGTCAAAGAATAGCAACAGTGTGACTCAGAACAGCTCAGCAACTCCAGAATACCAGGCTTCTATTCCAATCACTGGGGATACCTGATGAGCACTTCTGGAAAATTTCCAAAATGAAGCAACCAGATCTGGAATAATGCAAATCGAAGCAACCACACCTGGAACAGCCAGTCTTGTGTGTTGATTGAGTATATTATTCAATCTCAATTTGGGCAGTGGTTGCATCTCCTAGGATTTGTCTTCTGGAGTCCTGTAACTCTGCCTTGATATTCTGTTTTTCTTTATGCTTATTGTGTCAATTCAGGAGATATGATTGGAGTCTAATTAAAGAGATTTCAGTAGCATTGGCTGCTATCAACAACATGATAAAAGATGTTTCTGTCTGTAGATAACTAGATATGATGCTAGTTTGGGTATATTTAGGCCCTAGAACCTAACCTCAAGAATAGAAAGTAGAAATGTAGAGCTGTGTGATAAAGGATTATTTGTATTTTCTGAGATTGAGAGACTTTATTTTTAATAACCTCAGTTATTTCAGCAAAGGGTTAAGTTATAATGCATTTCATTGACTTCCTCTGCCCCTTGTGCTGTTTTACTACATCTCCTAATTTGTTCATTATTCTAGTATTTGTAGAAAGATATTTTGCATTTTAATATATCATGATAATAGTACCAGTTGGGCTGGTTGATTTATAGGTTTAAGTATAAATAAGCAAAATACCCACTTTGCTTAAAAAAAAAAAAAAAAGACTCTGCAAGGATGAACATGGGAGCCCAAGGTCAAGGCCTAGTTGAAAAGAGGGTTACTGAAGTAAAGTGGGCCTGCTTCTCAGTGAGTTATAGAACAGATTACCACTAGGCAGTGGAGTTGCCTCACAAGGTCCTCTGTATTTGTACAAATAAGGAGATACAGAGAATAATTTCCAAAGCTCTATCTCCCCAAACAAGGGAAACTTTAGGGCTACTTTAGAGTTTGGGACGAATATTCATAAGGATATTTTATTCATATCTTATTCATATTAATAAGGGTTTTTTATTAATATTAATAAAGGGATTTTAACATTATAATGAGGCTGAAGTAACTATTGGTCACCTCTGGTACTTTCTGATTCATCTGGCTAGGCTCTCCCTCATATGTTTGTTTTTCTGCTACAGCCATCTGTTAGTTTGTTTCCAAACGGTAAGACTGACAGCTAAACAGAAGCTTCTAGGAGTTTAGTTTCTTTTCTTAAATGCATATTTATGAGAGAGAGAAAAAGAGCGTGCACGCATGAGCAGAGGAGGAGCAGAGAGGAAGGCACAGAATCTTGAAGCAGGCTCCAGGCTCTGAGCAGTCAGCACAGAGCCTGACACAGGGCTCTAACTCACAAGACATGAGATCATGACCTGAGCCACCCAGGTTCCCTAGGAGTTTAGTTTCTTAAAGGAAGATTGACAGTTAACCAGAATCTTCTACTATAAATTTCCCAAGTTCAGGGGGTCAGGCCAGTGACAAGAGGAGCCTAACTAAAGTTTAGTCAAGGGGAATCTTTGTCACTCATCATCACTGTTGTCTATTTCCAAGTTTTAGATAATCATTTCTTATCACCTTGAACCTCTGTCTGAAAGGAGGACATGAGCATTAGAAGACAGAGAATGGTGTTTTCTATAATGCTGATGATAATATCCAACTCCTCTGGTGGGCTACTTGGCCTTCATATCTTTTGGTCAGCTTGGCTCTACCCCACAGACTCCCATGTGCCCCAGTGAGCTAGCCGCCTATTCTTCAACATGCTTGATCTGCCTTCATTCCCACTGCCATGCCCAGAAAAAGCCCTGCTCTACCTAAGACCCTGGAGGGCAAGACTGGGGAAGCAACTGAGAAGAAAACAAAGTATCTGTTCTTAAGAAACTTACATTCCAGTAGATGAAGACCTAGAATAAACAAAATTATTATAAGATGAGAAGGATAAGTACTGTGATAAAAATAAAGCAGAGAAAGAAAGGTAGAAAGGGATGCAGGTGATGAGAAAAGCCTCTCTCAGGATGGGTTTTTTGAGCAGAAGTTTGAAGAGGGTCAGTGACCCTGTAGCAGGATTCTCCCACAGAGAGTTGTGACACCGAGGCTTTTCTTTCCAGGAAGCAACATTATTCCAGCCAGCATCCCTCAGTTGGGTTTGTGCCCAAAGAACTGAGACCCAAACACCACGTGACATGGTTTTTTAAATACATTTTTTACTTCTTTGTCTTCCATATATGATAACACACAAACATGCAGTCTGATTAAAGTGGCCTCATGTTACAAGGTCGTGAGGGATATTGTCACATAGGCGAAGAGCAAGGTTGCCTTGAGATATTTCTTTTTTCTTTCTTTCTTTAGGGAGGGGACCCTACCACAACCGACCAGATAAAATATGTGGGGGGAGAGGGTTTCAGGCAGAGGAAAGAGCAAACACAAAGACCAACAAGGAAAGCAAAACAAATAGTATGGCTGGAACTGAGTGAGAGGGACTGATGCCACCTTGTAGAATGACACTGAGTGAAGAGGATAGTTTTGAGCTAAGGTGTGGTAAGATATTGGCTATTTTGCAAGGATGCTCTGGCTGCTGTATGGGGAGTAGACTTTAGAGTGCAAGAGTGAAGCAGAAAGAGCAGTTGAGGGGCTACTGAAAGCCCCCTGGACTACACTGTATGGCAGCAAGCCAAGTAGTGAGAGAGAGTTGAATTCTGGATACATATTGAAGGTGAAGCCAACAGGATCTGTTGATGTTGTCAACACAAAATGAAACAAACCTTGTAGAATTTCTTTTAAAAGGAAGAGGATTTTACTTGAGCTCAAGTTAGGACCGTTGCTCAGGATACATAATCTTCCAAAGGAAGAGAGTCTCCCAGGGAAAGAACATTCAGGGCAGGGTTATACATGTTTTAATATAAAGAGTTACAAATTGGGAGTTTGGGAAGATGGCAGGGTAGGAGGACACTGAGCTCACCCCATCCCACGCTTGCAAACAGATATCGTCCATATCCAAATGAATAAACCAGAGAGTCATCCGAAGATTGACAGAAAAACTCCGCAACTAAATATAGAGAAGAGGCTGCTTGTGATGAGTTAGGGAAGTCAGAAAGGTGGAGGGAGGCTGCTCCCAGGACGGAGGGTACTGCACACATGAAGAGAGCAGAGAAATAGGCTCTTGCACCAGGGAGCTCACATAAGGAAGACTAACCTCCATAATATTTGGCTTTAAAAACCAGAGAACTAATATCTATGAGTTTGTAAAACCAGTGAGACTTGGAGCCTGGAGCTATAAAAATCCCCTGAAACAGCACTGGGAAAGCCGGGAGCTTGAGTGATAGGTGGGTTGCCACCCTGAAAGGGACAGCAGTCTGCAAGGAAGGCAACACAAAAATGGCAGTTCACACAATGCCTGGAAGCAAAAAAAGACAGATCTGTTCATACTGATTTTGGAGTTTGTTAGGGGACATCTCTGAAAACAAGGAAGACGGCAGGTGCCATTTTCCTCCCCTGTCCCCCACCATAAATACAGTACCATCTGCAGAAGAATTTAACAGGTATATTCAGAACATTTCATCCTAATAGGGAAGAATACACATTCTTTTCAAGAACGTGCAAAGAATAGATCACATATTAGCACACACACAAAAAAGCCTCAACAAATTTAAAAAGGTTAAAGTTATACTATGCATCTTTTGTGACCACAATGCTATGAAACTAGAAATCAGCCACAGGAAAAAACTATGTAAGGACTACAAATATATAGAGGTTAAATAACGTGCTACTAAATAGTGAATGGGCCAACCAGGAAATCAAAGAAGAAAAATAAGTACATGAAAATGAAAACACAAAGGTCCAAATCCTTTGAGATGCTGCAAAAGAGGTTCTAAGAAGGAAGTATATATCAATACAGGCCTACCACAAGAAGCAAGACAAATCTCAAATAAACCTAACCTTACACCTAAAGGAGCTAGAAATAGAACAACAAACAAAACCTAAAATCAGCAGAATGGATGAAATAAAGAAATATTATAGCACAAATAAGTGATATAGAAACTGAAAAAAGAGGGAAGGGACAAGATGGTGGAGAAGTAAGGAGCTCCGTACTTGCACTTGCGCCCATACATCACACGGAAAAGATCTGAAGCCATTGGAAACCTTACAAAAACTGAGAGATTGGGAGAAAAAGGACTCAGAGTCCACTGAGAAAGCCTTCTAACGGCTACCTGAAGAAACAAGCCAGAGTACACAAGGTAGAGAGTCCCAAATAGCACTACGAATAGGAAAATAAAATAACCAAGGTCACAACAAGAGAGACCAAGAGATACCATTCAAAAAACGCTCTCTGAAAGGATAGGCCCTGGACAGTCAAGGAGTCTTCTTGGATAGAGCAGCGCTCATAGATACAGAGAGCATAACAGGTCTTTAAAACCAACAAGAGCCGGAAAGCTAACTAAAATGACGAAACGAAAGAGCTCTCCTCCAAAGAAACTCCAAGAAGAAATGACAGCTAATGAACTGCTCAAAACAGATATCAGCAGCATAACTGAACAAGATTTTAGAATAATAATGGTAAATTTAATAGCTGGGCTTGAACAAAACATAGGGGACATCAAAGAAACTATGGCTACAGACAGAATGGAAAATAAAAATAGGCATGAAGAATTAAAAATGCGATAAATGAGATACATAATAAATTAGAGGCCTCCAATGCACGGATTGAAGAGGCAAAAAGGAGAATAAGTGATTTAGAAGACACCATTCTAGAAAAACAAGAAGCTGACAAAAAAAGAGACAAACTGATCCAGGAACAGGAAAGAAGAATTCGAGTGCTCAGCGATAAAGTCAAAAACAACAATATCCGTATCATAGGAATCCCAGAAGAGGAAGAGAGAGGGAAAGGTGCTGAAGGAGTCCTGGAACAAATCATAGCAGAGAACTTCCCCGACCTGGGAAAGGAAGTAAATGTTGAAATACAAGAGGCTCAGAGGACTCCCCTCAGACGTAACTTGAATCGATCTTCTGCACGGCATATCATAGGAAAAATGGCAAAATACAGGGACAAAGAGAGAATTTTGAAAACAGCTAGGGAGAAAAGGGCCCTAACATACAAAGGGAAACCTATCAGAGTGGTGACAGATCTACTACTGAAACGTGGCAGGCCAGAAAGGAATGGCAGGATCTTCAATGTGATGAACAGTGAAAATATGCAGCCAAGAATCCTCTATCCAGCAAGCCTGTCATTCAAAATAGAAGGAGAGATAATAACCTTTCCAAATAAACATAAACTGAAAGAATTTGTCACCACGAAGCCAGCCCTACAAGAAATCCTGAGGAGGACTCTCTGAAGGAAAGGTTGCAAGGAAGAAAGATACCAGAGACACCACCACTAACATGAACCCTACAAAAGATACAAAGGCTCTAAACCCAGATATTTCAATTATAACACTGAATGTAAATGGGCTGAATGCTCCAATCAAAAGACATACGGTAGCAGAATGGATAAATAACAAAACCCATCTATATGCTGTCTACAAGAAACTCATTTTAGACAGGAAGATACCTTCAGATTAAATGTAAGGGGATGGAGAAATATGTATCATGCTATAGGAAATAACAAGAAAGCCGGAGTAGCTATACTTATATCCGACAAACTGGACTTTAAATTAAAGACAATCACAAGAGATGAAGAAGGGCACTACATAATAATTACAGGGTCCATCCATCAGGAAGAACTAACTATCATGAATGTCTACGCACTGAACATGGGAGCACCTAAATATCTAAAACAATTAATCACAAACAGAAACAAGCTTATAGATAAGAATGTGCTAATAGCAGGGGACTTTAATACTCCACTTACAGCAGTGGATAGGTCAACCAGACATAAAACCACTAAAGAAATAATGGACTTGAAAGACACATTGGACCAGACGGATCTGGCAGATATATTTAGAACTTTACATCCTGAGGCCAAGGAATTTACTTTCTTCTCAAGTGCGCATGGCACATTCTCCAAGATAGATCACATACTGGGACATAAAACAGCCCTCAATAAATATAAAAGAATAGAGATCATACCATGCACACTGTCAGATCACAATGCTTTGAAACTTGAAATCAATTACAGGAAGAAGTCTGGAAAACCTCCAAAAACATGGAGGTTAAAGAACACCCTTCTAAAGAATGAATGGGCCAATCAGGCAATTAGAGATGAAATTAAAAAATATATGGAAACAAATGAAAATGAAAACACAACAATTCAAAATCTATGGGATGCGGCAAAGGCAGTCCTAAGAGGAAAGTACATTGCTCTCCAGGCCTATTTCAAGAGATTAGAAAAAGCGCAAGTCCAAAATCTAACAGCTCACCTAAAGGAACTAGAGGCAGAGCAACAAGAACGCCCGAAACCCAGTAGAAGAAGAGAAATAGTAAAAATTAGAGCAGAAATAAACAACATACGGACTAAAGAAACAATTGAACAGGTCCATGAAACCAAGAGTTGTTTTTTTTGAAAAAATAAACAAAATTGACAAGCCTCTAGCCAGGCTTATCAAAAAGAAAAGAGAGAGCACCCAAATAGACAAAATCATGAATGAAAATGGACTTATTACAACCAACCCCTCAGAAATACAAGCAATTATCGAGGAATACTATGAAAAATTATCTGCCAACAAACTGGAAAACTTAGAAGAAATGGACAAATTCCTAAACACACACTCACTACCAAAATTCACACGGGAAGAAATAGAAAACCTGAACAGACCCATAACTAGTGAAGAAATCGAATCAGTGATCAAAAATCTCCCAACAAATAAGAGCCCTAGACCTGATGGGTTCCCTGGGGAATTCTACCAGACATTTAAAACAGAATTCATCCCAATTCTTCTCAAGCTATTCCAAAAAATAGAAATCGAAGGAAAACTACTCGGACTCATTTTATGAAGCCAGCATCACTCTGATTCCCAAGCCAGACAGAGATCCGGCAAAAAAGCAGAACTACAGGCCAATATCCCGGAGGAATACGGATGCAAACATCCTCAACAAGATCCTTACAAATTGAATCCAGCAGCACATAAAAAGAATCATCCACCAAGATCAAGTGGGATTCATTCCTGGGTTACAGGGCTGGTTCAACATTTGCAAATCAATCAATGGGATACATCACATCAATAAAAGAAAATATAAAAACCAGATGATCCTGTCAATAGATGCAGAAAAAGCATTTGACAAAATACAGCATCCTTTCTTAATAAAGACTCTAGAGAAAGTCGGGATAGAAGGAACCTACTTAAATATCATCAAAGCCATCTATGAGAAGCCTTCAACTAACATCATCCTCAACGGGGAAAAAAGGAGAACTTTCCCCCTGAGATCAGGAACACGACAGGGATATCCGCTCTCACTACTGTTGTTTAACATAGTGCTGGAAGTCCTAGCATCAGCCATCAGACAACAGAAGGAAATCAAAGGCATGAGAATTGCAAAGAGGAAGTCAAACTTTCACACTTCGCAGATGACATGATACTCTACACCGAAAACCCGACAGACTCCACCAGAAGCCTACTAGAACTGATCCAAGAATTCAGCCAAGTTACAGGGTACAAAATCAACGTACAGAAATTGGTTGCATTTTTATACACCAACAATGAAACAACAGAAAGAGAAATCAAGAAACTGATCTCATTCACAATTGCACAAAAAACCATAAAATACCTCGGAATAAACCTACCAAGGATACAAGAGGTCTGTATGATGAAAATTATAGAAAACTTAGGAAGGACATTGAAGAAGACACAAAGAAATGGAAAAATATTCCATGCTCATGGATAGGAAGAATAAATAAAGTTAAGATGTCATTACTACCCAAAGCTATCTACACATTCAATGCAATTCCAATCAAAATTGCACCTGCATACTTCTCAAAACTAGAATAAACTATCCAAAAATTTGTATGGAACCACAAAAGACCCCGAATAGCCAAAGTAATACTGTAAAATAAAACCAAAATGGGAGATATCACCATCCGAGACTTTAGCCTCTACTACAAAGCTGTCATCATCAAGACAGTTTGGTATTGGCACAAAAACAGACACATAGACCAATGGAACAGAATCGAGAACTCAGAAGTGGACCCAAAAGTATACAGCCAACTAATCTTTGACAAAGCAGGAAAGAATATCCAATGGAAAAAAGACAGCCTGTTTAACAGATGGTGTTGGGAGAACTGAACAACAACATGCAGAAGAATGAAACTAGATCATTTTCTCACACATGCATGAAAATAAACTCAAAATGGATAAAGGACCTGATCATGAGACAGGAAACTATCAACACCCTAGAGGAGAAAGCAGGAAACAACCTCCTTGACCTCCACCGCAGCAACTTCTTACTTGACACATCCCCAAAAGCAAGGGATTCAAGAGCAAAAATAAACGATTGGGACCTCATCAAGATTAAAAGCTTCTGGACGGCAAAGGAAACAACCCACAAAACTAAAAGGCAACCAATGGAATGGGAAAAGATAGTAGCAAATGACATATCAGATAAAGGGTTAATATCCAGAATTATAAGGAACTCACCAAACTCCACACCCGAAAAACAAACAACCCAGTGAAGAAATGGGCAGAAGATATGAACAGACACTTCTCCAAAGAGGACATCCAGATGGCCAACAGACACATGAAACGATGCTCAGCATCCCTCCTCATCAGGGAAATACAAATCAAAACCACCCTGAGATACCACCTCATGCCAGTCAGAGTGGCTGAAATGAACAAATCAGAGAACTCTAGATGCTGGCGAGGATGTGGAGAAACGGGCACTGTTTGGGGGAATGTAAACTGGTACAGCCTCTCTGGAAAACAGTGTGGAGGTTCCTCAGGAAACTAACAATAGAACTCCCCTATGACCCAGCAATAGCACTGCTAGGAATTTACCCAAGGGATACAGAAATGGTGATGCATAGGAGCACATGTACCCCAATGTTCATAGCAGCACTCTCCACAATAGCTAAAACCTGGAAAGAGCCTAAGTGTCCATCAACAGATGAATGGATCAAGAAGATGTGGTTTATCTATACCATGGAATACTACATGGCAATGAGAAACAATGAAATCTGGCCATGAGTCGCAACATGGACGGACTTTGAGGGTGTTATGCTGAGCGAAATAAGTCAGGCAGAGAAGGACAAATATCATGTTTGCACGTATAGGAGGATTAGGAGGAACTTAACTGAGGAACAAGGGGGAGAAGAAGGGGGGAAATGGTAGCGGAAAGGGAGAGAGGCAAACCATGAGAGACTCTTGAATGCTGACAAAAACTGAGGACTGATGGATGTGGGAGGGAGGGGGTATGGGCATGGAGGAGGGCACTAGTGGGGATGAGCACTGGGTGTTATGTGGAAACTAATTTGACAATAAACTCTTTGTAAAAAAAAAAAAAGAAATTAAAAAAAACAGATCAATGAAACCATTAGATGGTTCTTTGATAAAATCAATAAAATCATGGCACCTGGGTGGCTCAGTCGGTTAAGTGTCCCACTTTGACTCAGGTCATGATCTCATGATTTGTGGGTTTGAGTCCCGTGTCAGGCTCTGTGTTGACAGCTAGCTCAGAGCCTTGCGCCTGCTTCGGATTCTCTGTCTCCCTCTCTCTCTGACCCTCACCTGCTCATGCTGTCTCTCTCAGAAATAAATAAAATATTAAAAAATTTTTTTAAATCACATAAAATCAATAAACCTCTACCCAGGCCCAAAGAGAAATAAAAAGAAGGAAACCAAATTAAATTACAAATGAGAGAGGAGAAATAACAGACAACACCATAGAAATACAGAGGATCAGAGGTGCCTGGGTGGCTCGATCGGTTAGGTGCCTGACTCCTGATTTTGGCTCAGGTCATGATCTCACAGTTCATGAGATCCAGCCCCATGTCAGGCTCCACACTGAAAGCATTGGAGGGTGCCTGGGATCTTCTCTGTCCCTCTCTCTCTGATCCTCCCCTGCTGGTGCTTTCTTTCTCTCAAAATAAATAAATACATTTAAAAAACAAGAATTTAGAAAACAGTTAAAAAAAGAAATGCAAACAATTATAAGAGAATATTATGAACAACTACATGGCAACAATTGAACAACCTAGAACAAATGAATAAATTCCTAGAAACATATATACTACCAAAACCGAAACAGGAAGAAGTGAAAAATTTGAACAGTTCTATAACCAGCAAATAAATTGAGTCAGTAATCAAAAAATTCCCAACAAAGGTCCAGGGCCACATGACTTCACAGGCAAATTCTACCAACCATTGGAAGAAAAGTTTGTATCTATTTTTCTCAAACTGTTCCAAAAAATAGAAAAGGAAACCTAATTTCCAAATTCATCCCATGAGGCCAGCATTACCCTGATACCAAAACCAGAGAAAGACAACACTAAAAAAGAAGACTAGAGGCCAACATCCCTGATGAACATGGATGCAAAAAATCTCAACACAATATTAGCAAATGGAATCCAACAGTATATTAAAAGAATCATTCAACACAATCATGTGGGATTTATTTCTGGGCTTCAAGTCTGGTTCAATATTTGCAAATCAGAGTGGAGTTAAGATGGATATTTCATATAAATAAAGTCACATAGAATTGCCTAGGTGGCTCAGTTGGTTAAGCATCAACTTGATTTTGCCTAAGGTCATAATTTTGCAGTTCATGAGTTCAAGCCCTACATTGGGCTCTGTACTGTCAGTGAGGAGCCTGCTTGGGATTCTCTGCCATTTCCAGTTCATGTGTATGCATGTATTCTCTTTCTCAAAATAAATAAACTAAAAAAAAAAAAAAAAAGAAGTCCTCCAATATATGATATTGCGTGTGTGGGGTCTTCTTTCACTTAACACACACTAAGTGTGTATCCATAATGTAACATGTATAAGTACTTCATTTCTTTTTATGACCAAAAAATGCAGCTGACACTTGAATAACGTGGGTAGGAGTTAAGGACAGTGACTCCATGCATAGTTGAAAATCTGTGTATAACTTTTCACTTCCTGAAAACTTAACTACTAATATCCTACCATTGATGGAAAGCTTTATTTAAAATTTTTTTTAACATTTACTTATTTGTTTTTTAGAGAGAGAGCTCAAGTAAGAAAGGGGAGAGAAAGAGAAGAAAAGAGAAATCCCAAGTACGCTCCACATCAGTGGAGAGCCTGATGTGGGACTTGAACTCACTAACCATGAGATCATGACCGAGCCAAAACCAAGAGTCAGATGCTTAACCAACTGAGCCACCCAGGTGGCCCCCAAAGCCTTACTGATAACATAGTCAATTAACATATTTTTATGTTATATGTATTATATACTGTATCCTTACCATAAAGTAATTTAGAGAAAAGAATGTTAAGAACATCAGAAGAAAGAGAAAATACATTTACAGTACTGTACCATAAGAAATCCACATGGGGTACCTAGGTGACTCTGTCAGTTGAGCATCTGACTCTTGATTTCAGCTCAAAAAGAACCCCCTCATCAGCCTCCATGCTAAGTGTGGATCTGCTCAAGATTCTCTCACTTGGGGCTCCCTGGTGGCTCAGTCAATTAAGCATCTAATTCTTGGTTTTAGCTCAAGTCATGATCTCACAGTTTATGAATTTGAGCCCCACATTGGGCTCGGCACTGATAGTGTGGAGCCTGCTTGGGATTCTCTCTTTCTCCCTCTCTCTGACCCTGCCCCACTCATGCTCTCTCTCTCAAAATAAATAAAAAAGATTCTCTCTCTCTCTCTTCTTTTGCCCCCTCCACTGCTCACTCTCTTTCTCTAAAATTAAAAAAAAAAAGAAACAAATAAATAAAAATAAAGAAATAAAAGTAAAATCTTTAAAAAATCCACATATTAGTGGACTTGCACAGTTCAAATCCATGTTGTTCAAGGGTCATCTGTACAGGTATACCACAGTTTGTCCATTGATAGATATTGGGGTAACTTTAGCTATTGTGAATAATACTCCTATGAATATGAGTGTACATGTGCTCAAGTATCTGTTTTCAATTCTTTGGAGTAAATACCTAGAAAGAGAATTTCCGGGTCATTGGTAAGTCTATGTTTAGTTTTTGGAGGAAGCAGCAATATATTTTCTTCAATAGCTGAACCATTCTAATCTCTACTAGAAATGTATGGGGTTCCAATTTCTCCAATTTTCCATTTTTCAAATTATAGTCACCGTGGTGGGTGTGAAATTCTGTTTCATTGTGGTTTTAAGTTGCCTTTCTCTAAAGATTAATTTTTTTCATTTGCTTGCTGTTCATTTGTACATCTTCTTTGGAGAAATGCCTATTCCTTTGTATTTTTTAAATTGGATTGTTTGTCTTTTTCATTATTGAGTTGTAAGAGTTCTTTATATATTCTGGATACTAGACCTTTATTAGCTACATGACTTGCAAATATCTTTTCCTATTCTGGAAATTGTCTTTTCACTTTCTTCATAATGTCCTTGATTAAGTGGAATGTGTATATTTTTCTTTTTCTGTTAATACTTTTGGTATCATATTTAAGAATCCATTGACAAATCCAAAGTCATGAAGATTTACTTCCATTTGTTCCTAGTAACCTTAGGACTTTAGCTCTTATATTTAGGTCATTGATCCATTTTGAGTTAACATTTGTGTGTGATATGAAGTAGGAGTCCAACTTTATTCTTTGCATGTGGATACCCAGTAATCACCTAACAGCATTTTGTCAAAGAGACTATTCTTTCCACATTGTTCAACATCAATTGATGATTAGATACCTAGGTTTATTAGTGGACTCACAATTATCAAGTGATCTATATGAATATCTTTATGCCAGTAATGCATTGTTTTGAGTACTATTGTTTTAGCTTTGTAGTAAGTTTTGAAATCAAGATATATGAATCCTCCAACTTTGTTATTTTTCTTCAAGATTGTTTAGGCCATCTGAGGGCATTTGTAATTCTAGATGCATTTAAGTATTGTCTTTTCTATTTCTGAAAAAAAAAAGGAATTTTGTAAAGATTACATTGAATTTAAGCATCTGTACATTACTTTGGGTAGTACTCTCTTTTTTAAAAATGTTTTTTATTTATTTCTGAGAGAGAGACAGCATGATCAGGGAAGGGTCAGAGAAAGAGGGAGACACAGAATCTGAAACAGCGTCCAGGCTCTGAGCTAGCTGCCAGCACAAAGCCTGATGTGGGTCTCAAACCCACAAACCGTGAGATCATGACCTGAGTCAAAGTCGGACACTTAACCGACTGAGCCACCCAGGTGCCCCAGTACTGACTCTTAACAATAAGTGTTTCAGTTATGAACATGGGATATCTTTCCATTTATTTAGGCCTTTAATTTTTTTCAGCAACACTTTATAGTTTTCAATGTACAAGTCTTTCACCTTCTTGGCTAAATTTTATTTTATTCTTTTAGGGCTATTGTAAATTGAATTTTCTTCTGTTGTAAATGGAATTGTTGTGCCCAAAATGAACTCACATCAAACCAAACTCTTGGGAAGTTACTTTGGAAGTGAGCATGTGTAGCTGAGTGGACCTATGTCCAGAGCCAACACGGTAGTGAGAGTATGGAAGTATATAACTTCCATATAGTGTTTATTAAAGGATAAATAGTAAAAATATGCCACTTGAAGCATAATGACCTTGACAGACTAATTCAACTGTAATTCTACAATGTTTAGGACTTAGAGCACCAAAATATTTTACCTGCGAGAAGTGTTTCTTCACTGACATTGTTTATGATTGACAGGGTATGGTGATAATAAAGAGCATATTGATTTATTTGATTTTTATACTTAAATTCTTTATAGATTCTGCCCCTGGATCTGGCTGTAGTTTTGCCGGGTTGTCTTCTTGCTCTATTTCACCTCCTGGAAGTAATTGCACATGTATGAGATAACAATGTCCTTGGACTTGTGGTAGGAGGTCTTTTTACCTTGTTGTAGGGACTTTAGTTGAGGGGACAGTATAGGTGGGACAATAAGTGGTGGTAGGCTGAGAAGGATGTAGGACAAGGCCAGGGTGGGGGTAAGAGTTGTGGGGTAGAGGATGGAACAATAATGGAGTTTGGAAAAAGTCATCTGGTTTGGATTTAGAGAGGGTCTTTTCTCCCTATTCCTGGATCTTTGGCCCTGTATCTCCTTAGTGCTTTGGGGCCCTTGCTCCAAGCTTTCTTGTTGCTTTTCTTCTCTTTCACTTTTCCCCTCCTCCATCTTTCCAGCTTTCAAGATAAGAATTCCCCAATATTTAGCTTTCATAGGTCAACAAGACCCAAATCCTCAGCTACTGAAAGACTTGGAGATCCTGCAAGACTCTCACAAATATCTGCCGTCTCCTAGGCCCCAATATATGGTGTTGGCAGGGAGTGGGTACTCGAGAGGTCTAGTTGGTCAGGTTACAAAAAGAGTCTTACAGAAGACTCTAAAATGCCTCCTACAGTGGAGCATGAAGCCCAACCAGTGATTCAGCAGACTGGAGTCTCTGCTGAGGGTTCCAAATGGGAAATTTAGCTACAAGCTGTTCTACGTGCTCCTCAGGAGAGTAAAATGAAAACTTCCAAAGAAGTAGTTCCAACCATACTTCCCACTTCTCACTGGTGAAAGGGGTAACTGGTTCTCACTAGTTAAATGGACAGTTTGGGGAGAGCAAGATACACTGAGTCCTGGTAGATGGAAGCAAGGATAAGAGGTTCATTTTGGGGATCATCCAAATATGGTCTGGTGAGTGGACTGAACAGATCATGGAGGGAATGCAACAAGAATGGAATTAGTTCTTCAGAATGTTGGTAGTTCACAAATTCTTCTGTATTAGAAGCCTCATGCTGAAAGATGCAAGTAGAGGACTAGTTGGACCCATTGTTGGCCTAAATGTAAATCTTTTCAGATACAGAGTAAGAAAGTAAGAGTAAGAAATATGAAAGGATGAGGAAAGAAAAGGAGCAAAAGATAAAGGTAAGAGGGTGGGAATATATGATGAGAGTCAGAAAGTGAAATGGGTGGTTAGAAGTAAAACAGAAGAAATAAGTGTAGGTAGAGAATAAAACAGGAATGAGAGAGAACAGAGATGAGAGAGAACGGATAAACACAGAAAATGGAGTAGAATGAGAGGAAAGCAGTGGAGAATTCTAGATGGAGTCCTAGCTGAGCCAGGATATGGCAGGAGAAAATGGCAGGTGTGTGAGTCTTAGTAGAGGGCTTTTCTTTACCCTTCAGCCCTCATCTCACATTCTCCTCTTCCCCTAGTAAGTCTGGCTTAGGTAACCAGTGTCTTGTCAGCAACCTCTACTAGCCCTTCTGGGTTCTTCACCTCATCTCTTTATTTGAAAGCTCACAGGAGCAACAGTCCAAAGGCCTGGTACAGGGATGGAGATGACTAAGAGGAGAAATACTGAACTGGGGAAGGGGTGGAGGGAGTGGAGAGGGGAGAAAACAGTACTTCCTCCATAGAAGAAATCCCAACTTTGAGCTCTCCTCACTCATCACACTCACCCAGTGAAGACCTCCACCACACAAAGCAGCATACAAGAAGTCAGGTCCTTTGAGAGCAATTCAGGCTTTCCTTTATTTCTGTCCTCAACAGGGGTTGAGGCAGCAGGAGTAGTAGGGGGTTCTTAGATTGTAACCTCTCCTGCTTGCTTGGAACTTTTCTTGCACTGGTGACTTCTCTGCCTATGGAATATTTCCTGCTTCCTTAGGCATTTATTCTGGAAAAACTATCTGCAACACACTCAAGGTCCAGGTGCAGGGATCTCTGCTACAGTTTGGGTGATAATTGAGCATATCCATAAATCATCTTTCTGCAAGTATTCCACACCACATCGGGGAGCCCCTCCCCACCCCCCAGGACCCATGCCTCCAGACTAAGTGCAGGATAAAGGAGGGCAACTTACTGTTATAAGAGGCAATTAGTTAGGTTCTAACAGGATACCTGGAGGTCATCAATTAAGAGGTCATGGTCAGTTATTTGGAAGCTCAGAGCCCTGTCCTGGCAGCACTCCACAAGAAATCAGATCAAACTAGACCGGTACATGATGGCCCATGTCAAGACAGGAACCCCTTGATCAAATTAAGAAGGACAAGTAGGAAATTTTTCTTCCCGCCCCAAGTAGTAAGTATTACTCCCCGAGCTAACAACTGTCAGAGATAGAAACTCACCCCCTAGGGTGTGCAGCTCTCTCCAGCACCCTCCCATCTCCCTCTGGCTCTCATATCTCCAGAGTGCACTTTTTGCTTTAATAAACTTTTCTCACTTGTGTTACTCACCAACTGTCTGTGGACTTCCCTCTCCTGACAAGACCAGAACCTTCCCTGAGTCCTTTGGGTCTGGCTGGGTGGAAGCTGCAGTGCCCGAGGACTCCCCAGTTCACCTGGCAACACTGCGGGTCAAGGCCTGGAACTGGAAGCAAGGACATTAAGCATAGCTCTAGAACCCAGGCCTGGAGTCAGTGCCTTCCTGCCTGAATGGGTTACCTCGTAGGAGAAATGGTAGCAGTGGTCCTCCAGCACTAGTTCTGCTACATGTGGCATCTTTGGATTAATGTTGCTTTAGAACCTGGAACACAGTGTTGCCCCACGAAAGGTACCCTGAATCTTGCTGCAGCCCACCGCAGTCCCAGCAAGCATCCCTGATGCTGTAACATTACAGACAGTGAGTCTCCTGGCTCCCAGCTTCCTTCACCTTCATGTCCCCAGCCCTCCTGAATCTGGAGCCAAGGTCTCCACACCCAGCATGAGTGGCTTTACCAACCACAAAACTGCAGCTGTGCACCTGTTATATATCCTTGTGCCCTGACCATTGCCATCACAGAGGGCTCAGGCCACACTTGGGTATGATAGGCCACAAGGCACAGGCACCGCCCACTGATTACCACAGGGCAAAGTGGAGACCAAGGGGAAGAACTTGTGCAAATATTGGCCCTGAGTAGGACTAATGGTGCATACGGGTCTCCTGAAATTTAATGAATAAACTGCCTTCAGAGAGGTCCTTCTCCACTTCAGATCAGTCCTCAGGATATCAGAACAGTGGATTGATATGATGCTATAGCAGTTTGGTTTTTCTCTTGTTGTAGAAGGGGAGTGGAAGGCGGCTTTTCTATTTGGACAGAAGATATTGAGAGCTTCAGAAGGCACAGAAATATTAGATTTGGCTTTTCCCAAGGCAAGAGATAGGAAGGAGGCTAGGGTGCCAACTAGAGTCCAGGAAAAATAAAAGTCATGAGGGTAAATACAATCTCCTCCACCTGGATCCCTAAGCCTAGTTACATGAGTTCATCATGGGGAGACTTAGGAGGTTCACATGTGAAAAAGAATGGGCAATTTCATCAGGCTGTAAACTCTGTAACTCAACAGAGATAAAGCTACAAAAAGCTCAAATTTAATCTTATCTTTTGCTTACAGATGATACAATGGAACTCTTCAAGTCTCAGATTGGGCTAAGGTAACATTTAAGGCAGAGAACAAATACAGGGACTCCCTCCACCCCTCCACACCAAAGAAGTTATTACTTCTCTGCAGGACTTACAAAGGAAGGGCCTGGTGACTATTGTGAGAGATTTGGCTCATCCTTTACTTTTTTTTTAAATAGGATATAGGGAAAGCAACATTTTGATGTTTAACATATTTTTAAGTTTATTATTATTATTTTAAAACTATTTTTCATATTTTTTATTTAGTTTCTTTCTTTTTCTTTTTTTTAAAATTTTTTTAATGTTTTATTTATTTCTAGGAGAGAGAGAGACAGCGTGAGCAGGGGAGGGTCAGAGAGAGAGGGAGTCACAGACTGAAACAGGCTCCAGGCTCTGAGCGGGCAGTCAGCACAGAGCCCGACGCGGGGCTCGAACCCACAAACCGTGAGATCATGACCTAAGCGAAAGTCGGACGCTTAACCGACTAAGCCACCCAGGCGTCCCTTTATTTAGTTTCTTTTAACAAGCACACCAAAACACACCGAGGATATAACTTCCTTTTTATCTTTTTTGTCCCCCCCACCATTTTTTTGATCTAGCTTCTTTTCCAAGCAGACCAAATCACACATAGAATCTAGTTTCCCTTTATTTTTAGTTGTGTGTTTTGTTTGTTTGTTTGTTTTGGACCCCTTCTTAATATAGGAATCACTCTCAGATACAGGAATAAAACCGCCCCTTTACTAACAACAACAACAAAAAAACCCAAACAGTTACTTCACAAAATGACAAGATGGAGAAATTTGCCCCAAAAGAAGGAATAGGAAGAAGTGATAGCCAGAGGTTTAATCAATACGGATATGAGTAAGATGTCTGTATTAGAATTTAAAACAACAATTATAAGGATACTAGTTGGGTTTGAAAACTTATACAACTATAGAATCCCTTAATGCAGAGATAAAGAACCTAAAAACTAGTCAGACCAAAATTAAAACTGCTATAACCAGATGCAAACCTGAATAAACACAATGACAAAGAGGATAGATGAGTCAGGAGGATGAATCAATGATATTAATATTATGGAAAAAATGAAGCTAAAAAGAAGAGGGAAAGAACAATTTTATTTTTTTTAATGTTTTATTTATTTCTAGGAGAGAGAGAGAGACAGCATGAGCAGGGGAGGGTCAGAGAGAGAGGGAGTCACAGACTGAAACAGGCTCCAAGCTCTGAGCTGGCAGTCAGCACAGAGCCCGGCACTGGGCTCGAACCCACGAACCGCGAGATCATGACCTAAGCGAAAGTCGGACGCTTAACCGACTAAGCCACCCAGGCGCCCCATAATTTTAGATCATCAATGTAGACTCAGGGGCTCAGAGACTCCTTAAAGCATAATAACTTTTGTATCACAAGAGTCTTAAAAGATGAAGAGAGAGAAAAAGGGTCAGAAGGTTTATTTGAGCAAATTGGGGGTGAAAACGTCCCTAATCTGGAGAAGGACACAGACATAAAAATCTAAGAAGCACAAAGAAATCCCACGAAATCAACAAAAGCTGGCCATCATCTAAACATATCATAGTCAAATTCACAAAATACATAGACAAGATCTGAAAGTAGCAAGGGAAAAAGGTTCTTAGCCTAAGGGAAAATATATCAGGTTCATAGCTGATCTGTCCACAGAAATGTGGCAGTCCAGAAGGGAGTGGCATGATATATTCTTTGTGCTGAGTGGGGAAAATAAGAAGCCAAGAATACTTTATCCAGCAAGGCTGTCATTCATAACAGAAGGAGAGATAAAGAATTTACCAGATAAACAAAAACTATAGGAGTTCATGACCACTAAACCAGCTCTGCAAAAAATATTAAAGGCACTCTTTAAGTGGGAAAACGAGACCAAAAGCAACAAAGACTAGAAAGAAACAGAGAAAATCTAAAAACAAACAAAAAACAACAACAATAACTTTACCGGTATTCCAATGGCACTATTTTTATATCTATCAATAATCAGTCTGAATATAAATGCTCCAATCAAGACATAAGGCATCAGAAAGAATAAAAATAATGAAAAAAGATCCATCTATATGCTGCCTACAAGAGACTCATTTTACATCTATGGACACATGCAGATTGAACATGAAGGGATAGAGAACAAACTATCAATGTTAATGGACATCAAAGGAAAGCCAGAGTAGCCATACTTATATCAGATAAACTAGATATTATTTTATCTTGTTTTAAAAAAATAAATATTTGTTTATTTTGAGAGGGAGAGAGCGAGCAAGCAGAGGAGGATCAGAGAGAAAGAGGGAGAGAGAGAATCCCAAGCAGTCTATTTGCTATCAACATAGAGCCCAGTGTGGGGCTTGATCTCACAAACTGCAAGATCAGAATCTGAGCCGAAATTAAGAGTCAGCAGCTTAACCAACTGAACCACCCTGGTGCCCCAAACGGGATTTTAGAACAAAGATTAACAAGAGATGAAGAAGGGCATTATATCATATTTAAGGTGTCTATCCTTCAAGAAGATCTAACAATTATACATATTCATGCCCACAACTTAGAGAACCCAAATATATAAATCAATTAATAACCAACATAAACTCATTGCTAATAATACCATAATAGTAGGGGACTTTAACACCTGACTTACAGCAATGAACACATAATCTAAGCAGACAATCCACAAGGAGACAATGACACACTGGACCAGATGTACTTAACAGATATATTCAGAACATTTCATCCTAAAGCAGCAGAATACACATTCTTTTTGAGTGCACATGGAATATTGTCCAGAATACATCACCTATTGGGTCACAAGTCAAAGCTCAACATTCAAAAGGACCAAGACATACCATGCATATTTTCAGCACACAGTGCTATGAAATTCGAAATCAAACACACACACACACACACACTTTTTTGGAAAGCCTTTGAACACTTGGAGGTTAAAGGGCATCCTACTAAAGAATGAATACATTAACCGGGAAGTTAAAGAGGAAATTTAAAAAGTATACGGAAGCCAATGAAAAAGAAACATAGCAGTCCAGAACCTTTGGGATGCAGCAAAGGCTGTCCTAACAGGGAAATGTATTGCAATACAGGTCTACATCACAAAGTAAGAAAAATCTCAAATACACAACCTAATCTTACACCTAAAACAATTAGAAAAGGAACAGCAAATAAAGCCTACTACCAGAAAAAGAAGGGAAATGATAAAGATTAGAATAGAAATAAACTATAAAAAACCCACAACCACCACCACCACCACCACCACCATCACCACCAACACCAACACCAACACCAAAAGAAGAACACATCAGTGAAAATAAGAGCTGGTTCTTTGAGAGAATAAATAAAATTGATAAACCCTTAGCCAGACTTATCAAAAAGAAAAGAGAAAGGACCCAAATAAATAAAATCACAAATGAAAGAGGGTAGATCACAACAAACACAACAGAAATACAAACAATTATAAGAGAATACTATGAAAAATTATACGCCAACAAAACCAGGTAATCTGGAAGAAATGAACAAATTCCTAGAAATATACAAACTACCAAAACTGAAATAGGAAGAAGTAGAATATTTGAACAGACCCATAACCAGAAAATAATATTGTATCAGTAATCAAATATCCTCTGACAAAAAAATCCAGGGCCAGATATCTTCCCAAGAGAATTCAATCAGACATTTAAAAGAGTTAATACCTTTTTTCAAATTGTTCCAAAAAATAGAAATGGAAGGAAATCTTCCAAAAGTCATTCCACGGGGTCAGCAGTATCTTGATCCTAAAACCAGATAAAGAGCAAACTAAAATAGAGAATTACAGGCCAATATCCCTTATGATCAGGGATGCAAAAAATCTCAGCATGATACTAGCTAATTGAATCCAATAGTACATTAAAAAACTCATTCATGATCAAGTAAGATTTATTCTGGGGCTGCAGGGCTGGTTCAATATCCACAAATTGATCAACCTGATAAACCACATTAATAAAATAAAAGATAAGAAAAGGGGCGCCTGGGTGGCTTAGTTGGTTAAGCGTCTGACTTTCGCTAAGGTCATGATCTCGCGGTTCATGGGTTTGAGCCCCGCGTTGGGCTCTGTGATGACTGCCAGCTCAAAGCCTGTATCTCCCTCTCTCTCTGACGCTCCCCCGCTCACGCTGTCTCTCTCTCTCTCTCTCTCCTAGAAATAAATAAAAATATTTAAAAAATAAATAAAAGAAAAGGACCATATGATCCTCTTGATAGATGCAGAAATGCATCTGACAAAATACAGCATATATTCTTTTTTTTTTAATGAGAAGAACTTGCATTTTATTTACTTTTTTTGTCTCCTCTTCTCTGATTTATTTTATTTTTTATTTTTTACAAATAGTTTATTGTCAGGTTGGTTTCCATAAGACACCCAGTGCTTATCCCCACAAGTATCCACCTCCATTCCCATGTCCCCACTCCCCCCAACACATCCATCAGTTCTGTTTGTTCTCAGCATTCAAGAGTCTCTCACGGTTTGCCTCTCTCCCTCTCCCCCACTATTTCCCCCTTCTTCTCCCCCATGGTCCTCCGTTCAGTTCCTCCTAATCCTCCTATACGTGCAAACATATAATATTTGTCCTACCCTGCTTGACTTATTTTGCTCAGCATAACACCCTCAAGGTCCATCCATGTTGCTACACATGGTCAGATTTCATTCTTTCTCATTGCCATGTAGTATTGCATGGTATACATAAACCACATCTTTTTGATCCTTTCGTCCGTTGATGGACACTTAGGCTCTTTCCATGTTTTTGGCTATTGTTGAGAGTGCTGCTATGAACATTGGGGTACATGTGCTCCTATGCATCAGCACTCCAATATCCCTTTGGTAAATTCCCAGCAATGCTATAGCTGGGTCATAGGGGAGTTCTATTGTGAATTTTTGGAGGAACCTCCACACTTTTTTCCAGAGGGGTTGCACCAGTTTACATTCCCACCAACAGTGTAGGAGGGTGCCTGTTTCTCCACATCCTCACCAGCATCTAGAGTCCTCTGATTTGCTCTTTTAGCCACTCTGGCTGGTGTGAGGTGGTATCTCAGTGTGGTTTTGATTTGTATTTCCTGATGAGGAGGGATGCTGAGCATCGTTTCATGTGTCTGTTGGCCATCTGGATGTCCTCTTTGGAGAAGTGTCTGTTCATATCTTCTGCCCATTTCTTCACTTGAAATGGTTGTTGGTTTTTCGGGTGTGGCATTTGGTGTGTTTCTTATAGATTTTGGATATTAACCCTTTATCTGATATGTCATTTGCAACTATCTTTTCCCAATCCGTCGGTCGCCTATTAGTTTTATGGATTGTCTCCCTTGCCTTGCATAAGCTTTTAATCTTGATGAGGTCCCAATAGTTTACTTTTGCTCTTGATTCTTTTGCTTTTGGGGGTGTGTCAAGTAAGAAATTGCTGCGATAGAAGTCAAGGAGTTTGCTTCCTGCTTTCTCCTGTAGGGTTTTGATGGTTTCCTGTCTCACGTCCAGGTCCTTTATCCATTTTGAGTTTATTTTTGTGTATGGTTTGAGAAAATGATCTAGTTTCAATATTGTACATGTTGCTGTCCAGTTCTCCCAGCACCATCTGTTAAAGAGACTGTGTTTTTTCCTACAGATACTCTTTCCGGCTTTGTCAAGGATTAGTCGGCTGTATATTTTTGGGTCCAATTCTGAGTTCTCAATTCTATGCCATTGGTCTATGTGTCTGTGTTTGTACCAATACCATACTGTCTTGATGATGACAGCTTTGTAGTAGAGGCTAAAGCCTGGGATGGTGATACCTCCTATTTTGGTTTCCTTCTTCAATATTACTTTGGCTATTCGGGGTCTTTTGTGGTTCCATACAAATTTTAGGATAGTTTGTTCTAGTTTTGAGAAGTATGCTCGTGCAATTTTTACTGGGATTGCATTGAATGTGCAGATTGCTTTGGGTACTAATGACAGTTTAACTATATTTATTCTTCCAGTTCACGAGCATAGAATGTTTTTCCATTTCTTTGTGTCATCTTCAATTTCCTGCATAAGTTTTCTATAGTTTTCATCAGACAGATCTCTTATATTTTTGGTTAGGTTTATTCCTAGGTACTTTATGGGTTTTTTGCAACTGTGAATGGGATCAGTTTCTTGATTTCTCTTTCTGTTGCTTCACTTTTGGTGTATAAGAATGGAACCGATTTCTGCACGTTGATTTTGTACCCTGCAGCTTTGCTGAAAACTTGGATCAGTTCTAGTAGGCCTCTGGTGGCGTCTGTCATATTTTCTATGTAGAGTATCATGTCATCTGCGAAAAGTGAAAGTTTTGACTTCTTCTTTGCCAATTCTGGTGTCTTTTATTTCCTTTTGTTGTCTGATGGCTGATGCTAGGACTTCCAGCAGTATGTTACACAACAGTGATGAGAGTGGACATCCTTGTCATGTTCCTGATATCAGGGGGAAAGGTCTCAGTTTTTCCCCATTGAGGATGATGTTAGCTGAGGGCTTCTCATAGATGGCTTTGATGATGTTTAAGTAAATTCCTTCCATCCCGACTTTCTATAGCGTCTTTATTAAGAAGGGATGCTGTTGGGGCGCCTGGGTGGCTTAGCTGGTTGAGCGTCCGACTTTCGCTTGGGTCATGATCTATACAGAAAACTGAAAGAATTCCATAAAAATTGCTAGATCATCTACATGAATTCAGCAAAGTTGTAGGATATAAATGCAACATACAAAAATCTGTTGCATTTTTACATGCGAATAATGAAGCAGCAAAAAAAGAAATAAAAGAATCCACCCCATTTACAATTGAGCCAAGAATAAAAGATACCTAGGAATGTACCTCAGGAAAGAGGTAAAAGATCTTTACTCTGAAAACTATAGAATCTTATGACAGACGGTAATTAAAGAGAACACTAAGATATGGAAAAATATCCCATGCTCATGAATAGGAAGAACAAATACTTTTTTTTTTCTAGGAGAGAGAGAGAGAGACAGCGTGAGCAGGGGACGTTCAGAGAGAGAGGGAGACACAGACTCTGAAACAGGCTCTGAGCTGGCAGTCAGCACAGAGCCCGATGCGGGGCTCGAACCCACGAACCGTGAGATCATGACCCAAGCGAAAGTCGGACGCTTAACCGACTAAGCCACCCAGGCGCCCCGGGAAGAACAAATACTTTTAAAATGTCTATACTACCCAAAGCAATCTACATATTTAATGCAATCCCTATAAAAATACTACCAGCATTTTTCACAGGTCTCGAACAAACAATTTAAAATTTGTATGAACCATAAAAGAGCCCAACCAGCCAAAGCAATCCTGGAAAAGGAAAAGCAAAATTGGAGGTATCATGATCCCTGGCTTCAAGCTATATTACAAAGCTGTAGTTATCAAAACAATTGTTACAAAACCAGACACATAGCTCAGTGGAACAAAATAGAAAGCCCAGAAATGGATACACACTTATATGATCAACTAATCTTCAGGAAAGTAGAAAAGAATATCCAATGGAAAAAGATAGTCTCTTTAGCAATTGGTGATGGGAAAAGTGGACAGCAACATGCAGAAGAATGAAAACAGACCACTTTCTTACACCATACAAAAAAAATATATATATATATATGTGAAAGATTTTACTGTGAGACAGGAAACCATCAAAATCCTAGAGAAGAACAAAGGCAGCAATCTTTTTGACTTTGGTACAGTTTCCTGCTAGACACGTCTCCAGAGGCAAGGTAAACAAAAGCAAAAATGAACTATTGGGACTTTATCAAGATAAAAAGCTTTCTTTGGGGTGCCCAGGTGTCTCAATCAGTTCGGCATCTGACTCCTAATATTGGCTCAGGTCATGATCTCATGATTTGAAGGTTTGAGCCAACGTCAGGATCCATGCGGATGGTGTGGAGCCTGCTTGGGATGCTATCTCTCTCTCTCTCTCTCTCCCATTCTCTCTTTCCCTCTCCCACCTGTGCCCTCTCTCAAAAACAAACAAACAAACAAACAAACAAAGCTTTGCATAACAACGGAAACAATCACCAAAACTGAAAGGCTCCCGATGGAATGGGGCAAGATATTTGCAAATGACATATCTCATAATGGGTTATTATCCAAAATCTATAAAGAACTTATTGAACTCAACACCCCAAAAACAAATAACCTTGTTCAAAAAATATGCAGATGACATGAATAGAAAAATTTCCAAAGAAGACATCCAGATAGCCAACAGACACATGAAAACATGCTCAACAGCATTCATCATCAAAGAAATACAAATCAAAACCACAATGAGATACCACCACGCACTTGTCAGAATGGTTAAAATTAACAACACAAGAAACAACAGATGTTGGCAGAGATGTGGAGAAAGAACAATCTTCTTGCACTGTTGGTGGGAATGCAAACTGGTGCAGCCACTCTGGAAAACAGTATGGAGGTTCCTCAAAAGGTTAAAAATAGAACTACCTGATGATCCAGCAATTGCACTACTAGCTATTTATCCAGAGTACAAAATTATAGATTCATAGGAGGCACTTGCACCCTGATGTCTATAGCAGTATTATCAACAATAGCCAAATTATGGAAAGAGCCCAAATGTCCATAGACTGATGAAGGGATAAAGAAGAAGTGGTATAGGGGCGCCTGGGTGGCTTAGTCGGTTAAGCGTCCGACTTTCGCTTAGGTCATGATCTCGCAGTTCCTAGGTTCGAGCCCCGCGTTGGGCTCTGTGCTGACTGCCAGCTCAGAGCCTGGAGCCTATTTCAGAGCCTGTGTCTCCCTCTCTCTCTGACCCTCCCCTGCTCACGCTGTCTCTCTCTCTCTCTCCTAGAAATAAAAAAAAAAAAAAGAAGTGGTATATATTCAATGAAATATTACTCAGTCATAAAAAAGAATGAAATCTTGTCATTTGAAAGGATGTGGATGGAGCTAGAGTATATTATGCTAAGCAAAATAAACTACTCATAGAAAGACCAATACCATATGATTTCACTCATATATGGACTCTAAGAATCATATGAGATGAAAATTGAGGAAATAAAAGACCAAGACAAACCATAAAACAGACTGAACTGTAGAGAAGACACTGAGGGTTGCTGGACAGGAGGTGGCCACTGCTACTGGTTAAATAAGTGATGGGTATGAAGCAGGCTACATGTTGTGATGGGCTTGGCTGTTGTATGTGCATAATGAATCACTACATCTGAAACTAATATTACACTGTATATTAACTAACTGGAATTTAAAGACATACTTGGCAGAAACAAAATAAAGCCGTGGGGCAACTAGATCACTCTAGAAGACGTACGAGACAGCACTTGTTTTAGGGCCTGATCCAGGGGGACACTATGTTTTGTTGGGACAGAGGGGGAAGATCCATGTAGGAAAGGAGGAGCCAATGAAGAAGGAAGAAAATCAGGAAAGTGTGAAGTCACAGAAGCCAATGGGATTTGTGGTTGGGGGGGCATGAAGGGAAAGATCTACACTGTCAGATGTTGCTCTGATGGAGGAGAAACAGCAGTCAAGTGACCATTCCATTCCAGCCGTTCCTTGGAAGGAAAAAATCCATTGGAGTCATTAGAAAAGAGAATGGGAGGGGCGCCTGGGTGGCTTAGTCGGTTAAGCGTCCGACTTTCGCTTAGGTCATGATCTCGCGGTTCGTGGGTTCGAGCCCCGCGTCGGTCTCTGTGCTGACTGCCAGCTCAGAGCCTGGAGCCCGTTTCAGTCTGTGACTCCCTCTCTCTCTGACCCTCCCCTGCTCACGCTGTCTCTCTGTCTCTCAAAAAAAAAAGAAAAAAGAAAAAAGAAAAAAGAAAAGAGAATGGGAAGTCAACAAGAGTCCACAGCGAATCTAGGCAACTTTTCAGAGGACTTTTGATGCAGAGGGAATGGGCCTTGGGGTTCTAGAGAGGAGTCTAGTTGGTTTTTAAGGATGCCTGGTTCCGCAGTGCACATGTGAAGGTTGGTGGCAACTGAGAGGGAGACACACTGAAGGTGAAACACAAAATTGTAATTGTGGAGACAACATCCATGAGCAGGCTGGAGAGGCTGGGGTCGGCACACAGCGGGAGGACTTGGCTCCATTCATTTCCCCATCAAGCGCAGGCACTTGCCGCAAAAGCCAACCCTCCACAATTACCCGGGAGCTCAGCGAAGAGCTGGGGCAATTCCTGCGGAAACTACACCTCCCAGCAGGCGCTACGCTAGGTAGCCAATGCGCAGGCGCGCGCTGCGGGCCTCAGTCTCTCCCCTCCCAGCAGCCCCGGCCCTAGTTACCGGCTGGAGCCACCGACGCGGAGGGGGACGGGTTCCTCTTAAAAGAGAAACGGCGGCGGTGCGCGCGAGGTGGGCCCTTGTCCATCCCTGCTCTCCGGGCCTGCGCGCGAGGCAGGGGAGGCGCAGGCGCATTCCGGGTGAGGGCGGGTGGGGGCGCGCAGGTAAGGCCGAGTCGGGGTGGACCGCGGCGGGCCCTCTGGGTGTCCTGGGAGCTGCCTGTGGAATTGGCCAGACCTACCCCTAGTGAGCGTTAAGTGGGGTGGCCCAAGACCGGGTGGGAGCGCCCTCCAGACCCTGGCCCCACCCACAATCACCCCGCTATGCACGCCCCCAACACACACGACCTCCTCTTCCCACATCAACCAGTAAAGGCCTGTGCTCTCTTCAAGGTGAAACCATTACCAACCTCTCGTCCAGCCCCAGTTGAAATTTCTCCGTAGAAGTCTCACACCCCTTCCCCATAGCTTCCGTTTCTAAGCTTCAGTATGCCTGGGGTCACGCCATTGTTCTGACTTTGACTGTCTCTCTGCCTCCCACTCCACAGCGCTAGTTTTCATGCTCTGTAACGTAACCTGGGGTGGTTGGGTCCAATGGCAGCGATGCTATTGAAATGACTTAGTCTTGCTCCAATTCACTGTTGAGGAAACGGAGGCCCCAGCGGCGTGGAGCCAGGGGTCCAGGATCAGGTACGCCCATATGCGTGTCTCCTCCACCTTGTAGGTTCTGGTGCCCATGGCTTCCTCCCCGGTGGACGCATCCCGCAGGCGGCAGGAGAAGCGACGGCAGCTGGACGCGCGCCGGAGCAAGTGCCGCATCCGCCTAGGTGGCCACATGGAACAGTGGTGCCTCCTCAAAGAGCGGCTGGGCTTCTCCCTGCACTCGCAACTCGCTAAGTTCCTGTTGGACCGGTTAGGGGCCAGGGCGGGACTCTGGAGGAGGGTACCCAGGCTGCAACACCTACTCCCCTCCCAGGATCAGGTGGTGGTCCATGGCTCCTTAACACCCACAGGTGTCTCATTTCAGCAGAACCGCCTCTGTGATTTGTGGCCTCTGGGGGTCCTGTGCCCTCTTCTTGGTCCCCAGAGAAGAGGGGGGCTCTTAGGACTGGGTCCCTTAAAAGTTTGCAAGTGTGGAGTGCTGAGGGCAGTTGACCTGGACCCCTACCTAAACTCCCTCTCTTTCCCACCCTGGCAGGTACACTTCTTCAGGCTGTGTGCTCTGTGCAGGTAGGTAGGTAGGGAATAGCTAGAGGTAGGGGGTCAGGAGCCAGGGAAGGAAGAGGGACAACAGGGAGTGATGTGACCTAGCAGCACCCTCCATAAGGGGATTGCATCTGAGTGAGTTTGGGAAAAGGTGGAGGAGTTGGGGAGCCCAACGTAGTTTGATGGGAATAGCCTGTATAAAAGAGAGCAATGTCTCAGGACCTTGGAGGTTCTGGGCTCTGAAGAATGGTAAACTCGACTAGGGACTGGGGTTGCCTAGGGGCCTGGGGGACAGGGCTGAATGTGGCCCCAGAGTGAGAGTAGGGGTCCTCCCAGATTGCCCTGACTGTTGCCTTCACCATTCCAGGTCCTGAACCTTTGCCCCCCAAGGGTCTGCAGTATCTGGTGCTCCTGTCTCATGCACACAGCCGAGAGTGCAGCCTGGTGCCTGGGCTTCGGGGGCCCCGGGGCCAAGATGGGGGGCTTGTGTGGGAGTGCTCAGCGGGCCACACCTTCTCCTGGGGCCCCTCTTCTGGCCCCATATCTCCAGAGGAGCCCAAGCCAGTTTCCCAGCCAAGTACTGCCCCAAGAAGCTGGTGCCCAGAGGCCAGGAGTGGGCAGGAGCCAGCAGGTAGGCTGGGAGAAAGAAGAGTTGTGGAGAAAAGGAAGACAAAAGGTTCCTATTTCTGTTGCTTAGAACTCCATTTTCTAAAAATTATTCTTTCTCAATGGAAAAACTATACTTATAAGAAAATATATCCTTGAATATATTTTCAGATATAAAAAGCAAAATACAGAATAGAGTGTGTGTTGTTACTATTGGTGGAAAAATAAGGGGAGAAAGAATGTATGTATGCACTTACGTATGTATAAAATATTTCTGGAAGGGCATGTAGGAAGCCAAGCCCTCTGGAAAGAACTAGGTGATTAGGGGACAGCATTGAAAAAGAGATTTTTTCATAGTGTAATTTTTTGTACTTTTATTTTTTGAACCATGTGAACATATCATTTCTAAAATATCCCTTTCGACTCCAGTAGCCTCTGCACCCTCCTCCTTCCTAACAGTCCTCCCACCACTTCGGACCTTAGAAGTACACTTGTCCTCATCCCTCCAGCCCACAGTTCCTTCTCCTTTGACTCTACAGGTTTGGAACCTGAGCATGAGGAGAGGACTCAGGAGGCCAGTTCACTCAGGTGAGGTTGGGGGTGGGAGGGGCAGGATAGGCTTGGGGGGAAAGTGCTGGTGAAGGAGCAGAGCCTGAGGCTTGCCTTCCTTGGTCCAGCAGGGAAGTGAGACCCCTCCTGGAGACCTTCCTATTCCCAGGAGAAGAGGGGGAGGAGGAAGATGAGGATGAAGAGGAGATGCTCAGTGATGCCAGCCCATGGACCTACAGCTCCTCCCCAGATGAGCAAGTTGGGGCTGAGGGAGGATGCTGAACAGAGCAGGAGGGAGGGAGGGAGCAGCTGGCCGGGGCTCCCAAAGCTTTGCAGACTTGGTGGGGAAGGCAAGATGGGCTTTGGGGAAGGCAGAAAGAATTGGAGGCTTTGAATTGGGTGGAAGGTAGTGAAGTTAGGCTGTAGGGGAGAATGAAAGCTGAAAGCAGGTGTGAGCAGGGATCCTGGGGTAGGAGGAGTAGGGTTGTTCTGACTTTGGGATCTTTGCAGTTTGGGGGCTTAGGACTAGCTGAGAGCCCAGGGAAATAATGCCCTCCTGTTCCTTCTCTTTTCAGCAGTGATCCAGATGCCCCCAGACTCCTTCCTTCCCTTGTCACCCATACACTTGAGGGGGAGACACCCCCAGCCCCAGCAGCTCCCCTCAATCCCCTTCCTCTACCATCCTCCTCTTCTTCATCACTGGGTTCTGGAGCTCTTCTGTCTACCGAAGTTGGGGTACAGCCGGTACTCAGAAGGACTCCTCAAACAGCCCAGCAGACTGAGCCCCTGGCCAGGTAACCTGATGGCTGAGACAGAGGGCAGGGGCATCCCAGGACATGGCCCTCCCTCGAGGCCCTCTGCTCCCTTTTTGCTGCCCGTAGCCCTGGGAGTCAGGCCCAGTCTGCTCTGACCTTGGCCTGGGAAGAGGACACAGCACAGATCGGCCCCAAGAGAATTAGGTAGGACTTGCAGAGGGGCCTGGGGGCGAGGGGGATGAGTGAGAGGGGGGGACTGAGGAGAGCCCGTGGGAATGCTTATGCTACTCCCTATCCTCCTCCTCTCAGGAAAGCTGCCAAAAGAGAGCTGCTGCCTTGTGACTTCCCTGGCTGCGGACGGATCTTCTCCAACCGACAGTATTTGAATGTGAGGAATATGAGGGGCACAGATTGGGTTTCATGTGGCTTCAGAGGTGAGAAGGGCTGAAGGAGATGCTGAGAGGAAGGAGAAGCTGAAGCAAAGAAACCTGGACTGTGGGTGGGTTCAGAGATGGGAAGAGAAAGATCAGGATAGACCTGCAGTGCTTACCTACAGTTAATAATCACTAAAGCAGACAACTGGTAGATAAGGCAGAAAACCAAGCCTCCGGTACACAGCTGCTTCCCACTACTGCTGGTTGCATGGGCCCTCCAAGGGTCACATGGAGATGACAATGGCATTCCTCAGGCTCTCAGAATGCTAGGACTGTTCTAAGCACTTGATGTAGGTCAAGTCTTTTGATCTTCAAAAGATCACTTGTAAAGTAGGTGCTGATACTGTTGCTGCTTTGCAAATGAGGAAACTGAGACACACAGATAGGTTAAGCAATTCCCAAGACTCCTTAGCTAGTATGTGATGGTGCTGGGGTTTCTGAGTCCATACTCAGCTACCTGGCACTGCTGGCTTGAGAGGGCAGTTCTAGTGCCAGGGGACTGAAAGGACTGTCACCAGCCTAACTGCAGGAGAGGTTTGGGGCACAATGAGGGAAGGGCCACAGCCCTCACACTCATCCAGAGCCCTCCCAGACCCAAGTCCTGAGGGCGAGAGCCCAGACCAGGGGGATGGTGAGGTAAGGGTGGACGACATTTGGGCAGGAAAGCTGTGGGTTGAGAAAAACTTTAGCAGGGCTAGTCAAACTCACTTGAGCTTCTTAATGGAGGAGACTGAAGCAGCCACCAGCAGCAGTTTAACTATGAGAAAGCAGGATTAGAAATAAAGGGAAAGCCCGTGAAATTTAGTGAGCCTGAATGTGAAATTAGGTGAGACAGGAGAAATATTTCCAATAAATAATCAGGGAGTTAATGAACACCACACAGTCCCTAAAAGCATTCCAGACTGAGCATACACGTTTGTGTGTGTGTGTTTCTAAAGCAGATTTAGGAAAATAACCACATAAAATATACCCATGGTTAGCAATAAACCCATGGTTAGGTGATTTGGGCAATATTATTGTACATTAGTATTGATATTGAAGAGGATAATCATACCTACCCAAATTGTGTTCTCATTCCCAGCAGAGAGCAAATCAGGGAATCAGGAGTGTCACCAGAATGGGACTTTGTTCAGGGAACTGGGCATTGTAAGGAAGGTTGTGGTAAAAAGGTGAGGTAACGGAAGTCAAGGACAGAATAGGGTGAGGGCACTTTGATGTCAGGATGGGATGGTGGGCTCACATATAGGTGAGGACTGACCAGGATGATGTGAGCTGATGGTGACAGAACTATTGTGGGATGGGGAGGGAGCAGAGTAGCCCACCTACTGGGTCAGCTCTGGCAGTCTCCCTGAGACCCCGTTTCCTTCCCTAGCACCACAAGAAGTACCAGCACATCCACCAAAAGTCCTTTTCCTGCCCAGAGCCAGCCTGTGGGAAGTCCTTCAACTTTAAGAAACACCTGAAGGAACATGTGAAATTGCACAGTGGTGAGTGTAGAAATGCCTCCTCACTTTCCTCTCCTGTGGGTCCCTTCACCTCACTCTGTGAGTGTTTTCACTTCTCCATGTGAGTCCTTTCACTTCTCCATGTGGGCCCCTTCACTTTTCAGTGTGGGTTCTGTCACCTCCCCCTGGCGGTCCCTTCACTTGCCCTGTGAGGCCTGTCACCTCCTATCCGCAGGTGCCATCACACTGCTCTGTGGGATGACTCTCACTCACACTCAGTTCTCTGTGTGTTGTGCACCTGCCTGCTTGAGACTGTTCTAGGTGTGGGATACAAAATGAACAAAGTGATGGCAGGGATACAAAGAGATATGAAAGCAGGGAAGGGGTGGAGAGCATGAGAGAGGAGTTTCTGTTGTAGAAAGGGAAGCTGCTTTGAGCCAAGACCTATGTGAAGTGAGAAATAGAGGCTTGTCCATATCTATGGGCAGCACGGGGGAGGCCCTAAACTGATACCTGCATGGAATGTTCCAGGAATGGAGGGGAGGCCAGGAAGTAAGAAAGGAAGGAAAAGAGGTTAGATAGATGGCAGGGGCCTCCAACACTACCATCAAGATGTTTGGCTTCTGGCTGAATGAGATGGGCACCATCCCGGGGTGTGGTGTAGCAGAAGGAAACAACCAACTTTAAAGGAGCACAACTGACTTTAAAACTGACTTTGCGACAGCCATGTGGAGAAATGGGGCTGTAGGAATGTGCAGTGTGCAGTAATGGCAGCCTTGACACCACTGGTACAGCTGAGTTGGTGAGAAGTGGCTGAAGGCTGATGTGAGCATTAAGGCGGAACCAGAGGGCTGCTGTGAGAAGGACAGATTGGCCACAGGTAGATGGGCAGGAAGGAGTCAAGGGTGACTTGAAAGATTCCAGCTTGAGTAACTGGTTAGAAGTAATGTGATTTCTTGAAAACGAGGGAGGAGCAGGCTTTAGGAAAAGGACAGTGTATTTGGGACATGATAATTTAGGCATCTCAGAAGATGTGAATCTGGAGTCTGGAGTCTGGAGATGCTGGGGGGAAAAGTGTTCATTACAAGCACATGGGTGGTATTTGGAGCTAAGGATGGAGTGTACCTCCATCCAGTGAATGTAGGTAATGAAGAATAATGAATGGCATTGGACATGTGGGAAGAGCAGCAAGTGGCCAGCGAGGCAAATGAAGAGAGCAGTACTTGAGGGAATCAAGTGGAGAGAGTGCTCCAGTGAGGAGGGATGGAGGGTGGCTTGTGCCAGTGCTACAAGATGGAGTAAGATGAGGATGAGGACTTTGATTAGATGACAGGGTGGGATGTGACAAGGGAGAGGACAGCCAGAATGGAATGAGTTCAAGGAAAGAGGAGCTAAGGAAGTGGAGTTAGAGAATATGGACCACTCTTTGGAGTTTTGCTGTGAAGACAAGTAGAGAAGTGGGGTCTTAGCTGGAAAGCTGTAAGCTTGGGGACACAGAGAGAGGAAAGGGATCCCACAGAGGAAAGGTAACTGATAACTAGGTGGGGTGAGCAGCCTCCAGCCAGGGAGAAGAGGTGTGTCTCTGCACTACTGGAGGGCAACTACAGTGGAGCAAGTATTCACATATATGGGCACAAACGTAAGTTTGCTGACGGATTAGGTAAGGGGAAAGATGTGCGTGTTCTCTCCTGGCTTCTCTCTTCTTTGTGACTTGGAAAATAAGATCGCCGCTGAATGAGGCTGACAGAGAGAGGAGGTGAAATAATGGCCTACTGGACTTCTGTGAGTGGGAAAGTGAAATACAGAGGCCTATGGTAGACTCTTGAGACTTGTGGTTGTGGATGAAAAGGAGACTGTGGCATGGATTGTGGCATCTGTTTCTACTTCCCTTAGCGCACCTGTGTGGCCCTGGAGTAAGCCAAGTATCATGTTTATCCTAAGTTGGATTTTAACCAAACAGGTCCAGCTGAGGAAGAGAGCGTCCAGTGAATCAGTAGTATGAGTGAGGGAAGGCTACAAAGATGCCTTGGAAAGGGAAAGGGTGAGGAGTGTGGAGGAGGACAGTGGAAAGTCAGAGGGCTGCTGGACTGGCAGCATGGAGTCACAGGCTTATTGCAGCAGGACAAAGTAGTAGAAAGTCCTTGCTGGAACTGACTGGCATGCTTGAAATTACAATTTCTCAGAAGGGTGGGAGACCAGGTAAGTGAAAGACCTGGTAGACCAGAACAGAAATGTGGAGTGCTGGCTGAGGAGAGGGCCTGGAGCCAGAGATTTGTGCAATGTTACCTGTAGAAGGCTACAGGTGTACATGTACGGTCTGACTGTGGGAGTGAGACAGATGTCTAAAGGATGCCACAAGAAGTGACAATATCTCCTGTGTGCCCTGCCCTGAGGCTTGGAGGTACAGGAGAAAAGACACAGCAGACCTGTGAGAGCTGCTGGAGAAAGGCAAAGGGCAGGTGCTGTTAGTGCTGGCAGGTTCAGGGAAAAATGGAACAGGTTGGCTGCTGACAGCCACAGGGCACTTTTGGGGGCTGAGATGGATGGGATAAGCAGGCTGAATGGGGATAGTACTCCTCTGAGGGTTGGCAGATGGGTTGGGCTGAGGAGGGGCCACAGCCTGGGGATGAATGCTGGGGTGTCCCCTGTGCACCTGCAGACACCCGGGACTACATCTGTGAGTTCTGTGCCCGGTCTTTCCGCACCAGCAGCAATCTCGTCATCCACCGGCGCATCCACACTGGAGAGAAGCCCCTGCAGTGAGTGTGGGGGAGTATGGGTGGGAAGGTAGGGCTGTGGGTTGGGAGGAGGGGGAGACTGCCGTGGGGAAGTCAAGATGCGCTAAAGCACTGTCTTTTCCTCCACTATCCCTCGCTCAGGTGTGAGATCTGCGGGTTCACCTGCCGACAGAAGGCCTCCCTGAATTGGCACCGACGCAAGCATGCAGAAACAGCCGCTACTCTACGCTTCCCCTGTGAGTTTTGTGGCAAGCGTTTTGAGAAGCCAGACAGCGTTGCAGCTCACTGCAGCAAAAGCCATCCAACCCTGCTCCCAACTCCACAGGAGTCACTCGGCCCTTTGGAACCCTCCCCCAACATCTCTGCCTCTGTGCCCCTGAGGTCTGATGATGAGTCCAGGCCCTCTCTGGTTCCTCAAGCTCTGACCACGCTCCATCAGCAGTGAGCATTCCTGGGCTCTGAGGAGCCAGACCCCAGGGACTGAAGGGGAGCAAGGAAGAGAAGGGCCAGATGACTGGCCTCCAGAAACTAGGGTGACAGGGAGTGCAGGGTGGTGGGGGGCAAAAAAACCAAGACAGGCTACTTTAGGCTTCCTAAACAGAATAAACCCAGTATTTTACAGTCGTGTGTGGGCAGACTGAATGTTTTGGCACCTGAAGAATGAGAATCCTTATTCCTCTGGAAGCAGGCTCTGCTAGAATGTGCCTGAGTATACCACAGGTGCAGGCCCTGTTCCTCTCTCTGTAGGCCCCTACCTCAAGGACCCAGCTTTCTTTCCCAATTTACTTTGATACTTTGTAGTCCTTTTCAGTGGAGTATCATACCTATTCTTGCACTTAAGCAGGGCAGGGTGTGACAGTATGGAGAGCACTGGGTCATTCCAGAGGAATAGTTGGAGCAGGAATGGAGGTATGTGAGCCTGAGCCACATTTGTACTCTTCACTATCTGGGAACCAAGTGTATAGGCCTGAAGAGTCTTGCCTTCCAGTGCAAAATTAGGGGGCTGTATATGCAAGATCACTGAGCTACCTTGGGTGGAGACAAGACATCTTAGAACTTCAAAAGGGCCTGGCTCTTGGATCACTCCTGATATCTGCAAAACAGCAGCCTCAAGCTTTGAAAAAAGAGGCTCTGGGTATCTGGAACCCAAATAAACTCTTTATTTCACCAGCCATAAGCAAAAAAAATCACTGGACAATTCCAGATTTTCTACCCTGCACTATTGCCTCTGTAGAGCTCAGAGATTGATTTGGATATAACATTCTGATGCTTCACTTGACAATACCCTGCTTTGTGGACCCCATGTGGTCTCAGTCTAGGTCCCAAAGCTAATGTCCTCCACCTAGCTGGAGAACACTGTCCTAAGAGGGACCTTGATCTGGACACCATCAGGTCTGGGTTGTGGGCCAGGTGGTTGCTTTGCTGAGGTCTCCTGCCCACCTTCAAAGCAGGTGGGCCTTCTGTGCCAGGCAGCAGGCTAGTTGCTTCTGGCAGGATGCCTTTCACTGAAATGGGCAATCCCATCATCTCTGCCTACAAACTTCCCATCTCTCAGAGCCCAGGGAGAAAGCAGCAGAGAAAAGTGTCAAGTGGAACCAAGAGGCAAGAAAACCACAAGGCAGGTGGGTTGTTACTATGGCCACCCTATGATCATTACCTGAAGAGTCAGGACAACAAAAGTACCCAGAGAGCTAGAGGAGACTCAGGTGGGAAAAAGGGGATGGGACAAGAGAAGACAATACAGGTAGGAAAACAGGGGTGGGGGTGAGGGGGAAACATCTGAGGGCATAGTAGCAGCAATGGGAACACACCAATACTTGGGCTGTCTTCCATGTCTAGGTTTTCCCAACTACCTACACCCCAGAGGGAGAGCAGGAAGGATGGACAGGAAGAGCTGACAAGAGAAATGGATGTAGGGGTTAGTCGGGGTGAGAGACAGCCATGCTGTTTTTACACAAACTCCCATCTGCGGAGCTGCCCCACCATCCCTGTGGCTCTATATCTGGTATTTGCCAAGCCCACTCCAGAGAAGCTTCTCAGCAAGTTCCCCTCAGCTGGGACACAAAAAGTCCAGTTTTTCCTGTTCTGCCTGGCCAGCAAAGATGAGGGCGGCTCCTGTGGTGGCCTGGGTGGCAGCGGTGGCGGCACGAGCTCGTGTGTGGGCCCGCTGGTGCTGTGAGAGCGAGCGGCTGTGGCTGAAACACTTGCCACACTCAGCACATTCTGCTGGCCGCTCGCCCAGGTGTGTCTTGCGGTGCAGTGCCAGTTTGGAGCCCACGCTGAAGGCCTTGCCACACTCAGGGCACTTATGGGGCTTGTGACCAGCATGGTTGCGCAGGTGCACGTTGAGGTTGGACACGCATGTGAAGCGTTTGCCACACAACTCACAGTGGTAGGGCTTCTCGCCTGTGTGTATTCGCCGGTGCTTGGTGAGGTCAGAACGGTCGCTGAAGCGGCGGCCACACTCGGCACATGGGAAGGGCCTCTCGCCTGTGTGTATGCGCTGGTGCACCACTAGGTCAGAGCGCTGCCCGAAGCCCTTGCCACAGGTGGCACATGCGTGCGGCCGTTTTCCCTGGTGGCTGCGCCAGTGGCGCAAAAGTGTGGAACTCTCGCTGAACCGGCGCCCACAGTCCTCACACGCGTAGGGCTTCTCACCTGTGTGCGTGCGCTGATGGCGCACCAGCGTGGCACTCTCCGAGAAGCCCTTTCCACACTCAGGGCACTTGAAGGGCTTCTCACCTGAGTGAGTCTGCAGGTGTCGTGTTAGTGTTGAGCTCTTACCAAAGTTCTTCCCACACACACTGCAATGGTGTGTACCCGGAGCATGAGGCTGTGGAGGTGTGGAGTCACCAGGGCTCTGGGCCATGTGGACGCGCGCATGGCTCCGCAGCCCTGCATAGCTGTGGAAAGCCCGTGGGCACTGCGCGCATTGGTGCAGTGGGTCGATGGGCGTGATGAGTGTCCCCCAAGGGTGTGCCCGCGCCTGGTGGAAGCATAGCGCGCTCTGTCGGAAGGTGCGGGCACACAGTGGACATCGGCGGGGCTGCTCTGGAGGGTGCAGGCGGCGCCGGTGCAGCAGCAGAGCCGGGAGGTGTGGGAAGCCGCGGCCGCAGGCACGGCAAGAGCAAGAGCGACTGCGCTGTCTGTGCACACTCTGGTGTAGGTCCAGGCGGCCGCTATGGTGGAAGCTCTGGCCGCACTCACTGCAGATGTAGAGCGTCTGGCCAGCATGGGCGCGTCGGTGGGCGCGGAGGTCAGCAGCCAGGGCATAGCGCTCACCACAGTCTAGACAGCGGTAGCGGCTCTCACCACCGTGCGCCAGCTCGTGACGCAGCAGCACGGAACTGTAGCGGAAGCTCTTGCCACATTCACTGCATATGTAAGGCCTTCCTGCAGCCGCCGCCACCTCTGATGCATCTAACATGGTGAGTGACAGGCTGGGGAGTGCCTGGAATGCAGTATGGCAGGGATGTGTTCCACGCCCAAGCCAGGGTGCACCTCCTCAAACTGCGTGTTATTTTCTGTTTTTTGAAGGCCTAGAAAGGAAATGGCAAATGGAAGAAGAGGAATTTTGGAAAACTGCACGTTCTAGGTTCCTTTTCTTGTAAGCAGGCTCTGTGGCTTTTTCTAGAGTGAGCTGCAGGCAAGTTCACCCTTTACTGTGAGCCCTATAGGGAGAAATTCACTGTAAGCCACAGTGAAAGCTGCAACAGCTACACCTTAGGGAATGGCCAGGCAAGAGCACAGAGTCCCCATTTCTTGTAACTTTTTCAGCTAGGCCATCTCCTGGATTCCATTCTCCAAGAAGAGGCAAAGCCATAGGACTCCTAGAAATATGGAGAGAGAGGTCCTCATGCCAACACGAAGGGCAAGAGGGATTCAGAGAAGGAGTTTGCCTCCAAAACTCTGCTTGGGAGGGGATGATGAGTAGCCAGACTGTTTTCTGTTCTTAAGCCAGAGGTCTTAGCCTGGAGATGCACTAGGAAACACTAAGGAGGGATGGGCAATGAAAGGCCCCTTAGCTGAGACCACATCAATACCTTCCTCTGAGGCCCTGGTTTTCCCAAGTCACCAATGTGATCCCAGCCAGACCTGGCTGGAAGGTCAAGGAGGGCAATTAGATGAAGCCTAAACCCATACATAATCAGAAGCCTGGGCAAAGGATGAGAAACCCTAAAGTACTGCGCCTTAACTTTGGACAATACCTGATAAACAACCACTCCACATTGGTACACAGCTTCAAAGTTCCCTAACCTTGAGAAAGCAACTCAGGACCCAGGAAAGGGGTGAAAATAAACATGTATAGTCTACACATATTATTGAAAGTTGATGGCATTATCCTAGAAATGCTTTTCACATTTTCAGGAAAAGCTGGGGAGAAGGAAGAAGCATTCTTTCCTATTCTCAGGTCATCCAAATTGTTTGCAAACATTCTACAGACTTCCTTCATTGCCCTAGCTCCAGGGATCTGAGAACCCAGCATAGCAGAAAGACCCTTTATGGGGATGGAATCTGCTCTGCTATCCTCTTTATCTCAAATATTATCTCTGAATCCTAACAAGTTGTTCCAGGTAGTTGTCTGGGAGCAGAGTCAGCCTTTCTTTACAGAACCTCCTGTGGGCCTCATCACTGACTGCTTCCCTCAGGGTCTGTGGATTGGTCCCAGCTAAATTCAGGGGAGATTAGGTACAGTTACTATGAGTTATAGGCTGTGTCACTCAATAGGTCAGGGAGAAGAAGCAAACAAGTCAGAGTCATTTTCTTACTGGAAGATGGAAACATCATAAATGCCCAGAGCTCTGGTTAAAACACCCCATAAGTGGGGTCAATTGAAAAAAAGCTTTGAGGGGTCCCTGGGTGGCTCAGTCAGTTAAGGATCTGACTTCTAATAGCTTGTGGGTTCAAGCCCTGTGTCAAGCTTTGTGCTGATAGCTCAGAGCCTAGAACCTGCTTCAAACGCCATGTCCCTCTCTCTCTGCCCTTCCCTCTCTCATGCTCTCTTTCTCTCAAAAACAAACAAACAAACAAACAAACACTCATTTAAAAAAAGAAAGAAAGCCTTGATAGCCACAAACCTTCAGGGGTGGGCTCAGGATCTTCTGCTCCCCTCCACATTGGGCAAGAGTGGCCAATGCAGGGTGTTCTCTTCTCATGCCTTTGGAGCAGGATGTTCTGTGCCCTGCAAAGATGAAAGAAGAGGGACAACATGAATTTATTTTTAATTAATTAAATATAGATTATTGTCAAGTTGGTTTCCAATTTAACACCCAGTGCTCATCCCAACAAATGGCCTCCTCCACGCTCATCACCTATTTTTCCCTCTTCCCCACCCCTCGTCAACCCTCAGTTTGTTCTCAGTATTTAAGGGTCTCTTATGGTTTGCTTCCGTCCCTCTCCTTATCTATTTTTTCTCCTTCCCCTCCCCCATGGTCTTCTGTGAAGTTTTTCAAGATCCACATATGAGTGAAAACATATGGTATCTTTCTCTGCCTGACTTATTTCACTAAGGATAATACCCTCGAGTTACATCCACGGGGACAACATGAATTTAAACTGAGCAGAGAGGACAGAAGCAGGGAGAGAAAGAAGAGAGGAGTATTGTTTTAATGGGCATTTTCAAATTAAAAAAACTAAAGAATTGTATCATGAATCCTTCAGCATGTATCTACATTTTGCTTTCAAAATTTCTTTCTCATCTATGACATTCCTCCTATCCCACACACTTTTTCTCTCTTTTTTGGTCTGCAGTATTTTAAATCCCAGACATCTTATTCAAAGATAATGAGTTTAAGCAAAAACTAGAAGCAGGGGGGCACCTGGGTGGCTTAGTCGGTTAAGCTTCCAACTTTCGCTTAGGTCATGATCTCGCGGTTTGTGGGTTTGAGCCCCACATCAGGCTCTGTGCTGACTGCCAGCTCAGAGCCTGGAGCCTATTTCAGAGTCTGTATCTCCCTCTCTCTCTGACCCTCTCCTGCTCACGCTGTCTCTCTCTCTCTCCTAGAAATAAAAAAAAAAAACAACAACACTAGAAGCAGGGGCAGGAGTCCCTCTGCAGACCTGAAAGCAGTCTTCAGAGAGTCTCTCAGTTCTTCCAGAGGGAACTTTCAGCCCAGACACTTGGGCTGCTGATTCTAGCTGGTCATCAGTTCAAAAGAATGTTTATCCTCATGTGAATAAAACCTTCCCTCAGGACTCAGTGTTTGATCCCAAATGCCAAAAAGAGCAATGCTCATTCCCTGGTGTGTGTTCCACTTTACTTGGGGGTCTCAAGGAACCATGACACCTCTCAGGCCAAGTTTCTGGGAATCCACCCCTCCCAGGGTGGATGCCCAAGTGAGGTAAGACAAATGCACAAACACAATCATGCATACATAAATGGCATATAAACAAAGATACAATTTTCTCCCATTACAAATGTGGAGATCAAGACAGGCCCTGATCTAGAGGTCAGGTTTGGTAATTCAGTACCAGGGTATACCCTTAAATTCTGTCTTCTGTACCTCACCCCATGGTGGAACTTGCCCTGTCCTAACCACTTTGCCAATTGAGGGTTTTGAAGTTGTTAAACCATCAAATTCATTTTAAGTAAAAAAAAAAAAAAAAGTAAGTACAGGAGGGCTTGGAAAGAGGGAAGGAGGTAATTATGTGTGATTTACTGAAAAGTCCTAAATGCTCAATACTTTATTTTATCAACTTTCAAGCATCTAGTAATTACAAATATTTACAAATGCTACATATGTAATTTTTTAAAACCCAGTAAGAAAAAAAAAATTAAAAAAATAAACCCAGTAAGATAAGCAAATGAAAACTAACATTCACAATTGATTAAAAGCAAACTTCTGAGTTTCACATATCACTTTATTTTTGTTTCTTAGTAGCTATTTCAGGGATTTCATATCATATCTAATGGATCACCTATTACAGATCAAAAGTATGGTAATTGATCAGGATTTAGTACATTTACTAACAATCTACTATGAGTGCAGTTTTGTTCTTTTTCTTCTGAGTGGTGTCCTTCAGTCAATACAAAGATTTTCTTCCCTGGTTATCTGTTCTGCTGGGCCATCGTTTCTGGCGCAGAACGAAGAGGCAAGTGATCATCTCACAATTTCTCCATTTTATTTTATTTTATTTTATTTTTAATTTTTATTTATTTCTAGGAGAGAGAGAGAGAGCGTGAGCAGGGGAGGGTCAGAGAGGGAGTCACAGACTGAAACAGGCTCCAGGCTCTGAGCCGGCAGTCAGCACAGAGCCCGACGCGGGGCTCGAACCCACGAACCGCGAGATCATGACCTGAGCGAAAGTCGGACGCTTAACCGACTAAGCCACCCAGGCGCCCCACAATTTCTCCATTTTAAACAGGAGTGGGACTGAGGGCTGTTCCAGCTGTACTGTCCACTATAGTAGCCATGAGCCACATGTGACTGAGCAGTGGTCCAAATTGAGATGTGCTGTAAAGGGTCAAATACACTCCTGATTTCAAAGATTTAGTATGAAAAAAGAATGCAAGATATCTCATTAATAATGTTTATTGTATATTATATATATGTTGAAATGATGTTTTGTATATATTGGGTTAAATGAAATGTATTATTTTGTAAAAAATTTTAATGTTTAGTTATTTTTCCAGAGAGAGAGAGAGAGAGAACACCATTGGGGTAGGGACAGAGAAAGAGGGAGACATAGAATTTGAAGTAGGCTCCAGGCTCTGAGCTCTCAGCACAGTTCTCACGAGACCATGACCTGAGCCTAAGTCGCATGCTTAACCAACTGAGCCGCCCAACTGCCCCAAATGAACTGTATTATTAAAATTAATTGCCTACTTTGGGGCCTTTCTATTTATAGCTCCACCTGCAAACCCATTCCCCCCTTCATTTAGTGCTCTGCTCCAATAACCCCTCCTCAGAGAATCCCTGCTGAGTGCCTTCAGAACACTCCACAACCCCATCCCCTTACTTGGCTTTATTCTGAGTAATCAGTAAAAGTAACAGGAAACAGTGATTCTCATTCATTCTGGGAAGGTTTCAGACCCTTTTCTAGGTAAGTATGGAGTGTGGAATCCAGAGCACCAGAGTGGCTACTCCTTACTTTCTTTTCTTCCACAGAAGAAACAAGGTCTAGTACTTCAAAAGAAGTTACCCCTTCTAGCTTCAGGTCCAGTCTGACAAATTTAAGGAGCTGGTGGAAATAGGAATGACAGCTGCTTCCCATCCCAAGTGCCCAAGACTGATTATGATCCAGATACATTCTTTCAGAAGTTCTGCCTTCATAAAGATTTTCCTGTAAATTGGCAAGTGTGGAGAAAGTATGGATGTTAGCAGGGAAAGAGCGTTCGTAGTAAGGTAGCCTATTTTCTGTGTTCCTTTCACACATGGTTGCAAAAACTGCAACCCAGAGGGGGCAGACCTTCCCCAAACTAAGATGTAGGAAGGGACTATACATGGTGTTTTGCATCTTCCCAGGGCCTAGCAAGAAGTTGGGTACACATAGGGCACTCGCGCTTTTTAAACATGATGTATTAAACTGGAATACATCTCTTTCAAACGTTAGATTCCTGGAAGAGTAGGAAGCCTCTCTCCAGTTGTCTTATCCTCCATAGCCCTATCTACTGCATGCACTGCAAACACTCTGCTTTGGTTTACTGAAACAGAACTGTAAGGGGTTCCATAGGGGAACCACAGAGGCAAGTGTCCAAATTCTGGTTCTTCCATAATAAGTATTAGCTGTGTGACCTTGGACAGGGGATTTTAGGTGTCTGACACTCTTGACTGGGAGAACTCAGTAAAGGAAACTATTATAACGTTTCATATGAAAAGGTTAAAATATGTATAAGTCTAACAACTGCGGTTGCTGAAGTTTTAGGTTTTGCCCGCCTCAGGACAGTTCCTTTGAAGAGGGATCCTGAATATGGGGGTCTGACTCTGACTTCGACCCTAAGGATCCTAAACGTTCTGCAAGACTTTTTAAATCTCTTCCCCAATACCCCAAAACCCCTTCTTCACAGGATTAGAGTAGCATAAGCATTCCATAGACCCACGCCGAACCTCGGGGGCTTTCAGAGTAAGCAGGGAGGTTGGTTATTTAAGACTTGTTGCCTCCTACTTAACGGGAAGGTGCACACAACTATTCACGGCAAGAGAGACGCCACACCTGAGAAGGTCGCAGTGCAGCCAATTCCGGGCGCTTCAGTCAACGATCGTCACGAGTTGCTAGGCAGACTCTCCTTGGCGAAACTTCCCACCTGAACTCCTCTCCCTTGGCGCCAGCCCACCTCGAAGGTTAGGGCACCAAAGACGTAGTGAGGAGTCCGGGCCGATTAACTCCGACAGAACCTGGTGGCTAAAGTTGCCCTTTTAATCCGTCTTAGCCTGGTGATGTTGCGTGGTGGGACTGCTGGGCCCCAAGGTGACCGGGGAAAGACGGACGAGGACAGGCGAAGGGCAAGGCCTGGGAGGAGCAGGCCGCCCAGCGGCCGCGGGAGTGAGCAGACCAATCGTTTGTTCCGTAGTGCTTCCGCGTCACTCGTTGCCAGGGCGGCGCTCCCAACTGCTGCAGGCGCTAGCCGCCCACAGCGGAGGGAAGACGGGCAGACAGTTAGAGATCGCTACCCCGCGCCAACCCTGCCCTCCCGACCCCTCAGTCCCCTCACCGGTCGCCGACTGGCTCCTTGTACACCACGCGGTTCCCGCTCAGCTAGCTCGCCGACCCCTGCCTCCCCGACTGCAGGACTAAGGAGGAGAAGGGAGGAAGGGGCTGGCGGAGTGCGCGGCCGCCGAGTAAGGGGAGCTGGGAGACGCCTTAGAATAGGAGTCACGCTCCAATCCCGCTTTCCCTAGTTGGCCAGTGGTTAGCTTCAGGCGGGCCGCGTCACTGGTTGCTGGGATGACTAGGAGGCGTAGGAACTCCACTGACTGTTGAGTCTATGTGGCCCAGATCCGAGTCTCGGCAAGGGGGCGGGGCTACCACTGCTAGCGATATACCACCATCTTCCTGGCCAAGGCTCCGCCTTCTTCCCAGGATTAACCAATCCCTGCCTCCTCTTTTGTCCGTCTCCCCTTGGTCCCACCCAATCAGAGGAAAAGGGCGCTGAGACAGGCGCACTCCCTCAGCCGGCGGTGGTTGAGTTCTTGGTGCGGTGTCTAATCTTCGAGCTGCTCGCGCACCCCTAAGAGTCCTCGCGGGTGCTGTCCCCCGGGTAAGGGATGTCTGGCGCAGGGCGGCCGCGGGTGCTACAAAATCGTCCCAGTAATGACTTTACAGTGAGGCCACACTTTGTACCTATTATTACGCTTGGTACCTCACCACAACCCTGCCAACGAGGTTGAGGCTCCCCTAAATTAATGTCTCCCTCTCCCGTGGTCGCACTGCCAGGGCTGGGAGTACTCCTGGTCTGCTTTCCAGCCACCCCTTCAAGAGCTGCTAGGCAGAGCTCCCTGTCCAAATGTTGAGACTTCAACCACTGACAGGTGGAAGTACCAAGTGATTTCCAGAAGTGAATGGAGGTGGGAGCATAACAGTCCCCTATTACAAAACAGACTACCAACAATGGTACCTGCTCTAAACTTCCTTTCAAGGACACTTAGTACTGCTTATCCTGCTACACATCCAGAGCTTCTGTCCCTCTGCTCTGCTCAGGAGCTCCCTAAATCAGTGTACATTTAGACTCCTCATGCCCTACCCCCTGGTTCAGCCTGGAATGCTCTTCTGCTTTTAATTCCAACCATTCTTAAAAGTTTAGTCAAATGCCATCCTCATTAACCAATGGTGGAATGCCCCTCTTCACCCTCAGTCCTGGGTGTGCACCCATGCTGCAATGCACCTTCTACAGTGGTATAGTCAGATGAAGGCTGTCGTCTCCATAATTAAAGGACAAGCCTTGTCCTACTAATAAGCAATGCCCTGAAGCATGATGCTCAATGAGTGTTTGCTGACCCACGTATGACAGTATTGTGTAAAGAGTACAGGTATGGCAGCAGCAGGGAAGGAAGAAAAAAAAAAAAAAAGACAGGATGCAGGCCTGGGGTGATGAGCCTGAACTAGGAAGAGATAGATGTCGGAGAGGTAGAAGAGGAAATGTGCCTGCTGAAAAGTGCCATATCCAGATAAGGTAATGTTATATAGAGGATGACTAGTTGAGAATAATTCCAAAGCCTTTCAAGCCCAAGAAATGGATTAATTAGGACATTTCTGGACTCATAGTTCAGCATTGATGATGTGTGTTTAAGGGACACTGACATAGTCAATTCCAGAGGAGTGACTAGGATAGTGATAAATACCTTACATAATTAAAAGGTCTGGGAATATTTGACTAATAAGAGAAACCTGTTCGTGGTGACTGTATATAAAATTTGACCAACTGTCATGTAAAAGAGGTCTGGATTAGCTTTCTTTTGTGTAGCTATGGAGGAAAGAACTCAATGGAGAGAAAGTGCAGGGAGGTGGAATTTTGTTTCCTGTGGGAGTCATTACAGAGGGGTTTGGGACAGGAATACTGAATTTAGTGAAGGAAGATCAAGATGCAGTTATATGTGTGTTTATTAACTTGAAAATATTGGACTCAGATGATTGGCTTTTACTACAAAACTACATAAAAATGATAATTCCCACATGGTCCTGTAAATAAGACATTTATGGAGGGGCAACATTATGCAGGGTAACATTCTAGTCATTGAGAGATACAGCTGTGAACTGCCAGATGAACTGCCCTAAAGTAAGCTCTGCGTGTGTCATCCTACTGCTCAAAAAGTGCCAAATTTTGTATTAACCACCAAAAGAAGTCTACTCTGCTGGTGTGATATCAAAGTCCTCTTAAAAATATTTTTTTTATAGGGGCGCCTGGGTGGCTTAGTCGGTTAAGCGTCCGGCTTTCGCTTAGGTCATGATCTCGCGGTTTGTGGGTTCGGGCCCCGCGTGGGGCTCTGTGCTGACTGCCAGCTCAGAGCCTGGAGCCTGTTTCAGAGTCTGTGTCTCTCTCTCTGACCCTCCCCTGTTCACGCTGTCTCTCTCTATCCTAGAAATAAAAAAAAAATATTTTTTTATAGTTTATTTTTGAGACAGAGAGACAGAACATGAGTGGGGGAGGGGCAGAGAGAGAGGGAGACACAGAATCCGAAACAGGTTCCAGGCTCTGAGCTGCCAGCACAGAACCTGACAGGGGGCTCGAACCCACGAACCATGAGATCATGACCTGAGCCGAAGTTTGAAGCTCAACCGGTGGAGCCACCCAGGCGCCCCTCAAAGTCCTCTTATACCTGTTCCAACTTGTCTTTCCAGTCTGTTCTCTGTTCAAATGCCAAACCCTATTTCCTTTCTGTACACTAGAATGGTTCATCCAGAAATTCTCTATTGAAAATTTGTTGTCCTTACAGGTCACAAGAGACATAAGATGTGGTCTGTATTTACTATCATTTACCATATACTTCAGAATTATGTGCATATCTTATCTCCCCTGCTTAATTGCAAGCTTGGGTGTAGTCTTACTGAGTGCACTTTTCTGAATGCATGCTTACGTTCAAGGAACTGAGACTCTGGTTTCCCATTTTATGCCAAGTGTGAAGTGGTATAAAGCTAGAACAGGAAGCATGGGATAATTCCACTATAGGTCATCAGCAAACTTCATAGATTTAACATGTAGCCAAGATTTTGTATCAGGATGATGGTCACAATGATTTCCATGAACTGGCAGCTTTTTGCTAATGTAGATGCTGGGATTGAGTTGAGACAGCAAGATGGGATGAGCAGGAAAGGAATGTGCATACTCTTGCTCTAGACTGAAGATAGAGTGTAAGTAGATGTAGGTCAGAATCCTGTGGAGGCTGCTGAGTGGGGCAGGGCAAGAATTCTAGGAAATGGAGGGGATTGAGATATTGAAAGAGGACACTCAAAAAATTTGGCAAATTCGAGGAATCCCTCCTCCCACAAAACTTTATCGAGGGCTCATGGAGTTTCACTTGGCTGGGCAATGGGGATATAGAAATGTCCCCATCATGTGGTCTTACAGTATGGCTAGAAGAATCTATGCCATGCTCAAGAGTTTGGGCTTCCCTCACTCAGCAGGGGAGGAGCAATGGTGCATTAGGGTTTGTAAAAACTAGGAGGTGAGAAGTGAAAAAATGAAGTTAGGAGAGTGGATGACATTTCCCTGTAGGTGGATAAGGGGACTGAGGGTAGAACCCTGGAGCACTAGTCTCCAAAGGAGGCAGCTGTAGACAGGGCAAACAGTAAAGACTTTGAGAAGAGAGTCAGGGTAGGGTGAGATTTTGGATCCCATGCGAGGAAATGGTGGTCAATGCCCAATGCTTGCAAAACTCCAGTAATGTCATGGCAACATCAATCCACTGGTTTTGACTAGAGGGCACTGTTAGTGGTTTAAGAGAGATAGGGACAGAAAAGGGGAGTAAAAGTACTGAATATTGGGGTGCCTAGGTGGCTCATTCAGTTAAGAATTTGGCTCAAGTCATGATCTCATAATTTGCGGGTTCAAGTCCCACATCAGGCTCAGTACTGGCAATCTGCTTGGGATTCTCTCTCCCTCTCTCTGGCCCTCCTCAGCTCGCTAAGTAAATAAATAAACTTAAAAAAAAAAAGTACTCTATACATTCATTGTGGGCATGTGGCACATGCTCAACCCTGCAGTTTGAGAGGCAAGTGAAAGGTAAGTAAGCAGAGTGAAGGATATAGACCACTATTTCAAATCCTTGTTTGAAATGTGAACCTAAACAAATCAAATTTGGAAAGCTTGCTGTTGCTAGTGATATAAATCCTGAGAATAGTTTCAATTTCATTGTTCCTGTATTGCTAAATACAATACTTTTTATTTTAAGTATTCCAATTTCAGTCCCATTTACAATGAAAACATTGGCCTCTAGAACATGATAGCTTCTATTGCTTCCCAAATAACTCCACAAATGTCAACTGACACAGTTTACCAATAGTGGAAAGAACCAAGTACAGAAAAGTTAAATACAACAATCTAGAATGGAAACAGGAAAGAATGGATCAACCTAATAGAATTCTGAACTGCAGATTTTTTTTTTAAGCAAGGAGGATTTTTATTAATTTTAAGTTGCAAACATATTGTAAAGTCAGATTAAAATGGATTTCAGTACGGGTGCCTGGGTGGATCAGTCAAATATCCAATTTTGGTTCACGTCATTATCTCATGGCTTGTAAGTTCATGCCCTGCATGGGGCTCTGTGCTGACAGCTCAGAGCCTGGAGCCTGCTTCAGATTCTGTCTTCCTCTATCTCTGCCTCTTCCCCACTCATGCTCTCTCTTTCTCTCTCTCTCTAAATATAAAATATTTTTAAAAATGGATTTCAGGAAATAGGAAAACTTACAAATTGCATCAATAACACTAATTAATGTTAATGACATGACTAGAGGACTAAATGTCTTTTAATTGAACACCATTTTTAATAGAAAATGACTGAAGGTTGTGCTGCTTAAAGTCTGTGCCCAGTTTTAAGGTCTCAGGCACTGATTCAGTAATGATACAATCGAAGGGTGCTACTTATTTTTATATTTATGCAGGGAAACTGTGAAAAGCCCTAGTAAACTAGATATAGGTAAACTGGATACACTTGATGTAGTACAAAACCAGACTAATTGTTGAGAAGATATTTAAAGATAAACTTTCTTTAAAATATAGCTTTTCCCTATTATTTAATGATATCCTGGTCACTACATTAGTCCTTAGTAATGAAATATCTTTAAATTTCTAATGTTTGTTTGTTTATTTATTTTTGAGAGACAGAGTGAGAGAGAGCGACAGCAAGAGTGAGAGAGAGAGAACATGAGCAAAGGAGGGGCAGAGAGAGAGAGAGGGAGACACAGAATCCGAAACAGGCTCCAGGCTCTGAGCTGTCAGCACAGAACCCTATGCGGAGCTTGAAGCCAAGAACTGTGAGATCATGACCTGAGCTGAAGTCAGACACTTAACCAAGCCACCCAGGTGCCCCAGCTATAGAATTTCTTACTCTTTAATGCTAACTTTTAAAAAACAAGTTATGTCGGGAGAGGGAGGGAGGCAAACTATGAGAGACTCTTGAATGCTGAGAACAAACTGAGGACTCATGGAGGTAGGGGAGAGGGGAATGGGGGTGATGGGCATGGAGGAGAGCACTTGTGGGGATGAGCACTGGGTGTTATATGGAAACCAACATCACAATAAACTATTAAAAAAAATTACTTATGGGGCGCCTGGGTGGCTTAGTCGGTTGGGCGTCCGACTTTCGCTTAGGTCATGATCTCGCGGTTCGTGGGTTCGAGCCCCGCGTCGGGCTCTGTGCTGACTGCCAGCTCGGAGCCTGGAGCCTGGTCTGTGACTCCCTCTCTCTCTGACCCTCCCCTGCTCACGCTGTCTCTCTCTCTCTCCTAGAAATAAATAAAACATTAAAAAAAATAAATAAAATAGGACACTAAAAAGAAAAAATTACTTATGTAGGAGTGCCTGTCTGGCTAAGTCAGTGGGGCATAGAACTCTTGATTTTGAGCCCCATACTGGGTCTAGAGGTTATTTAAAAAAATAAAATCTTAGGAAAAAGTAAAATAAAATAAGAAACATTAAAAAACAAGTTATGTCATATAAAAATTACATTCAAAACTCACATGTAGAAATCATTGGTTCACAAATAAGATATAGAAAATGAGCTTAAAATTATGAAGCATAACTTCTAGGGGAAGATTAGTTTGAAAGTAAAATGCAAGGTAAGGATAAAATCAGGTTTTATGAGGGGGGAGAGGCAAGGTGGCAGAGAAGTAGGAAGCACCATACATTTCGCCTGTACTCATCTCTCAAACAGAGAAGGCCTGAAGTTGTGGGACAGTGAGCCACCGGAATTTGGGAAGAGAAAGAGACAGAGTACATTGGGAAGGAAACCTCATAAGTGCCTGAGTGCGAGCTGGGGAAGATAAAAGCGGAACTGGACCAGAGACACGGAGGGAGGGGAGGGAACCCAGCTTGCATGCAGTGAGTGATAAACCAGCGAGTGGTGGTGAGTTGCTATGATCCCCAGAGGCACTTGGGTTGTTTTGCTGCTTGACCCCAGCTGATCTGAGGCTGCTGCACTTCCCCCACCCTCCACTCAACCCCCAGCAACAGGGAAGCAGCAACCAGTTGAACTGTTAATGGCGGTATAACAAAGCCTCTCAGGAGTAATCAGACTAGATAGTTTCTCTAGATAACACCACCTTCTTCCTCTCACCTCTCCAACCATATTCCACCCTTTAGCTCTTTGAAAAAAGCTTCTTATCCCTTCTGCCTGTTCATTCTATCTAGAATAGCAATTGTGCCTCATTTCCGCCCTATCATCTCTCTCTTTCTCTAGCTCTTCAACAAGCACTGCATACACCCAGCAGTTTAATTGTAGCTGGGAAATCTGGTTATATGCTTTAAACAGATCTTTGTCTATGGGTTTTCTTCATTCTTCCTTTTCTTTCCTTCTTTTTGATTTTTTAATGTATTTTTATTTTCTATCATTCGCCTTCCCTCCTCCCTCTTTTCTCTTTTATTGTTTGCCTATCTTCTCGGTTAGCGTGATTGTTGGATTTCTCTGTGCATTCGTGTCCCTCTGTTCCCTGGGTGTTTGTCTGTATGTATTCTTCTCCAGGGATACCTCAAGAAACAAGCCAAAGTACACATGGTGAAAAGTCCCAAATACCACTATGAGTAGGAAATTAAAATAACCAAGGTCTCAAAGAGAGACCAAGAGATAACATTCAAAGAACACTTTCTGAAAGGATAGACCCTGGACAGTCAAAGAGTCTTTTTGGGTACAGCAGTGCTCACAGGTGCAGAGTACATAACAAGTCTTTAAAACTAACAAGAAACAAAAGGTAACCAAAATTATGAAATGAAAGAGTTCTCCTCCAAAGAAACTCCAGGAAGAATTAAGAGCTAATGAACTGCTCAAAACAGATATAAGCAGCATAACTGAACAAGATTTTAGAACAATAATCATAAAATTAATTGCTGAGGTTGCAAAAAGCATAGAGGACCTCAAAGAAACTATGGCTACAAACAACATGGAGAACAAAAATAGGCATGAAGAATTAAAAAATGCGATAAATGCAATACATAATAAACTGGAGGTGTCCAATGCACAGACTGAAGAGGCAGAATAGAGAAAAAGTGATTTAGAAGATACCATTATAGAAAAACAAGATGCTGACAAAAAAACAGACAAACTGATCCAGGAACATGAAAGAAGAGTTCAAGAACTCAGTGATACGGTCAAATGGAACAATATCCGTATCATAGGAATCCCAGAAGAGGAAGAGAGAAGGAAAGGTGCTGGAGGAGTCCTGGAACAAATTATAGCTGAGAATTTCCCCAACCTGGGGAAGGAAGTAAACGTTGAAATACAAGAGGCACAGAGAACTCCCCTCAGACGTAATTTGAATCGATCTTCTGCACGACATATCATAGTGAAAATGGCAAAATATAAGGACAAAGAGATAATTCTGAAAGGAGCTGGGGAGAAAAGGCCCCTAACATACAAAGGGAAACCTATCAGAGTGGTGACAGACCTATCTACTGAAACTTGGCAGGCCAGAAAGGAATGGCAGGAGATCTTCAATATGATGAACAGAATAAATAGGCAGCCAAGAATCCTCTATCCAGCAAGCCTGGCATTCAAAATAGAAGGAGAGATAAAAGTCTTTACAAATAAACAAAAATTGAAAGAATTTGTCACCACTATGCCAGCCTGACAAGAAATCATCAGGAGGACTCTCTGAGGGAAGTGTTGCAAGGAACAAAGACACCAGGGACACCACCACAAGCAAGAACCCCACAAAGGACACAATGACTCTAAACCCACATATTTCAATAATAACACTGAATGTAAATGGGCTGAATGCTCCAATCAAAAGACATAGGGTAGCAGAATGGATAAAAAAACAAAATCCATCTTCTTGCTGTGTACAGGAAATGCATTTTAGATTGGAAGATACCTTCAGATTAAAAGTAAGGGAATAGAGATATATCTATCATGCTACGGGAAGTCAGAAGAAAGCCGGAGTAGTTATACTTATATCGGACAAACTGGACTTTAAATTAAAGACAATAACAAAGGATGAGGAAAGGCATTATATAATAATTACAGGGTCCATCCATCAGGAAGAACTAACAATTATAAATGTTTACACACTGAATATGGGTGCACCTAAATATTCAAAACAATTAATCACAAAGAGAAACAACCTCATAGATAAGAATGTGCTAATAGCAGGGGACTTTAATACTCCACTTACAGCAATGGATACATCAACCAAACAGAATATCACTAAAGAAACAATGGACTTGAATGACACAATGGACCAGATGGATCTGACAGATATATTTAGAACTCTTCCAGATTCCTTTTATGAAACCAGCATCACTCTGATTCCCAAGCCAGACAGAGATCCAGTAAAAAAAGAGAACTACAGGCCAATATCCTTGATGAATACGGATGCAAAAATCCTCAACAAGATCCTTGCAAATAAATCAAATTCAACAGCACATGAAAAGAATTATCCACCAAGATCAAGTGGGATTCATTCCTGGGTAACACGGCTGGTTCAATATTCGCAAATCAATCAATGGGATACATCACATCAACAAAAGAAAAGATAAAAACCATATGATCCTGTCGATAGATGCAGAAAAAGCATTGACAAAATACAGCATCCCTTCTTAATAAAGACGCTATAGAAAGTCGGGATAGAAGGAATTTACTTAAACATCATCAAAGCCATCTATGAGAATCCCTCAGCTAACATCATCCTCAATGGGGAAAAACTGAGACCTTTCCCCGAGATCAGGAACATGACAGGGATGGCCACTCTCATCACTGTTGTTTAACATAGTGCTGGAAGTCCTAGCATCAGCCATCAGACAACAAAAGGAAATCAAAGGCATCAGAACTGGCAAAGAAGAAGTCAAAACTTTCACTTTTCGCAGATGACATGATACTCTACATAGAAAATACGACAGACTCCACCAGAGGCCCGATTCAAGTTTTCAGCAAAGTTGCAGGGTACAAAATCAATGTGCAGAAATCGGTTCCATTCTTATACACCAAAAATGAAGCAACAGAAAGAGAAATCAAGAAACTGATCCCATTCACAATTGCAAAAAACCATAAAGTACCTAGGAATAAACCTAACCAAGGATACAAGAGATCTGTATAATGGAAACTATAGAAAACTTATGCAGGAAATTGAAGATGACACAAAGAAATGGAAAAACATCCTATACTCATGGATTGGAAGAATAAATATAGTTAAACTGTCATTAGTACCCAAAGCAATCTGCACATTCAATGCAATCCCAGTAAAAATTGCACCAGCATACTTCTCAAAACTAGAACAAACTATCCTAAAATTTGTATGGAACCACAAAAGACCCCGAATAGCCAAAGAATTGGCTATTGAAGAAGGAAACCAAAATGGGAGGTATCACCATCTCAGACTTTAGCCTCTACTACAAAGCTGTCATCATCAAGACAGTATGGTATTGGTACAAACACAGACACATAGACCAATGGCATAGAATTGAGAACTCAGAATTGGACCCAAAAATATACAGCCGACTAATCCTTGACAAAGCTGGAAAGAGTATCTGTAGGAAAAAACACAGCCTCTTTAACAGATGGTGCTGGGAGAACTGGACAGCAACATGCACAAGATTGAAACTAGATCATTTTCTCACACCATACACCAAAATAAACTCAAAATGGATAAAGGACCTGAACATGAGACAGAAAACCATCAAAACCCTACAGGAGAAAGCAGGAAGCAAACACCTTGACTTCCATTGCAGCAATTTCTTACTTGATACACCCCCAAAAGCAAAAGAATCAAGAGCAAAAGTAAACTATTGGGACCTCATCAAGAGTAAAAGCTTCTGTTGGGGCGCCTGGGTGGCTTAGTCGGTTAAGTGTCCGACTTTCGCTCAGGTCATGATTTCGCGGTTCATGGGTTCGAGCCCCACATAGAGCTCTGTGCTGACTGCCAGCTCAGAGCCTGGAGCCTGTTTCAGAGTCTGTGACTCCCTCTCTCTCTGACCCTCCCCTCTCACGCTGTCTCTCTCTCTCTCTCTCCTAGAAATAAATAAAACATTAAAAAAAATTAAAAAATAAATAAAAAAGATTAAAAGCTTATGCAAGGCAAGGGAGACAATCCATAAAACTAATAGGCGACCGACAGAATGGGAAAAGATAGTTGCAAATGACATATCAGATTAAGGGTTAATATCCAAAATCTATAAGGAACTCACCAAATGCCACACCCAAAAAACCAACAACCATTTTAAGTGAAGAAATGGGCAGAAGATATGAACAGACACTTCTCCAAAGAGACATCCAGATGGCCAACAGACACATGAAATGATGCTCAGCATCCCTCCTCATCAGGGAAATACAAATCAAAACCACACTGAGATACCACCTCACACCAGCCAGAGTGGCTAAAATGAGCAAATCAGAGGACTCTAGATGCTGGCGAAGATGTGGAGAAACGGGCACCCTCCTACACTGTTGGTGGGAATGTAAACTGGTGCAACCCCTCTGGAAAACAATGTGGAGGTTCCTCCAAAAATTCACAATAGAACTCCCCTATGACCCAGCTATAGCATTGCTGGGAATTTACCAAAGGGATATTGGAGTGCTGATGCATAGGAGCACATGTACCCCAATGTTCATAGCAGCACTCTCAACAATAGCCAAAAACATGGAAAGAGCCTAAGTGTCCATCAACGGACGAATGGATCAAGAAGATGTGGTTTATATATACGATGGAATACTACATGGCAATGAGAAAAAATGAAATCTGGCCATGTGTAGCAACATGGATGGACCTTGAAGGTGTTATGCTGAGTGAAATAAGTCAGACAGAGAAGGACATATACCATATGATTGCAAATATAGGAGGATTAGGAGGAACTTAACGGAAGACCAAGGGGGAGAAGAAGGGGGAGAAATAGTTGGGTGAGGGAGAGGGGAAAACCATGAAAGACTCTTGAATACTGAGAAGAAACTGAGGACTGATGGGTGTGGGATATAGGGGGGAGATGTGCACGGAGGAGGGCACTTGGTGGGATGAGCACTGGGTGTTATATGGAAACCAACGTGACAATAAACTCTTAAAAAATAAAATAACGAGATTAAAAAATCAGGTTTTATGACTGAAATAAGTTTTAATTTAAAAGAAATGTTTATTTTTGAGAGAGAGAGAAAGTGTGGGAGTGGGAGACGGACAGAAAGAGAGGGAGACAGAGGATCCAAAGTGGGCTTTACACTGACAGCTGAGCGCAATGCGGGGCTCAAACTCATGAACCGCGAGATTGTGACCTGAGCTGAAATCAGATGCTTAGCAACTAAGCCACCCAGGCACACCTGATTGAAACCACTTGAAGTCACTTTAGGAACAATCATATAAATAATACTATCACGGTGCACCTGGGTGACTCAGTTGGTTGACTTCAACTCAGTTCATGATCTCACGGCTCATGAGTTCAAGCCGTGCATTAGGCTCTGTGCTATCAGCTATCCACTGCTTTGGATTCTGTGTCTCCCTCTCTCTCTGCCCCTCCCCTGCTCATGCTCTATCTCTCTCCTTCAAAAATAAATAAATATTTAAAAAATAATACTATCACATGCAAACATGCAGCATCTTTCGAAAATATTTTGATTTTGGTTACTTTCACAGATTGAGTCATTTAAAATTTAAGTACATTTCAACTTATTTAACATCATGTTTCACTAAAAATATATTAAATGTATAAAGCTTAATTGTGGCAGTACATTATTGTGACTAAGGGCCTGGCTTAGTCTGAATTCAAAGACTGGTGCCTCCACTAACCAGCAATATGACTTTGGGCAAGTTACTTAACTGCTAGTTTTCAATTTCCTCAACTGTAAAATGAAGGTACAATAGATTTCAGTTAGTTGTTGTGAGGAACAATGATAGATATAAATACACTCAGAACAGTGCCTGGCACAAAGTTAACACTGCATATGTTATGTTGCAATAAATTATTGCATATTTATTAAATGAGATGACAAGGGAAAAATAATTTATTTCTCAAAAATCCAAAAGGTTTAATAAGGATATAATAATTCAGGGATTTTAGTAATATAGGCAGTCCCTTTAATTAATATTTATTGGCAAATTTTACATTATACATTTCTTAGAGCAAGTTTCCAACTAAATTTTTTTAGTATATGTGCTGCCGAAGCGAGCACTCCAACTAAATTTTTAAAAAACAGCTTTACTGAAGTATAATTGACATAATCTCACATACTGAAATGTACAATGTGAACAGGTCCCCAGTAGCTTGCTGTGATCTTATAATGCTTAGTACTCTGTGTTGTAAAATGTACAATTTGAAAAGTCCTGACATATGTATACACAAATCAAATCCTCACTACAATCAAGATCGAAAACATATCAACTACCCACAAGTTTACGTGTACCAGTTTGTACTCCCTCCTACCTCTTCCATAGGAAACTACTAATTCTATTACTCTACATTAGTAAACTAGTATGTTTAATTAGCAGATGGTGGTATTTGTTAAATATTTGACTGATGGTAGGGAAAAAAAAACAAAGAACCTAGAAAGGTAGTTTCTGTTGGTAGAAAACAAACAAAAAAACAAAAAAGGTTTTGAAAGATGAAGGTAATACAAAGTTGGGGGCATAAATGTTTATAATTGTTAGATCTTGATGGACAGCTCCTTTGATTATGATATAATGCCCTTCCTCACCTTTTGTTACAGTCTTTGAATCTAGTTTGTCTGATATAACTGTAGCTCCTTTGGCTTTCTTTTGATGTCCATTAGCATGATAGAGAGTTTTCCATCCCCTCGACTTTCAATTTTTAGGTCTAAAATCAATTAATAACAAACATAAAGAAACTAATTGATAATAAAACAATAGTAGGGGGCTTTAATATCCCATTTATAGCAATAGGCAGATCATCTAAGCAGAAAAGCAGGGGCGCCTGGGTGGCTTAGTCGGTTGAGCGTCCGACTTTCACTTAGGTCATGATCTCGCGGTTTGTGGGTTCGGGCCCCGTGTCGGGCTCTGTGCTGACTGCCAGCTCAGAGCCTAGAGCCTGTTTCAGTCTGTGACTCCCTCTCTCTCTGACCCTCTCCTGCTCACGCTGTCTCTCTCTCTCTCCTAGAAATAAATAAAAAACATTTTAAAAAAAAGCAGAAAATCAACAAGGAAACAATGGCTTTTAATGACACACTGAAACAGATGCACTTAATAGATATTCATAACATTTCATCCTAAAACTGCAGACAACTCATTCTTCTTTAGTGTACTGGAACATTCTTCAAAATAGATCACATACTGGGTCACAAATCAGCCCTCAACAAGTACAAAAAGACCAAGAAATACCATTCATATTTTGAGACCATAATACTATTGAAAGTTGAAGTCAACCACAAAGAAAAATATGGAAAGACCACAAATACTTAGAGTTAAAAAAACACGCTACTAAAGAGTGAATGGGTTAACGAAGAAATTAAAAAGTACATTGAAGAAACTGAAAATGAAAACACAACAGTCTAGAACCTTTGGGATGTAGCAAAGGGGGTCATAAGAGGCAAGTGTACAGCAATCGAGAGCTTTCTTCCTCGAGAAGGAAGAAATGTCTCAAAAACACAATCTAACCTTATACCTAAAGGAGCTGGAAAAAGAACAGCAAAGAAAGCCCAAGGCCAGCAGAAGGAGGTAAATAATAAACAAAAGAGCAGAAATCAATGATATCAAACAACATCAATAAACAATAAAAAACCCCAGAACAGATCAATGAAAGTAGGAGCTGGTTTTTTTAAAGAATACACAAAATTGATAAACACCTAGCTAGACTCACCAAAAAGAAAAAGAAAAGGACTCATATAAATAAAATCACAAATGAAAGAGGAGAGATAAAAACCAGCACTGCAGAAATACAAAAAAATAAAATAAATAAGAGAATATTAGGAGCAATCATATGCCAACAAATTGGGCAATCTGGAAGAAATGCATAAATTCCTAGAAACATATAAACTACAAAAATTTGAGATAAGAAGAAACAGAAAATGTGAACAGACCCATAACAGGAAATAAATTGATTCAGTAATCAAAAATCTCCCAACAAACAAGAGTCCAGGGTAGGATGGCTTCCCAGGGGAGTTTTACCAAATAGAATATCTATTTTTTGAGAATGTTCCAAAAATAGAAATGGAAAGAAAACTTCCAAACTCATTCTAAGAGGCCAGAATTACCTTGATTCCAAAACCAGACACAGACCCCACTAAAAAGTAGAATTACAGAACAATTTCTCTATTGATCATAGATGCAAAATTCTCAAAAAAGATACTAGCAAGTCAAATCCAACAATACATTAAAAGAATTATTCACCACAATCAAGTGGGACTTATTTCTGGGCTGCAGAGGTGGTTTAATATCGAAACATCAATCAACATAATACACCTCATTAACCGAAGAAAGAATAATAACCATGTGATACTCTCAATTAATGCAGAAAAAGCAGTTGATGAAATACAACATCTTTTCTTGATAAAAACCTTAAAGAAAATAACAAGAGAAGGAACATACCTCAACATCATAAAGGCCATATCTGAAAGACCCAAAGTGACTATCATCCACCATGAGGAAAAACAGAGCTTTCCTCCTAAGATCAGAAACAGGACAGAGATATCCACGCTCACCACTGTTATTCAACATAGTATTGAAAGTCCTAGACTCAGCAATCAGAAAACAAAAAGGAATAAAATGTATCCAAATTGGCAAGGAAGAAGTCAAACTTTCACTTTTCACAGAGGACATGATACTCTATGTGGAAAGTGGAGACTCCACAAAAAAAACTGCAAGAACTGATACATAAATTCAACAAAGTTGCAAGATATAAAATCAGTGTACAAAAATATGTTGCATTGCTTTGCAACAATAATGAAACAACAGAAAGAGAAGTCAAGGAATCAAATCCTATTTACAACTGCACCCAAAACCATAAGATACCTGGGAAAGATCTCTATTCTAAAAGATGTCTACTCTGAAAACAATAGATTGCTTATGAAGGAAATTGAAGAAGACACAAAGAACTGCCAAAACATTCCATGTTCATGAACTGGAAGAACAAGTATTGTGAAAATGTCTATACTATCCAAAGCAATCTACACACTCAATGCAATCCTATCAAAATAACACCAACATTCTTCACAGAGCTAGAACAAACAATACTAGAATTTGTATGGAACCAGAAAACACCCCAAATTGCCAAAGTAATCTTGAAAAAGAAAAGCTGGAGGCATCACAATTCTGGACTTTAAGCTGTATTACAAAGCTATAATCATCAAGACAGTATGGTACTGGCACAAAACCAGACAAAAATCAATGGAACAGAATAGAGAACCCAGAAATGTACACATAAATGTATGGCCAGCTAATCTTCCACAAAGCAGGAAAAAATACCCAAAGGAAAAAAGACAGTTTCTTCAACAAATGGTGTTAGGAAAATTGGACAGTGACATGTAGAAGAATGAAAATGGACCACTTTCTTTTATACCATACACAAAGAGAAATTCAAAATGGATGAAATACCTAAAAGTAACACAGGAAACTCAAAATTTCAGGGGAGAACAAAGGCAACAACCTCTTTTACTTCAGCTGCAGCTACTAGACATGTCTCTAGAGGCAAGGGAAACAAAAACAAGTATGAACTATTGGGAACTCATCAAGATAAAAAGCTTCTGCACAGCAAAGGAAACAATCAACAAAACTAAAAGGCAGCCAACGGAATAGGAGAATATATTTACAAATGACATATCTGATAAAGGGATGGTATGCAAAATCCTTAAAGAACTTATCAAACTCAACAACCAAAAAACATATAATCCAATCAAGAAATGGGCAGAACAGGGGCACCTGGGTGGTTCAGTCGGTTAAGCATCTGACATTTGCTTTCAGCTCAGGTCATGACCTATGGTTTGCGAGGTCAAGCCCCGCATCACACTCTGTGCTGTCAGCATGAAGCCCGCTTTGGATCCTCTGTCCCTCTCTCTCTGCCCCACACACCGCTCCTCTGCTTGCTCTCTCTCTCTCAAAAATAAACATTTAAAAAAAAAAGAAATGAACAGAAGATATGAAATAGACACTTTTCCAGAGATGACACCCAGATGGCTAAGAGACACATGAAAAGATGCTCAACATCATTCATCATCAGGGAAATACAAATCAAACCACAACGAGTTACCACCTTACACCTGACAGAATGGCTAAAATTAAGAACTCAGGAAACAGGTGTTGGAGAGGATGCAGAGAAAAGGGAACCCTCTTACCCTGTTGGTGGGAATGCAAACTGTTGCAGCCCCCTGGAAAACAGTGTGGAGTTTCCTCCAAAAGTTAAAAATAGAACTACCCTATGATCCAGCAATTGCACTACCTGGTATTTATCCAAAGGATATAAAAATGCTGATTCAAAGGGGCACACGCACCCCAATGTTTAAAAATTTTTTAACGTTTGTTAATTTTGAGAGACAGAAAATGAGCAGGGGAGGGGCAGAGAGAGAGGGAGACACAGAACCTGAAGCAGCCTCTAGGCTCTGAGCTGTCAGTTCAAAGCCTGATGCGGGGCTCAAACTCATGGACCATGAGATCATTACCTGAGCCGAAGTCAGAGGCTTAACCGACTGAGCCACCCAGGTGTCCCACACCCCAATGTTTATAACAACACTATCAATAAATAACCAACTTATGGAAAGAGTCCAAACGTCCATCGACTGATAAATTGATTAAAAAAAGATGTGAAACACACACACACACACAATGGAATAATACTCAGCAATAAAGATTTGCAACAACGTAGATGGAACTAAAATGTATTATGCTAAGTTAAATAAGTCAATAAGAGAAAGACAAATATCACACGATTTCACTCATATGTGGAATTTAAGAAACAAAACAGATAAACATAGAGGAATGGGAGGAAAAATAAAAAGATAAAAGCAGAGGGAAGCTGGGGTGCCTGGGTGGCTCAGTCAGTTGAGTGATTTCAGCTTGGGTCATGATCTTGTGGTTCATGGGTTCAAGCCCCACATCAGGCTATGTGCTGGCAATGTGGGGCCTGCTTGAAATTCTGTCTCCTTCTCTCTCTGCTCCTCCCCTGCTTGTGTTCTCTCTCTCTCTCTCTCAAAATAATTAATCTTAAAAGAAAATGTTAAAAAATAAAAAGAGGGAGGCAAACCATGAGACTCTTAAACATAGAGAACAAACTTGAGGGTTGATGTAGGCACATGGGTGGGAGATGGTCCTAAATGAGTGATGGTCATTAAAGAGGGCACTTGCTGGTATTGGCACTGGCTGTTATATATAATAGGTGAGTCACTAAATTCTATTCCTGAAACCAATGCTACACTGTATTTTAACTAACATGACTTTACATTTTTTTTAAAAAAGTTAATTTAGAACATTTCTGTGAAGAAATTAAAAATAAAAATTACCAATAAAAGCTTGAGAAAATTTAGTTTACCGAGAATTGACTACCTAGTAACTGATGGTGTTACTGACAACTTTATATGGCTTTTATATCTTTATATTTCATTAATTGACTTTGTCGACAGGGGTTAGTTGCCCGTTTATCTGTGTCAGGGACAGGAAGGGGGTGCACTTGTGGTAGAGAGATCATGTAAACCTGTGCTGTCCAATATGGTTAACTAGTATTATTTTAAAATTTTTTAAATGTTTTATTTCTGAGAGAAGGAGAGAGACAGCATGAGCAGGGGAGGATCAGAGAGAGAGGGAGATACAGAATCCAAAATAGGCTCCTGGCTCTGAGCTAGCTGTCAGCACAGAGCCTAATGCAGGGCTCAAACTCACGAACAGTGAGATCATGACCTGAGCCAAAGTCGGACACTTAACCAACTGAGCCACCCAGGCAGCCCTCTACTATTATTTTAAAGATTACATTTTTCAGTAATCTCTACACCCAACGTGGGGCTAGAACTCACAACTCCAAGATCAAGAGTCAAATGCTTCACTGACTTACCAATCAGGTGTCCCCACACTTAATGGCTATTTAAAATAGTTTTAATGCCTATTTAAACTTACGTTATTTAGTTTAGTTACACTAGCTACATTTTAAGGTTTCTAGAGTCCCACACGTGGTTAGTGAATACCAACCATATTGTGCAAAAATTTCTGGGGCGCCTGGGTGGCTTAGTCAGTTAAGCGTCCGACTTTCGCTTGGGTCATGATCTCGCGCTTCGTGGGTTCGAGCCCCGCGTCGGGCTCTGTGCTGACTGCCAGCTCAGAGCCTGGAGCCTGTTTCAGTCTGTGACTCCCTCTCTCTCTCTGACCCTCCCCTGTTCACGCTGTCTCTCTCTCTCTCCTAAAAATAAATTTAAAAAAATTAAAAAAAAAATTTCTATCATTGCTGAAAGTTCTATTGGACAGAGTTGACTTGAAGATTCTTGAGGTACATTATCTACAGTGGAGGAGGGGAAAGGTCTAAACTGAAGCAATGACAATCAAATGGTGACAACGGATCTATTGAGATACTTAATGTACTTCAGAGTGAAGAGAGAGATTCATTTAGGAGGTCTTCTGTTTCTCCCTAGGTAAATGGGTGGATGGTAGAACCATTCACCAACAAAGCAACATAGAAGGATTTGGGAAAGAGGATGAAATCAGATTAATACTCAGTGAGAGACATCCCTTGCACAGGCCAATGATCTGAGAAGCTGCTGGATCTCAGAATGTGATCTGTGGGGAGTCTGGATGGAGACACAGTTCCAAGAAAGGAACAGTAGCCATGAGTAGGGCCATACACTTGGGTGAGGGGTCTCAAAGAAAGCAGGATGCATGAGATGATCAGAGACTAGCATCGGGGCCTCAGAGACCCTTGCTAAATTCTGGGTAAGGTTTTCAAACATAAGCGGGTCATGAAATCAGAACAGGTCTCCACCAACATTAAAATATTAATACATTTTGCATATAATTTAAGATCTTTCAGATCTTTCCCTGAAACTTTTATTATAAATATATTTACAGAAATAAATGTATACTGCATTACAAGGTAAAACATTTTTGGGTTGTGGTCCAAGTAGTTTGAACGTCAACTGATTTCTAAAACGAGTACCACAGACTGTAAGCTACATGCAAACTGGGACAAGTGTCTTTTTTCTCATCACCTAAAATCGTGGCACATGCTAGAAACTTAGTAAAGACATAATGCATGAAGAGGATGAATCAACAGGCCAGAAAAACAAGAGGAAGCCCAGGACAAGGGTGACTCAGAAGCTAAAGAAGGATGAGGGAGAATAAATAACGCAGTATCAAATACCAGTCACTTGGTGATACTTAGAGCATGGATGACTTTGTCTGCAATTTCTGTGGATTGGCAGCAGAAGCCAGACTACAAAAGTAAATGGGAGGGGAGGAAGTAGAGATGAGGCAAATGACAGCAGAGAGACATTTGTTTTGTACTGCAGATGTGAAAGTTCAGTATGTGTCTGGAAGAGATTCAGGAAGGGTATGCTCTAGAGCTGTGCTATCCAATGGAATCACATATGGCTATTTGAACTAGAATTTAAAAATATTTAAGTTTATTTAGAGACAGAGAGATAGCATGAGCGGTAGAGAAGCAGAGGGAGACAGAGAACTCCAACCAGGCTCTGCACTGTCAGCACAGAGCCCGATGTGGGGCTCCAAACAGGAACCATGAGATCATGACTTGAGCTGAAACAGAGTTGCTTAACCAACTGAGCCACCCAGGTGCCCCTATTTAAATTAGAATTAAATTTTAAAATGCTGTTCCTTAATAGGCCACACGTGGCTAGAGGCTGCCAGATTACTCAGAACTGAAACAGAACATTCCCATCATTGCAGAAAAGTCTACTTGAGAGTGCTATTCTAGAAAAAGGTTTTAATTCATCATGTCTGTACTGGCCTCAATAAAACAAGCCAGTGTACACTGCTCCCCAAACTCCTCCTACTTGAAACATTATCCAAATCCAGCAAAAAAAAAAAAAAAAAAAAAAAGCTGGAGGTACTACAATCAATACATGATGATATTACATTTGGTCTCAGTGAAAGTTAATCCCAGGAAAGGCTAGTGGAGACATCAGGGAGGCTACTGACCTTCAGGATGTGATCTAGGGGTAGTCTGGGCATTACATGTATTCATGATTTACCCTCCCAAATGCAAGAAAAAATATGTGACAACTAGAAGCAGCTCATGATTGCTAATGACTGAATGCACAGGGAAAAGGCTCTGTGGTACAAGGTATAAGGATGACTGACACTGGATAGAAAAGACTGGGAGAATTCAGGCTAGGTTTGACAGAAGATGGTTGGGTAAAAAGAGTCATTATAGTGAAACTCCAGTTTAAAAAAATAAACAAAATTACTAGCAGAGAACAAATAAATATATTGTTTCTTATTTCTATATGTAATTTTCATGGCTACCTGACTAACAAAAAACAATGTGATAGAAGACAGGTATTATCCGTTAAGACCTGTCGACTTAGACGCTGTTAAAGGAGATTCCCGCTGACTCACTGGAGAAGTCACTTTTAAAATTAAAAAATGTTCCAATTTTGTGGGGGGGGGAATATCACTTTTAAAAGACTATACTTAACTCTAGAGGGAGAGAACCAAATGGAAGAAGATATTCAGTTCATTTGCCTTTTCCACCTAGGATAAGTATGGTCTTTTGCAAAAATAAAACGTGAATCCCTCAAGTCCTCCACCTAGCCTCGCCTGGCGTTACCTGGGAGTGACCACCAGGTCATTGATATAACAAGCTCTTCGCGGGCTTTAAAGCACGGAGTTCTGGTTGCCTAGATTTTTTTTTTTCTAGGAGAGAGAGAGAGAGAGAGAGACAGCGTGAGCAGGGGAGGGTCAGAGAGAGAGGGAGTCACAGACTGAAACGGGCTCCAAGCTCTGAGCTGGCAGTCAGCACAGAGCCCGAAGCGGGCTCGAACCCACGAACTGCGAGATCATGACCTAAGCGAAAGTCGGACGCTTAACCGACTAAGCCACCCAGGCGCCCCCTGGTTGCTTAGATTTCTAATTAGTGCTCAAACGGGATGGTCTGCGAGAGAGGGCATGACTCCGGGAAGGGCTGGAGAGTCAAAGTTCCGGGGTCACAGTAATGGCTCCGGCCGGAAGCCTAGAGGAGATGGATTACTTATCAGGGCTGTCCGTTTTAAACGTCGATACTAAGGGCATCGCTTACTCCACCGGAGGGTTTACGGATAGTTACTTCTGCAAAACGACCTTACGTCCCAACTGCAGAGTGCACCTGACCTGGATCCGAGCCACCAGACAACAGCCGAGGCAGAAGCCAAAAAGCTCGTTTCCGGCGCCGCTTCTGACTTCCTGGGAGAGACCGGAAGTAGTTTTCCGGCATCCAGAGCCGCAGAACGTAAAACAAGATGGCAGCGCTCTGTCTGAAGGGATTGTCCAATCTCCGTTTTATTCCTACCACCTCTCTACCCACCAAAGACTCTCGACTTACATTACCCAAACTAGTTTTTCTCACTACAACACTTTCATGTTTCAGTTTCATTCACTAGGGGTGGAAGATGGGTTGGAGGCAGCGCTAGGCGGCGACCATGAGTGCCATGGAGCATCATTTTGTACGGAAACCGGAAACCAAAGTCTGGGCGGGGACGAGGTACCCGGGAATCCAGACGTGGCCCGACTGGCCTGGAGAGCGTGGGGGGAGGGGCGAAAGGGCTGGAGGGCGTTGTTAGTGCATGATGTATTTCCGCTTCCTCTCGGCCCAGTAGCATTTGGTTGGACAAGCTTGTTGCGGGGAGGGAGGGGGAAGATTGTTTGCAGTGGAGGAGCTCAGTGTACGGTAAGGTAAACTGAGGTAAGGTTCTGTGTCTGAGACCCAGGGCTTTGCTCCCGCCTGTGTAGAGATCTGGGAGCAGGGTTTTCGGGACAGAGGGAGATTATGGGGTTGGAGCCTGGAGGCTCATATTGTCCGCAGGTTTGGAGAGAGTAGGTGGGGCGGGGCTGGGGGGTTACTAGGTGAATTTGCAAAGCCTGGCGTGGGTGGAGTGGGGGCGGGCGAAAGAAAAGGGAGGATGGAGGAGAGAGGGAGAGCTCCGAAGGAAGTCTGGAAAGCGCAGATCAGGGAGGGGCTGGGCGCGCGGAGCTGGGACGCGGGAGGTTTAGGATCTCAAGTCCTTGAGGGCTGAGGAAAGTACTCGTGGTGGGGGCTTCTCAGAATAGTGGCGTGTGAAAGGACGAGAGTGAAGTTCTGGGAAGGCTGAGGGATTGGAAGGGGCTCGTGGCCTGTGTCCTGATGCTGCCCATGTACTTGGCCTTTGTTTCCCTTGCAGCTCCCAGAGAGTATCATCCCACAGCCTCAGTTCGGGCCCAGCCTTCTCTGTCCAGTTGCCGCCACAGCCTGGAGGCGCCTGCCTCAGCCCTCCCGAATGGTGCTACTCCTCGAAGGCCTCGGCCCAGGATCCAAACCCCCTTTGCCCCCTGCCTCGGAGCGGTTGCTCCGGGTTTCTCCTGGTGGACTCCCCGTGACGGGGACGGCAGAACTTTTGCGACAAGGCTATAGTTCTAGGAACCCCGCTGACAACGTGAATCTTGGCCTCTAACTCAGTGTGAGGTCATTCTTGTGTCCTTTTTTACACCCTTTGAGAAGTGAAACCCTCCCTGTTACCTGGAGCCCGGGAAGCCCCAAGCTGGGGCCCTGGTCCCAGCATGTCAATCCTCTCTTGTGCATAGGGCTGTGCCCTTTCCCCATTAGCATGGCTGAATTCAGGCAGGTTCCAGGGGGGCGGGAGACCCCGCAGGGGGAACTTTGGTCTCAGGTTGTAGAGGATGAAGTCCCTCGGAGCCCAGTCGCAGAGGAGTCCGGAAGAGGCGGTAGCAACAGCAGTGAGACCAAATTGTCTCCAAGAGAGGAGGAAGAACTGGATCCTCGCATACAGGTGAGAAAACTAAAGAGAAGGGAGAGACAGGGAGCCCAGATCCCAGTTTTCCTGAAGAGCTGTCTGATAAATGAAAGGTTGGAATTACTCTCTCACCAGTGCGCTGGGGCAGGAAAGGAAAACAAGTTTGTTAGCAAATCATTGTAGGATAGTGTGACACGTGCTCTTCTAAGACCTGCACCCCAGTGCAGAGAAAGGCCTGGCCTGAGTGCCTGGGGTGTGCTGCTGAAGACTTAACTGACAAAGGGAACCAATACATTGGCCTCAGATGCAGGGCTTCATTTCTGTCTGCGGAGAGTAAAACTATTCTCCTTTCAACTAAGTAAAAGGGCCCTTGGCCCAGAGATGCGGTATGAGTGAGAGGCACGTTTGAATCTTCTCTTCTCTCACCTTCTCATCAGTGCCTCCCAGGGATGTTCACATCTGTAAAGGGTGAGATATTTCATGTCTTACAATGCCTCAACAGATGGAGGCCCATAAGGAAATCTGATGTGTTTACGGAGTTGTATTAGCTGTGGTCTGTCCTTAATAATATAGATTCCAAGTTCTGAGGATATTGGTTATTCCAGATGAATGGAAAAGCTGATTTATTGCCTTGGAGCATTTACAGGCAAGTAGTTGGTAGGATGGTGAAGGAGCAGTGGATGAGGAGGACAGAGACCATGTGGAGGAGATGCATGGTTGGCCGAGGGGGGGTTGTAGTGTTTCTATGCATTGGCTGGGAAGGGTTTCCTGGGAAAGCTGCTTGGGTAAGTGAGGGCAGGAAGTACTATGTGTTTGGGGTTCAGTCTGCCATAAAGTCTGGTAGCATCTCCAAGATTCTGATTTGGAGGTGACTCACACCTCTTTAGGTGAGCAAGGCTTGCATTCCTGGGCTTCTCTGTCAACAAACCATTATTAGATTGCTTCAGTGAGTCAAGAAGAAATCAAATCTGGCCCTAGCATCCTTCTTGCTCTCTTGGTGGGGATTCCCTGGATGTTGGGCAGAGGAACTGAGTCCATGCTTATATGGGAGATGTAGTGAGCCATTCTTTTACTGGCATGAGTCAGTAATTTATTTCTGTCCTATCTCATGGGTGTTGCATTGAAAACAGCTCAATTTCTCCTGCTAATTGTACAGATTTGTTATCTACTGAGGAAATAAGTTAAAATGAAAAACACATTGGCCTGAGATTGAAGCAACCTCTAGCCTCATGATTTGTGATTTTCGTGCAAGTTATGCAGTCTCTAAGCCTCACTAACTTCATCTATAAAGGGGTTGGTCCAGTTGATTTGCACAACTGCTCACTCTGCTCTAACATAGTCCTACGATTCTTTTCTGTTACAACTCTTTTGGTTATCTCTTGGTGAAAGTTTGGAGGTAGTACTTTGGGAAAGAGACTCTTGTCTGTTGTGTTGGGAGGAGGGAGGGCTGTGTGGTGGGTTCATACGCCTCCTCCCAACATTCCTTGCTCTGCTCCAGGGGAGAATCTACTGTGGTATCTTTGCTCATTCTCTCCTGCTCCTCTGTATTTTTCCAGCACCCACACAGGCAAAGGCAGTAGTACCAAGAATCACTCTCATGTTGTGCTATTCACTAAAGTAGCTATTAGCCACATGTGGCTACTGAAGTAAAAGCAATTAAAATTAAATAAAACTTAAAAATGCAGTTCTCCAGCTGCTTGTTGATATTGCAGAAGTAGAACATTTTCATCATCATAGTTTTATTAGATGAGCTCTGTGAGGGTTGAAGAATATCAAGCAGGCCTAGATTTGCCTTAAATCCAGGGAGCTTGCAGTGTTGTTAATTGGAGCAAGGGGGACAGGCAGATTATAATCTCTCTTGCTAAACTGGGAGGCACATTGTGGAATGGTGTGGGTTATGTAGGGAGGAAAGGTCTTGTTTTAGAGGCCTCCCCTTTTGATAGCATACTCATGGCTGGGCCAGTACTCTGCACCTTCTTGCCATGTGGAAGAGGCAGCCTGATGTGAGGGGCACCCTTCAGAGAGGAAGCTGGCAGCATTCAGCCCTTATGGGTTTGGTCTCCTCTAGATAAGGAAGAGATTACTGTGTGTCTTTTGAGGTCCCTCTCATTGTTGACAGTGCACAAGGCCATGTTATCCTGCTAACTCTGTTTCAGTGCTTTAAATGGATTCTCAGTGCATTCTGTGGGTCTCCACCAACAGATCCGTCATAATCCACCAGTGAGTTTTAAAAACACCTGTTCCTGGGGTGCCTGGGTAGCCCAGTCTGTTGAATGTCTGACTCTTGATTTTGGCTCAGGTCATGATTTCAGGGTAGTGGGATTGAATCTTGCATCAGGCTCTGTCCTGTGAGCCTGTTTAATAAGATTCTTTCTCTTTCTGCTCCTCTCTCTCGTTCATGCACATATGCGCTCGCTCTCTTTCTCTCTCTCTCTCTCTCAAAATAAAATAAAAGAGTAGAGTAGAAAAGAAAAGAAATACCTGTTCCTGAGCTATGCCTAGACATGTGAATTCTGGTCTCGTTGGGAGTGAGAAATGGTTCTAACATGCAGCCTACACGTACCCACCGACCCAGGGATATCCCGAAGGCTAAGGACTCTGAGCAGGTATTTTCTGGGACTCCCAGAAATGGTTGCCCCTAGGGCAAGGCTTTTACTCATATGGGAAATGGGGTTTCTTGGCAAGCAGTTCATGTCCCCATTGTCTGATGGGATACCTCTGGAATTTGGAGGCAAGCCAGCTGGAGATCAGCTCTAGGCCCACCTGGAATGTGCTTTTGCCTGTGGAAGGCCACTGACTTAGTCTTCATGTTTTGAGCTCTGCATAGTTCTCTGAGGCCTTATGGCTGGTCCTCAACTTTCTGAGATAGTATCTCTGTGGAAGGAAGGAGTGAAGGATGGTGCTAAGGTGGACCTAGGTCTCTTCCCCTGTGACTTTCTCAGTTCCCTTTTTGATGATGGGTACATTCATCTTCAGGTATACAGTCACTCACCTCCTCCTCAGACTCTTCAGAGTGACTTTGCAACCTCTTCATCCTCATCTGAAGTATCTGTTTAGCTCTCATAGGATCGTCCTATTTCCATTACTTCTCAGTCCTTGAGCCATGCATCACCCTGGCCCTGCATCATCATGACCTTGTGTGTTTTAGTAGTCTGTAAAAGATGAGCAGGCACATCTGTAGACAGACCACCCATGCCTTTGACTCAGTGGCCTGGCGTCCTGGGAATGTGCCTGCTGTGCCTGGGGAAGGTTGCCCTCCCTGCTGGCTGTGGACTCATTGATGGATGATGCCTGCTGACTCAGACTTCATCCTCTTCAAATTTCCATTTCAGCCGGTGCCAGAAGTCCATGGTGAAGCAGGTCAAATGTAATGTGTTGCCAGCTTCCCAAAACAAAGTTCTGAGTGTTCATTGGCTTCCTGCTCAGCCTTTGCCCTGGGTCTGGCTCAGTCTGCTTGTCCCCCTCCCCAACCCCCTTACTCACCTACCATCTAGCCTAGTAGTTCCCCAGTCTTCTTGTCCTGTTAAAAAGAGCTTTGTGACTGAGAGGCAGACCTCATCATCAAAAGACATTTTTAATTGTTGGAAATGCTGTGGGGATGCACGTTCCCTTATAGAAAGATGTGCCTGCTCCTTCCATTTTCCAACAGTTAGAGCCCTTCACATCCTTTTTCTGGTGAGGGTGACTTATGTAGAAACATTCATTCCTGTGATGATCTTGTCGATCTTGATGATCTGAAAGGACTTGGCTGTGGAACTAAGTGGGATCCAGACTTGGACCTTGGTTTGCCCATTAGAATGTTGCAGGCTGGCCTTTACCCACCTCCTCCTCTTCTCCTCCAGAATCAGTTTATTGCCTCCTGAGGCATATCCTTTTCCCACTAGGACTGTGGTTTTTCTAGGTGATGGTACTCCTATCTGCTCTGAGGCATCCATCTGAGGATGCCCTTAGCCCTAGGATGGTGGTCACAATAGCAGGAAAGCCAGATCCAAGGTTAGTTCCCTGATGCAATTTCCATTCTGCCTCTAATTCTCCATGCCATTGTTTTTTGTTTTTTGCAAAAAAAAAAAAAAAATGTAGCTTTTCTATTTTCTTTATTTTAATTTTTTTTTTCTAATTTATTTCTAGAATAGAGAGAGACAGCATGAACAGGAGAGGGTCAGAGAGAGAGGGAGACACAGACTCTGAAACAGGCTCCAGGCTCTGAGCTGGCAGTCAGCACAGAGCCCGATGCGGGGCTCGAACCCACAAACCGCGAGATCATGACCTAAGCGAAAGCCGGATGCTTAACCGACTAAGCCACCCAGGCACCCCTCTTTATTTTAAATTTTTAACTAATTTTTTAATTTACATCCAAGTTACTTAGCATAAAGTGCAACAATGATTTTAAGAGTAGATTCCTTTAACTCGTCCCCCCTCGCACAACCTCTCCAGCAACCCTCTGTTCTCCATATTTAAGAGTCTCTTATTTTGTCCCCCTCCTTGTTTTTACATTATTTTTGCTTCCCTTCCCTTATGTTCACCTGTTTTGTATCTTAAAGTCCTCATATGAGTGAAATCATGATATTTGTCTTTTTCTGACTGACTAATTTCGTTTAGCATTATACCCTCTAGTTCCATCCACGTAGTTGCAAATGGCAAGATTTCATTCTTTTTGATTGCCGAGTAATACTCCATTGTATAATATATATACTACATCTTCTTGATCCATTCATCCATTGATGGTCATTTGGGCCCTTTCCATACTTTGGCTCTTGTTGATAGTGCTGCTATGAACATTGGAGTGCATATGCCCCTTCAGAACAGCACTGGGTAAATGGGTAGTTCTATTTTTAAGTTTTTTTTTTAATTTTTTTTTAATGTTTTATTTATTTTTAGGAGAGAGAGAGAGACAGCGTGAGCAGGGGAGGGTCAGAGAGAGAGGGAGTCACAGACGGAAACAGGCTCCAGGCTCTGAGCTGGCAGTCAGCAGAGAGCCCGACGCGGGGCTTGAACCCATGAACCGCGAGATCATGACCTAAGCGAAAGTCGGACTCTCAACCGACTAAGCCACCCAGGCGCCCCTCTATTTTTTAATTTTTTGAGGAACCTCCATACTGTTTTCTAGAGTAGCTGCACCAGTTTGCATTCCCATCAGCAGTGCAAAAGATATTCTCTTTCTCTGAATCCTTGCAACACCTGTTGTTGCCTGAGTTGTTAATGTTAGCCATTCTGACGGGTGTGAGGTCCATTGTTTCTTACTAGCAAATTTGAATGTGTTGAGAAAGAGAATATTCTGGCGGGAGCTGCGAAAGCACTGTCACCTCCTCTTCCAGATAGTCTGAAACCCTCTTGGGCCTAATCAAGCTGGGGGAAACCAGTCCCACAGTGAGAGAGGTTGCCTCTCACCCTAACAGAAATTGCCTTTTGTGAGGGCCCTTGGGGTGATCCTATCCACTGAAGGCTATGTCCTTGTTAGGAAGGCACTGTGAAACCCTGAGCTCTGTGTGTCTAGTGGTACTGGCTCTGTCCCCAGGCCTCTTCTGGGGTCCTGTGAGCCATGCCAGCTGCTAATGGTTCCACAGTGTTTTGTCGTGATCTTATGGACACTGGGTTGTGTGAGTAATCAGGTTTCTCATGTGTACCAACATCTAGACCCACAGTGTCCATGTGGGAGCCACATGCTGCTGGCCAAGTTGAGATATACCTTAAGGGTCAAATGCACAAGGACTTCAAGGGCATAGGTTAAGAAGAATGTAAAAGTGTTTTATAATTTATGTTGAAAACATGTTAAAATTATAATATTTTGTATATATTGGGATAAATGAAATATTATAATGTTATCTGTTTGATTTTGTATTTTTTATTTATTCATCTTAGAGAGAGGGAGACAGAGACTCCTAAGCAGGCTCCACACTGTCAGCATAGAGCTGGATGCAGGGCTCAAGTTCATGAACCCTGAGACCATGACCTGAGCTGAAATGAAGAGTTGGACTCTTAACCAACTGAGCTATCCTTGAGCCCCTCTTTTTTTTTTTTTTTTTAATTTTTTAAATGTTTTATTTATTTCTGAGAGAGTAAGAGAGAGACTGCATGAGCAGGGAAGGGTCAGAGAGAGAGAGGGAGACAGAGTCTGAAGCAGACTCCACGCTCTGAGGTGGCTATTAGCACAGAGCCTGATGTGGGGCTCAAACCCACGATCTGTGAGATCATGACCTGAACTGAAGTTGGATGCTCAACCGACTGAGGCATCCAGGCACCCCTCTTTTGCATTTTTTAAAAACAAGGCTGCCAGAAAACTAAAACTTCAATGTCAGTCTCAAAAGTCGTGCTGGACAGTTCTGCTCTGTGAAGTTTAGAGCCAAATTTATGGCCTCTTTTGAGGCAGTCTGCATTGTAGTAGGTATGTGTATTTTCATATCCTTGTTCCTGTTCTATGCTTCTTCCTTTCATTGTAGTTTGGGCATATAACTTGGTTTCCTGCATTCTTACTTGTTGGCTCAAATCTTTCAGGGTTTGAGGACAAGCACAGAAATAAAAAGAGTAAAAGAGGATCATATATTGGGTTGTTGGAAGGGCCAAATGAGGTGTGTGGGAGCTATTGATGGCAGCATTGCTCACTGCCAAATGCAGGTTATGTCTGGATCATGGTCAGCAGGCAGATGCAGCCTAAGTTCCATTATCCTGCCCAGGGGCTGCAGGGCTCCTGGGAGAGGATCCCATAGTTGAGCATCAGACATTTCAGTGGGCATTGATCCTCCTCAGGAGTATCCTTGGCGTGCTGGGCTCTAGGAACTTGACTGATAAAGGACAAGGAGCATACTTGAGGCCAGCACATCTCCCTATTTTCTACCATGTCAGTGAAAGGCCCAAGTGGTTCTGTTGCTTCTTTCTATAGCTTCGGGGCCAGTGAGATCCTTAAGTCAGCGTGTCTGGTGACTTGTTCCCAAGGTTCTCCCTCACTGCCACAGAATCTGTTGTGTGAGGACCTAGGATCTCTGTCAGCCAATTGCCCGAGTAAGCCTAAAGGTCTCTTGAACCATGGGATCTTCCCTAATTTGACCGGACCCTCATGATTCTGTATCCTGGATTTCTCTGGAATCTGCTGTGTCCTACCTAGAATACTGCAGACAGCCTCCACTTCTGTCTCCTTGACCACTGTAAACTTTCCATATACTGCTCAGATTCCCCCTTCCTTTTTAAAATTAAAAAAAAAAAAATTTAATGTTTATATTTTATTTTATTTTTGAGAGAAAGACAGTGTGAGCAGAGGCAGGCAGAGAGAGGGAGACATAGATTCCGAAGCAGGCTCCAGGCTCTGAGCCATCAGCTCAGAGCCCAATATGGGGCCCGAACTTGTGAACCGCGAGATCATGACCTAAGCTGAAGTCAGACGGCTAACCAACTGAACCACCCAGGTGCCCCTCAGACCCACCTTCCTAAACCACAGACCAGGTGGTGCCAGGCTCTGAGGGGAACTTGCCACTGGGAAAAGTTCTGGTATCCTTCCTCCTATATTCCATCCTTGTGGTCTTCTCACCTGACAAGCTGCCTGCCCTGAGCATCTGCTTGTCTTTTCTGTGTATCTATCAAGGCCCAGCCTAGGAGCAAGTCCTCAGGACATCCTGCCTGGCCTTTCCTGCCTTGGTAGGTGTTCCTGCTGCCCCCACCAGGCTCTCCTCTTGTAGTTCCTCACACTACTGATGGCCTTTTTCTTACTTACTGAGACAGGAGCTGCTGCCTCTTTGTTTTCTGAATTCTCGAGTATCATGATGTTGAGCTGTGATAAGTGTGTAGTAAATGTGTGATGAGTGAGTGGCCTAATGTTCCTCTCAGGAACAGAGACTGCTAGCTCCAAGGAAACTTCTCTTGGCTGGAGTGTGGAGAGAAGGTGGCATGTTCTGATGAAGAGAGGGCAGGCTTGCTACCACTATGCTGTGTGCATGTGCATGTTCTATTCTCTGAATGTTGATTTCCTCATCTTTAAACTGGGGATTTTACTGTCTGATGCAGAGGTGGAGTTGTGAGGATTACAGAAGATTGTAGGTTAGGTCTTCTGCACAGAGGCATTCAGCAGTGCCTTTCTCCATTTCTTCCCTTCCCTAGTCAGGTGGGCTTTCCCTCCCAATCCACGTGGTTCATAGGAGGCTACTTTTTCCCGCTGCTCTAATTTTTTCCCCTCTCTGTGGCAGGAGGAGCTAGAGCATCTGAACCAGGCCAGTGAAGAGATCAACCAGGTGGAGCTGCAGCTGGATGTGAGTGTTGATCCTTTTCTGCATACCCTTGACCTGGTCTCTGGAGGGGTCTTCTTTTCTTCCTGTTCAATACAGTGCAGAGGAAGGGGCATGTATGAAAAACAAGAGAGGTTGGGACCCACACCTGTCTTCCTTCTGCCCATGTCCCTGTCCCTTTGCCAGGAGGCCAGGACCACCTACCGGAGGATCCTGCAGGAGTCAGCAAGGAAGCTCAACACACAGGGCTCCCACTTGGGGAGCTGCATCGAGAAGGCCCGGCCTTACTATGAGGCTCGACGGCTTGCTAAGGAGGTATGGCTAGCTGATACACATTCCAGGAGGGCTGCATGTGGAGCCCGGCCCTAGACTCTTCTTGTTACATAGAACACTTTCTGGTTTCTCTACTTCTCTTTGCTTTGGTTAATGTCTCTCTTTTCTTTGCTCACATTTCCATTCCTTTACCCTTTTCTTTCCCCCCCTTTTTTACACAAATAATGTGGGTTCACTATTGAAAGACTGAAATGTAACTGTAACTATAAAAGAAGAAAACCAAAATCACTGCAAATCTTATCATGTGCCTGTTTCACATGTTTTGTACCTAGGATTTATTTTAGTCAAGTATGGTAAGATGACAGACACAGAGACAGCTGCCGTGAAAGAAGAGTTTATTACTTAAAATTTTCGAGAAGAAAGGGGATGCTGTACCATGTAGGACTACCTGGGGAAGCACCTGGGTGGTTCAGGAGGCAGAAGACATGAGAGGAAAGCTTGGCTCCGAGCCTTTATTGCCTTTATAATGGAAAGGAGTGGGCAGGGTAGGCAACTTTGACTGAATTTAGAGTTAGATAGCTTGAATAACTGTGGGCTCTGGGCTACAGGGGTAGTTTCTATATTTTGGTACTTCTGTGCTGTCCTTTCATCCCCCCCTTTCCTCCTTCTCCACTCCAGCCTTCCCCCAGCTTTGATTATATTTCAGGCAAAACCTCTTCCTTCCTCTCTGCCCTGTTTGGCCTCCAGTACTTCCCATTTACATTTTCTTCTGACTTAAGAATGTTTCTCTAGGATCTTCTTGAACCTTTGCATCCAGGTGTGGGACTGACAGTCCCCCCCCCACCCCCACCCCCACCGCCAGTTGATCCACTCCCTGGATTCTCAAGATTTAAGACTCACATTTTGTTTCGTTTAGCTTGGTTAATGTAGGGCAGGGGAAATAACTGGCTTGGTGTGTGAGAGTTAGATAAACGAGGTGGTAGGCTTTGGATTGGTTGGTTTGCATTTGCAAAGTGTGCTCACGGAGGAGTTTAGTATCTCTAGAAATTAGCTAGCCCTAGGAGAGCCCCAGGATGTGAAAGCATCATAAAATATCAAAAATAAAAAAAACGTAATTAATGCAATACAGATAACTCCTTAATTTTTGGGGGTGTGTGTATATCCTGGGAAAATGAGATTATATGATATGTGCTATTTTTATTCCTTTATTTTACTTATTTACAAGTTTCCATGTCAATAAATATACACCCATACTGTCATTTTTTAAGAGCTGCTTAACATTTCCTTATATTATTATTGTTACTATTCTATTATTCGCTTAATCAGTCCCCTGTAACTGAAAACTTAGGGTTGTTTCCAGTTTTGTGTTTGGTAAGCATGACTGTAAGAGTGCGTGTCTTATTATTTCCTTCAGCTTACATGCTGGACCAGAGGTGATGGTCTCAGGGGTGTACTGTCTTGGTCCATGTCGCTCACCACCCTCAAACTAAAGTGAGGTGGATCTTTCTTTGTTCTCCCTAGGGTACAGGCCTTTGTGAGTGCTGAGTTCCATACATTCACCTTGCAGTGGCAGTATCATTTTCCAGCCTTTTTTTTTTTTTAACAAAAATAAATGTATTTATGAGGGGCGGGGGAGAGTGTGAGGAGGGAATGGGAAGAGAGAGATGGAGACCCAGATTCCGAAGCATGCTCCAGGCTCTGAGCTGTCAGCACAGAGCCCAACATGGGGCTCGAACTCCTGAACTATGAGAGCGTGACCTGAGCTGAAGTCAGATGCTTAACCGACTGAGCCACCCAGGTGTCCCGAGTCCTTTTTTTTCTTAAAGTGTATTTTTTTTTAATTTTTGAGAGCATAAGTGAGAGAAGGGAAGAGAGGGAGAGGAAGACACAAAATCCAAAGTAGGCTGAGCTGTCAGCACAGAGCCCCACTTGGAGTTTGAACCCATGAAGTGTGAGATCATGACCTGAGCCTGAGTTGGACGTTTAACCAACTGAGCCTCCCAGGTGTCCCATCCAATTTTTATTTCTACATTTATTTCTTTTGAGCCATATCCTTACAAGATAGTCTTTATAGAATCTTGCTTCTTTGGCATTTATCCTTAGTGCAGTTTAGAAAGTGAAGCTGATATTGCACTGGGCCTTCTTCCTCCTCTCATCCTCATCCAGGATGGGTCTCCTTGGGCGGCAGGGGTCTCTTGGGGCTCCCCATCTTGATGGCCCTGTCTTTCAGGCCCAGCAAGAGACACAGAAGGCAGCGCTGCGGTACGAGCGGGCCGTGAGCATGCACAATGCTGCCCGGGAGATGGTGTTTGTGGCTGAGCAGGGTGTCATGGCTGACAAGAACCGGTTGGACCCCACATGGCAGGAGATGCTCAACCACGCCACCTGCAAGGTGAGCCAGGTCTCCTCAGGTTTTGGTATTTCCTGTGCTGTCCTTTCATCCCCCCTTTCCTCCTCCTCCACTCCAGTCTTCCCTCAGCTTTGATTATATTTCAGGCAAAACCTCTTCCTTCCTCTCTGCCCTGTTTGGCCTCCACTACTTCCCATTTACATTTCCTTCTGACTTAATGTTTCTCTGGGCTCTTCTTGAACTTTTGTATCCAGATGTGGGACTGACACGCCCCCCTCGCCAGTTGATCTACCTCTTGGATTCTCAAGATTCAACACTCACATTTGTTTTGTTTAGCTGTGACCCCTCACTTCTGTCTTCACAATGTTATCCTTTTCTTACTTTTGGGCTCTGCTAGTGTACCATGATTTCTGAAGTGTAATTTATGTATCATTTCTAAGCTATTCTCAAGGTACTGGGGAGTGGGAGGATCTCTGTCATCAGCTCCAATCCATTAGGGCTGTTAAAACAAAAGAATATAGACTGGGTGGCTTAAGAGAGTTTATTTCTTACAGTTCTGCAGGCTAGGAAATCCAAGATCAGGTGCAGGCAGATATGGTATTGGGCGAAGGCCTGCTTCCTGGTTCCTAGACAGCTGGCAGTCTTTTCGCTGTGACCTTGTGAGGTCGAAGGAGTGAGTGGGAGCTCTCCAGGAACTCTTCTGCGTGAACACTAATCCCATTTATTTATTTATTTATTTATTTATTTATTTATTTATTTAGCACTCCCACCTGCATAACCTAATCACCTCCAATACCATGACCTTGGGGATTAGGATTTCAACATGAATTTTTTTTGGGGGTGGGGGGGGTTGTTGGGAGACACAAACATTTAGTCCCTAGCACCAGTGTCAGCTCCTGAAGGATGATCATGTCTTGAGAGACAAAAGCATGGGTCCTAAGTCAGTGATGTATGTTCTCTGCCCCACCTGGGCCAGGTGAATGAGGCAGAAGAGGAGCGGCTTCGTGGTGAGCGGGAGCATCAGCGGGTGACTCGGCTGTGCCAGCAGGCTGAAGCTCGGGTCCAGGCCCTGCAGAAGACTCTCCGGCGGGCCATTGGCAAGAGCCGTCCCTACTTTGAGCTCAAGGCCCAGTTCAGCCAGATTCTGGAGGTAAGACAGTGGGAGAGGGGGAGGGTGTGTGAATAGGCAGGAAGGGGGTAGGCATAGAGAATGAGGGCAGTTAGAGGGGGTGTCAGTGCCTCTCTGGGCCATCTGCCAGACCAATATGATGGCCTAGGGGGAGGTACATGTGCTAAGAATAACCCCTATGAGTAGGAGTTGGGCTTGGGGAGTGGGTGCTGGTAGAGAATGGAGTTGAAAGGAAGTAAATGAGAAAAAGTGGGAATCAGAGGAAACCAGGAAGTATGAGGCTGAGGAACTGGCCAGATAGGGAAAGGGAATAATGGGGAGAGGAGGAATGGGTGGGAATGAGGACCTGGGAGGAAAGTCTTCGAAGATCAGGAGCAGGGTGGTATTTCTGGGAAAGAGGAAGAGGAGGAAGGGTGAAGAGTAGCTGGGCTGGGTTGGGTGGAGCACTGAAGGTTTGTTTATGTTGGGTGGTGAGCTGGCCTATGGGTCCAGGATAGGTGGCACCAGTGCAGAGTGCTGAGTGGGGCAGAAGGGACTCTGCTCCAGGAGCCATGTAGAGTTGGCTAGTGGGTCACCTTACTCTGTTCCTCCCTCTGCAGGAGCACAAGGCCAAGGTGACAGAGCTGGAGCAGCAGGTGGCCCAGGCCAAGACTCGCTATTCAGTTGCCCTGCGCAACCTGGAGCAGATCAGCGAGCAGATCCATGCCCGGCGCCGGGGCCAGCCCTCTCATGCCCCTGGCCAGCGGCGCTCCTCCCCCATAGGGGCCGAGGCTGGGCCTGATGGTGGGGAGGATGGAGACAGTGGGATCATCGAAGGGGCTGAAGGTGGGGGCCTTGAGGAGGGCAGTAGCCTGGGGCCTGGCCCTGGCCCCGACACAGACACACTGAGCCTGCTGAGCCTGCGCACCGTGGCCTCAGACCTGCAGAAGTGTGACTCTGTGGAGCACCTGCGGGGCCTCTCAGACCACACCAGTCTAGATGGCCAGGAGCTGGGTTCCCGGAGTGGGGGGCGCTGGGGTAGTGATGGCGGGGGCCGCGGGGGCCGCCACCAGCGCAGTATTAGCCTGTAGTTCATGCTCAGGGTGGCTGGTTCCTCTTAGCACCATTGGTCCACGTAGGGCTCCAAGCTCCCTGTCCTCAGGTCTTTGCTTCCCTTGGAGAGGTTAGGTTGGCCTTTGTATCTGGTGAATTTCTCCTCCTACCCCCGCCACCCCCCCAGTTTCTTGCAGGTGGCAGCTCTCTTTGCCTTACCCCTTCAGAAGGCTATTTCTATGGTTCTCACATTTGCCCTCCCCCTGCTAGCTTCTCTCGGTCTGATGTTCTTCTGTGCCCCCTTTCTGCTTTCCTTCCATATGTCTGGCTTTCCCCTCAGGGAACTTGGTCTAGAAGGCACAGGGAAGCCCATTGGAGAAGGTGGATGTGGGACCTGAGTCCTGACATGTTGGCCCCCTGCCTTGAGGCGATAGACAGGTGTCCCTCCCATCTTCCCATCTCCTGAGGGGGCCTAGGGATGCTATAGAGCCTCTGTCCTAGCCTGCCTGTATGTTATCTGTAAAGTACACTGTAGGACTGTGCGCCTCTAGAAAACACTACACATCCCTGCAGTGCTCCCTTCTCATGACCTAAGCCACTTTGCTGTGTGTGCCACAAAGCAGGACTTGAAAGGTACCAGTGTCAGAGAAGGTGAAACCCAGCTCCACTGTCCACATAGAGGATACCACCTCCAGACAGGCTCCCATGTGCATGGTGTTTCCCAGCTGGGCTGGGCCTTTAACATTGCCAAGGTGCTAGTGGGTCTCTAACAGGGTCCATATTGGGGGGTGGAGACATAATGAGGTCCTGAAGGCTGAGGCCCTCGTCCTTCCTGCAGCAGAGTTGGGTTTATTTTTCTGGGTGGAGGATGCTGAGCTGAATCTCAGCACCCTCCTGCAGAGTGGAGTTAGGGAATTTGGTGCTCAATCACTCTCCCTCTCTCTTCCCCAAATCAGACAATACCTACTCCAGGATCCCTTGGGGAATGGGGAACATTCAGGTTTGGCTGCAGAGCCTTCTCTGATTCAGGGAAGGGTTGCCCTAGGGTAAGGGGACCCACACTCCTTTGGGAGGGTTTGGTGGTGCTCCAGGCTGTATGGGAGGAAAGGCGGGGAAGCCACACTGGATCTGTGTGCCTTGGGAGAACTGCTTTTTTCTCCTTTCCCACCCTAAGAGGTCTGAGAGCTGGACTCTGGACAGGACAGCTTGTGCCCAGGCCTGTGTGCTGCTGCCATCAACTGGGAGAAGTGGGCCATCATATGGAGTGTGTTTCCCTGTGCTAAGATGGTCACTATGAGAACCACTGGGTTTGAGGTGGCCATGGGTGGAGGGGAGAAAGGGAGGGAGGACATGGGCATGTGTGTGTGCATGTGTTGGGGTGTGTGTGTGAGCGAGAGAGTGAGTGTGAGAGAAAGAAAAGGGTCTGCCCCTGATTTTATTTAAATAAAATAGTTTACATAACAGTAATGTTTACTGTCCCTGTTGGGAGGGGGAAGAACATGAGGATGGGGAGCGGGGAAGAACAGGGCAAAGTGGAGGGAGGCTGTTTGTATGGGGGAGTCAGGGCAGGGGAGATGCCCCCCTTCCTTTCACCTCCAGGCTAGGAGAGGTCCGCAGGGTGGACAGGGCATTGTCAACCACTGGAAGTCCAGACCAGATGAGGGTGCCAATCCTGGATGTGTCTGGAAGTGAGTATGAGGGAAGGGGAGGGACAATAGTGTGGTTGTGAGAGACTTGAATTTCAGTAGACTGTAATCTTTGCCCCCTGCAATGTTTAGGACATACTTAGTACTAAGTTTTTTGCTGTTTACCTGAAATTAAAATTTAGTATATGTAAAAGGTGATGCTCAAGTCAGGATTTGACCTGTTGTGGGAGAGAAAGAGCTTGAATGTTTGGACTCCACAGTCTGTGAAACATCTAGTGGAGTCAGGTTGGGGAGGAATGAGAACCTCAGGAGTCATGGAGATGTAGAGTGAAATCTTTGGATTCAGCACTTTCACCTGCACACCAGAAGTGTGCTGACATGTAGGGCCAGGTGAGGAGGGGGTCAGCCAGGAAACGGAGGAGGCTGCCTGGGTGGAGAGTAGGAAGCCAACTGGAAACCTGATGGAAAATGAGAGTCCTGAAGACCTTGACGGACAGGGTGAAGGCCAGAAGTTGGGACAGGAGAGCAGAGCAGTGACCCTGGTGATATCAAATGGCAGATGGGCCATCAGGAGCCATTGTGTTTTGAACACGCACCAGATACTGTCCATGTGAGAGACTGCCTTTCCTAACCAGGCTTTTTAACAGCAAATTAATTTTTTCCTCACAGTTCCAGAGGAAGTCTGAGGGCAATCTGTTGGTATTAGTTCCTTCTGAGGGTTTTAAGAGAAGGATCTGTTCCAGGTCTCTCTCCTTGTCTTGTAGATCTCAGTCTTCTCCCAATGTCTTTACATCTTCCCTGTGTACATGTCTGTGTTCAAATTCCTCTCTTATAAGGACACCAGTCATACAGGATTAGGGTCCACTCTAATTACGTTGTTTTACTTTAATAACCATACAGTCATATTCTGGCTAGCCTACAACTTCAAGATATACATTCTGAGAGAGACACAAGTCAGTTTCTCTCAATAGCAAAAAAGCAAGCCATCACTAAAAATGATATAAATGGTATCTGATCCTGTTCTTTCCATTACATCATCACTGGACTTGTCTATCATTCTGCTTATTGGAATGCCCTTCAACCAACCTCTCTTCCTAACAGAAGTAAAGTGTGATAAAGCAGATGGGTGCCAAGATAATCCCTTTATTACTGGAAGAGGTGCTATGAGAATGCATGGCCCATGTCCTTGGGCAAGTAGGCTTTCTGAGAGGACACCCCAAGGTTGTACTTCCCTCCCAGTCCTTAAAAAATTTTTTTAAATGTTTTATTTATTTCTGAGAGAGAGAGACAGCATGAACAGGGGAGGGTCAGAGAGAGAGGGAAACAGAATCCGAAACAGGCTCCAGGCTCTGAGCTGTCAGCACAGAACCCTACATGGGGCTCAGGCCCATGAACTGTGAGATCATGACCTGAGCCAAAGTTGGACACCCAACCGAGCCACCCAAGCGCCCCATTCCCTCCCAGTCCTTGAGAGTGCTGGACCTGCAAGGCTCCCAGTGTGAAGGAGCCCTACAAAAGAAGGACTGTGTGCTCACCCAGTTTCCTCACAAAATCACCTACTAGATACAGCAAGAGTGGGGAACTAATAGGAGGCTTTAAAGCTGGTGGCACTTCCTGTGAAAGAAAACAGCTGCAGCAAATAAGCCCCTACACTATCCTAATGATAGGGTACTTGTACTTGCCCATCGTGACTCTTGGCAAGCATATAAATTTACCCACTTTAATTTCCACAACAACAATATGGAGTAGGTAGTACCATGATTATCTTTTCATGGATGAGAATACAGACCTAGCAGGGCTGTCATTCGCCCCTAGCCTTATAAGTAGGTAATGGAGGAATTTGGACTTGAGTCCAAACACAGGAACCAGAGATGAGAAAGTGGAGTGGGTGTAGTCATCTCTTAGGAGGTTTTACTGGCAAGGGGAGTCAATGAATTTTGCTGTTTTAAGATGAGCAAAAGATGGTCAAATTGGGGTGATGTATCTCATCTCCCCCATTCCTATACCATGTCATGTCACTCATCACACCGAGTGGTAATTAGTTGTTTTGAACAATGTTGTCCCTAAATGAACAGCTGGGCCTCAGTCTCTCCAGTATTTAATACCTACCTGGCACTTACTCAGTTAACGTGCTTTTGCGTCGTCTCCTCACAATCTGACCCTATGCCAAGTGACTTTGTTAGTACCGTGGTTAGGAGGTCAGCATCTATATCCACAGTCATAGGATCATATCTCTATGTCTCAAGGGGGAGTTCTCAAATTTCTCTTTGCTCCAATTTTATCACCTATAAAATGAAATGTAGGTGTGCCTAACACTATGCCAGGTCAAAGGATATTAGCCACAATGATCCATATTAGCAGTACTCTGCAGCTTCGAGTTGAAATGAACTTCAATTAGGAGGCCTCTTCCTATCCAGTGCTATAGGAGAAGATTATTTATAAAGGTCCCAGTGAGGTTTGGGTTTACCTCGTCTGGGTGTATTTTGGTAGTTGCCCTTAACTGCATTTCCTGCGAAGCGAAAATGAACTTCTTGGGCTGTCATAGTCCTGTTCTGTCAGCAGAGGGCAGCAGCCAACAGAAAGCAGGGCAATCCGTAGGCTTTGGTCCTGTGCATGTGATCATCCTGCAAGCCTGTGAGCTTTGCCTCCTCGGACACTTGGCAGCTAGTCCTGGGAACCTGGAGGAGTGGGAGATGGAGTGTATGCATCAGAGTTGACCCCACTTGGGCTTCCTGCATTCCTGATGTGCTTGGATCTCCTGTTGTGTGTGAAAACTGGTTCAGGTCTTGGGTGCAGCTGGTCATTTGAGACCAGATGCTCTGTGCTTCTTGGTGCCTTGTTCTCAGAACTCATCTCTTTCCTTGTCCTCTTTAATGAGGACAAGCCTCTTCCCTCTCTCGTCTTCAGCCTCCTTGCATATTCTTCTCTTGACAAGTCCCCTTGGCTTCCCTCTACCACCACTCCTGAGCCCTTGACTTTCCCTTTGTCCACTATTCCGGACCTCTAGGTTGCCACACTGCACCATACCTTGAATTAAGGGAGCTAGGAGACCATTTCACTGGCTGAAAAAATGGTACGTGGTGTATTAGATATTTAGCAAGATATTTTGCAAACAATGTGGTAGGGCTTGCTAGGAACACCAGAAGGTGTAATACTATGGATGGGACAGCTAGGTAAGGAACACAGGTGCATACAGGCAATAGGTGATACAGGACAGTAAGCAGAGAGATGTTTAAGAGGGCTATCAGGAGGCTCTGGAAGGTTAGGAAAGAGAACAGAGGTCTTTGAGCAGGGAACTACTCTTTGAAGCTCTGGACCAGCCTGGAGTCCTCAGGCCGGAGAAGTGACAGTTTGGTGGGAGTGCAAACTGGCACAACCACTCTAGAAAACAGTACCGATGTTCCTCAAAAATTTAAAAATAGAACTGTCCTATGACCCAGCAAGTGCATTACTAGGTATTTATCCAAAGGATTAGAAACTGCTGATTCGAAGAGGCACCTGCTCCCCAATGTTTATAGCAGTGCTATCAACAATAGCCAAATTATGGAATAACCCCTAATATCCACTAACTAATGAATGGATAAAGAGATTGTGGTGTGTGTATGTGTGTGTGAATACTACTTGGCAATAAAAAAAGAATGAAATCTTGCCATTGCAACAATATGAATGGAACTGGAGTGTATTATACTAAGATAAATAAGTCAGAGAAAGGTATATTATTTCACTCATATGCGGAATTTGAGAAACTCAACAGCTAAGCATAGGGGAAGGGAAGGAAAAATAAGATAAAAGCACAGGGGAGGCAAACCATAAGAGACTCTTAAATACAGAGAACAAACTGAGGGTTGATGGAGGGGAGGTGGGTGGGGAGAAGAGCTAAATGGGCGATGGGCATTAAGGAAGACACTTTTTGGGATGAGCCCTGGGTATCATATGTAAGAGATGAACCACTGGGTTCTACTAAAGCCAAGACTACTTGAGTTTAAATTGGAAAAAAAAAATGCCTCCTCATACTGCCATTACCAGTCCTCTCTCCCATGCCTTACTCTTCTGAAATTGTCCTAAGCTCATCCGGACATCCTGTGGCTCACCTATCTTGGTGTTCTCAGGGTGTGGCATATGGCACTTCTTACCAGACATTTGCTCACTGACTTGCTTATACTTGTGCTACTCTTGGCTCAAGTTTTCCCCCTGCTTAGCCTGTTAGACTTCTGCCTGTGGTTTTGAGGCCCAGCTCATGTGGACTTTAGACCAAAGGCCCCATGGTTCCTTTAGCTCATTGTAGGACTGGCCCAGTGTCATCCCTGGTGTCATCCCTGACTCCATCTCACTCAACACTTAACATTGTATAATAGATATTCTACAAAGTAGAGTGACCATACAACATGTATGGCCTAAACTGGGGTGCTTGAGTGTGAAAAGGGCAGATGTAGCCCAGGATTGAAAAACACTGGCCACACTATCCACAGAGAGTTGTCATTGGCCTACCTCTGCAACATAGGGGTGTGTGCATATGCATGAGACACTCAGCCTCTCTGGGCTTTGGTGTTCCACTCTGCAAGAAGCAGGGTCAGGCTGTGTAGATAACATCTCAGGTTATAAAAAGCACTTAAATGATACGGCCAATGGAGGCAATGGAGCCTGTGAGAGGTGTTTTGGTGAAGGCTGTGAGATGGTGGATGCGTTTGTGAAGAGGTGTGGGGTCAGAGTATGAGAACTCCAAGTCCAGGGTTGGCTATGGCCCAGCCTGGAGGCAATAGAGGCTGCTAGACATTTCTGCTTTGGACATGAAGTGATGACCATCCACTGCTGTTGAAGAACTTGGAGTGCTGGGCAATGATTTCTTCCTCAGAGCAGGCAACGAGATTATTAACACACAGTGGAGATAAGCCAGCTGACTTATTTATCAACATTTTTGTAAGGAGGAGGTATAAAAACGAGTGTCTTCTCCATTTAAGACTGGATTATTTTGATCTGAGATGGGATAGAGATTAGTTTGGAGTTTGTCAAGAGAAGACAAATTCATCCTTCGTCAGTTACTGCTTCATTTCACATATCCTAGGCCACCTTGCCCCCTTTCCTCTCTCCTTGTGATTTCTGTGATAACATATTCTTAGGAAGGGTCCTCTCCACAGCCAGCAGAAGAGAATTTCAGGCATGCCAGTGCCTCCTAAGGTGAGGCAGGAACTCCTACAAGGTTTGGGAAACAGAGTAGAATGGAAGACATAATGGAAACTACTGACATGGAGGGTTTACTGGTATAAGGCTCCTTGAGCTGCAGAACTCTCAGGCGATGCTGCTACTTAGAGGAAAATAGAGTCTCTCATTTAAAGCCACCTTTTCCATCTTCTTACCTCAGTGGTGCTGTTGTGGTTTCAGCCTCCCACTCTCCTTGGAGAAAGAGGCCAGAAGCCCACCTGCCCCTGCACTACAGGGTAGGAGTGTACAATTTCTGTTCTTCCATTTGGCCTTCCTCCAGCTAATCTTTATTCAGCCAGCAATTCTACTCTGCAGAGGATTTCCTAAATCCCTGCTCACAAATTCTTCCTTCTCTCTTAAACAGTTGAATTTAGCAGAAGAAACTGTTTAAGGCTACCAGTTGGAAGGGGGAACTGCCAATAACAAGAAAGGTCATGAGGCCTTAAGATGATTTCCCTTAGAGAGAGGGAAGCTATGTCTTCACAGAACCAACAAAAATAAACTCAAAGTTTAAAAAAAATGAAACTAGGTATGTAGTTCACCTGCCACTTTGTGTAGCCTCTTTTTTTTTTTCTGAATTGAATTAGTTTTTCTTTAGAAATATAAAAGACACATCCAGAGATAAAGTGACAGACAAGAAGGCAGAATCTGAAAGACAGGCAAATTGATCTGGAAGCATAAAAAGGGTGGATGAGAGAAAGCACTCTGCAAGTAGAAGAACTATAGACTTGGAGAAAGGGAAAGAAGTGGAGAAGAGAGGAAGAGGAACATGAAGATACAAACATTCAGCTGGAGGGAAGAACCTGACAGAAGGAGAGGAAAACACTCCCAGGTGACTGAGCTAGTCACAGAAATTGTGTTCAGAGGTACCAGCTTATCAGTTGAGTCCAGCCTAATTTTATAGCTCTCGCTTATCTTGACCTGTCTCAATGTTAGTAGATGTGGAACAATTCATGGAGGTGCCTGCATTCTGCAGCTGACTGCCAGCCAGAAGTTTATGCCTCTGATATCAGGGAAATAATTGACACATGCCCCAGGCATGCTTCAGACATGCCCCATCCTCTGTTGGCTCCAACAGTGTTTGATATCCAATAATAACTGTTAAGGGGCTCCTGAATGGTTTAGTCGGTTGGGAGTCAACCTTGGCTCAGGTCATGATCTCATGATTCATGGGTTTGAGCCCCGGGTAGGGCTCTGTGCTGACAGCTGGGCTGATAGCCTGGAGTCTGCTTTGGATTCTGTGTCTCTCCCTCTTTCTGCCCCTCCCCTGCTCACACACTCTCTCTCAAAAATAAACAATACTTTAAAAATTAAAAAAAAATCAGCTGAGTAAATTTTAAAGAGCTTACTGGTTTTACTCAATGATTTATGAGTGAGGCAGTATCCCATTTAGCAAATAGAAAGGAGCTCTAAGGAGCTGTACAAAATGAAAGAATTTTATAAGCAGCAGGAAGCTATACTAGCAAAAAGTAGATTGCTTGTGGTGAGGTTACCTTTAGGAGATGGCAGGGATCTTTTCTGCAGATTACTCATTAGTGCTGAACAGATCATTCCTGATTGACTGGTTTAAGATTCCATTCTTGGGAGAGGATGAAAATACAGTTAAGTATTTTCAGTTTGCTGACGTCAGGACTAACATAAGTGACCCTATTTTGGGTCTCTTATTTTTAACAATTCTCCCCTTTTGATAAGACTCTCAGCCTGAGAGATGTGATCAAAATTTAAGGCATTAGTGTCACTCCCAGCTACTTTGCTGAAGTTCTCACAGTCTTTGATGATGCTCTGTGGTATCCATGTAGTCTTTTTGCTAAGTCTCTATGGTATTCTGTGTTAACTTCAGATTAACATTTTTAAAATCAGTCATTCTCTTCATTTTCTGACATTCTAGTTTTAGGGAGATCATTTATTTGATGGTTAGTGATGGTGAGCATGCATTTAAAGCTTTAAGGGAATACAATGCACCTGGGAGATTACTATGGTTATTGTAAGCAGAATAGTTCTCAAAGTCTGAGGTCCACTTTGGCGTCATGGTCCCCTAGACTCAAATGATTTAAGATCAAATAAGTCAAAGAAAGGAGATACAGGGTGGCTCAGTCAGTTAAGCGTCCAACTCTTGATTTCGGCTCAGGTCATGATTCCAGTGTCATGAAACAGCCCCACGTTAGGCTCTGTACTGAGCATGGAGTCTGCTTGCTATTCTCTCTCTCTCTCTCTCTCTCTCTCTCTCTCTCTCTCTCTCTGTCTCTCTCTGTCTATCTCTCTCTCCCTCCAACCATCTCCTCCTCCTCTCTCTAAAAACTAAAAAAGACATAAAGACCCCATTGAAGGAGACACTTAAACCAATGGCTTGTTTAATGACCTTGTGGCTAAATTTTAACTTCTCCAGAAGCATTAATCTGTGCAGCGAGTGGTATTGGTTACAAAACAGACGCTTTCTCTTTTTTTTATTTTTTTAAAAATAATTTATTGTCAAATTGGTTTTCATACAACACTCAGTTCTCATCCGAACAATTGCCCCCTCAATGCCCATCATCCGCTGTCCCCTCTTTTCCATCCGTCATCAATCCTGTTTGTTCTCTGTATTTAAGTCTCTTATGGTTTACCTCCCTCCCTGTAGTAATTTTTTCCCTTCCCCTCACCCACGATCTTCTGTTAAGTTTCTCAAGATCTACATATGAGTGAAAACATATGGTACCTGTCTTTCTCTGACTGACTTATTTCACTTAGTAAAATACCCTTCAGTTCCATCCAGTTGGTAAAATGGCCAAATTTCATTCTTTCTCATTGTCAAATAGTATTCCATTGTAGTCCATTAGTCCAAGTAGTCCATTCAGCAGTTGATGGACACTTAGGCTCTTTCCATAAATTGGCTATTGTTGAAAATGCTACTATAACCATTGGGGTACATGTGCCCCCATTCATCAGCACTCCTGTACCTCTTGGATAAATTCCTAGCAGTGCTATTGCTGGGTCATAGTGGAGATCTATTGTTAATTTTTTCCCCAATAACCTGATTATTTATTTATTTATTTATTTATTTATTTATTTATAAAATAGTTTATTGTCAAGGTGATATCCATATAACACCCAGTGCTCATCCCAAGTGACCACCTCCATGCCGATCACCCTCCTTCCCCTCTCCCTCACCCCCATTAGACCTCAGTTTGTTCTCAGCATTCAAGAGTCTCTCATGGTTTGACTCCCTCCCTCTCCCCAACTAATTTTTCCCCTTTTTCTCACCCATGGTCTCCATTAAATTCCTCCTAATCCATTTATAATGTGCACGCATATGGTATCTGTCCTTCTCTGCCTGACTTATTTCGCTCAGCATAACACTCTCAAGGTCCATCTATGTGGCTACACATGGCCAGATTTCATTCTTTCTCATTGCCATGTAGTACTCCATCGTATAGGTAAACCACATCTTCTTGATCCGTTCGTCCGTGGATGGACACTTAGGCTTTTTCCATGTTTTGGCTATTGTTGAGAGTGCTGCTATGAACACTGGGGTACAATTGCCCCTATGCATCAACACTTCTGTAACCTTTGGGTAAATTCCTAGCAGTGCTATTGCTGGGTCATAAAGTAGTTCTATTGTGAATTTTTTGTGGAACCTCCACACTGTTTTCTAGAGGGGCTTCACCTGTTTACATTCCCACCCACAGTGAAGGAGGATGCCCGTTTCTCCACATCCTCGCCAGCATCCAGACTATCCTGATTTGTTCATTTTAGCCACTCTGACTGGCATGAGGTGATATCTCAGTGTGGTTTTGATTTGTATTTTCCTGATGATGAGTGGTGTTGAGCAACGTCTCATGTCTATGTTGGCCATCTGGATGTCCTCTTTGGAGAAGTGTCTGTTTATGTCTCTGCCCATTTCTTCACTGGATTATTTGTTTTTCAGGTGTGGAGTTTGGTGAGTTCCTTCTGAATTTTGGATACTAACCCTTTGTCTGATATGTCATTTGTGACTATCTTTTCCTATTTCATTGGTTGCCTATTTTATGGATTGTTTCCTATGCCGTGCAGAAGCTTTTTATCTTGATGAGGTCCCAATAGTTCATTTTGCTCTTGATTTCCTTGCCTCTGGGGATATGTCAAGTAAGAAATTGCTGCAATTGAGGTCAAGAAGGTTCTTTCCTGCTTTCTTCTCTAGAGTTTAGATGGTTTCCTGTCTCACATTAAGGTCCCTCATCCATTTTGAGTTTATTTTTGTGTATGGTGTGAGAAAATGATCTAGTTTCATTCTTCTACATGGTGCTGTCCAGAACTCCCAGCACCATCTGTTAAAGAGGCTGTCTTTTTTCCTGCTTTGTCAAAGATGAGTTGGCCATACATTTGTGGGTCCAATTCTGAGTTCTCTATTCTATTCCATTGGTCTATGTGTCTGTTTTTGTGCCAATACCATACTGCCTTGATGATGACAGCTTTAGAGTAGAGGCTAAACTCCGGGATGATGATGCCTCCTGCTTTGGTTTTCTTCTTCAATATTACTTTCACTATTCAGGATCTTTTGTGGTTCCATACAAATTTTAGGATTTTTTTTTTTAGCTTTGATAACAATGCTGGCACAATTTTGATTGGAATTGCATTGAAGGTGTAGATTGCTTTAGATAGTAATGACATTTTAACTATATTTATTTTTCTAATTCATGAGCATGGAAAGTTTTTCAATTTGTTAGTGTCTTCTTCAATTTTCTTCATAAGTTTTCTATAATTTTCATCATACAGATCTCTTATATTTTTGGTTAGGTTCATTCCTAGGTATTTTATGTTTTTTTGTGCAATTGTAATGGGATCAGTTTCTCTTTTTTTGTGGGGGGAGGCTGTTTCTTGATTTCTCTTTCTGTTGCTCCATTGTTGGTGTATAAATATGCAACCGATTTCTGTACATTGATTTTATATCCTGCAACTTGGCTGAACTCTTGGATCAGTTCTAGTAGGCTTCTGGTGGAGTCTTCTGGGTTTTCTATGTAGAGTATCATGTTGTCTGCAACAAGTGAAGGTTTGACTTCTTCTTTGCCAATTCTGGTGCCTTTGATTTGCTTTTTTTGTCTGATGGCTGATGCTAGGACTTCCAGCACTATGTTAAACAACAGTGGTGAGAGTAGACATCCCTGTCGTGTTCCTGATCTCAGGGGGAAAGCTCTGAGTTTTTCCCCATTGAGGATAATGTTAGCTGAAGGCTTCTCATAGATGGCTTTTTTGATGTTTAAGTAGGTTCCTTCTATCCCAACTTTCTCTAGAGTCTTTATTAAGAAGGGATGCTGTATTTTGTCAAATCCTTTTTCTGCATCTATCGACAGGATCATATGATTTTTATCTTTTCTTTTGTTGATGTGATGTATCCCATTGATTGATTTGTGAATATTGTACTAGCCCTGTAACCCAGGAATGAATCCCACTTGATCTTGGTGGATGATTCTTTTTATGTGCTGCTGGATTCGATTTGCAAGGATCTTGTTGAGGATGTTTGCATCCGTATTCATCAAGGATATTGGCTTGTAGTTCTCTTTTTTTGCTAGATCTCTGTCTGGCTTGGGAATCAGAGTGATGCTGGCTTGATAAAATGAGTCTGGAATTTATCCTTCGATTTCTATTTTTTGAAATAGCTTGAGAAGAATGCGTATTAACTCTGTTTTAAATGTCTGGTAGAATTCCCCAGGAAGTCATCTGGGCCAGGGTTCTTTTTTGTTGGGGTATTTTTGATAACGGATTCAATTTCCTCACTAGTTTTGGGTCTGTTCAGATGTTCTATCTCTTCCGGTGTGAACTTTGATAGTGAGTGTGTGTTTAGGAATTTGTCCATTTCTTCTAAGTTGTCCAGGTTTTTGGCATATAATTTTTCATAGTATTCCCTGATAATTGCTTGTATTTCTGAGGAGTTGGTTGTAATAAATCCATCTTCATTCATGATTTTGTCTACTTGCGCGCTCTCTTTTCTTTTTAAGAAGTCTGGCTAGAGGTTTGTCAATTATTTTTCAAAAAACCAACTCTTGGTTTCATTGATCTGTTCAACAGGTTTTTTTGGTTTCTATATTGTTTATCTCTGCCCTGATTTTTATTATTTCTCTTCTACTGGGTTTAGGGCATTCTTGTTGCTCTGCTTCCAGTTCCTTTAGATGCACTGTTAGGCTTTGTACTTGCGCTTTTTCTAATCTCTTGAAATAAGCCTGGAGTGCAATGTACTTTCCTCTTAGGACTGCTTTCGCCGCATCCTATAGAGTTTGGATTGTTGTGTTTTCATTTTCATTTGTTTCCATATATTTTAAATTTCTTCTCTTATTGCCTTATTGGCCCATTCATTCTTTAGTAGAGTGTTCTTTAACGTCCATGTTTGTGGAGGTTTTCCAGACTTCTTCCTGTGATTGATTTCAAGTTTCATAGCATTGTGATCTAAAAGTGGGCATGGTATGACCTCAATTCTTTTATTTATTGAGGGCTGCTTTGTGTCCCAGTATGTGATCTATCTTGGAGAATGTGCCATGCACACTTGAGAAGAAAGTGAGTTCCATGGCCTCAGGATGGAGAGTTTCAAATATACCTGTCAAATCCATCTGGTCCAGTGTGTGATTCGAGTCCATTGTTTCTTTAGTGATTTTCTGTCTAGTTGATCTATCCAGTGCTGTAAGTGGAGTATTCAAGTCCCCCTGCTGTTAGCACATTCTTATCCATAAGATTGTTTCTGTTTGTAATTAATTGTTTTATGTATTTGGGTGCTCTCCTATTCGGTACGTAGACACTTATAATTGTTAGCTCTTCCTGATGGAAAGACCCTGTAATTATTATATAATTCCTTTCTTCATCCCTTGTTGCTGCCTTTACGGTAAAGTCCAGCTTGTCAAATATAGGTATAACTACTCCAGCTTTCTTTTGACTTCCAGTAGCATGATATATATTTCTCCATCCCCTTACTTTCTTTTTTTAAAATATTTTTTATGTTTTATTTATTTCTAGGAGAGAGAGAGAGACAGCGTGAACAGGGGAGGGTCAGAGAGAGGGAGTCACAGACTCCGAAACAGGCTCCAGGCTTTGAGCTGGCAATCAGCACAGAGCCCGACACGGGGCTCGAACCCACGAACCGCGAGATCATGACCTAAGCGAAAGTCGGACGCTTAACCGACTAAGCCACCCAGGCGCCCCTCCATCTCCTTACTTTCAATCTGAAGGTGTCCTCAAGTCTAAAATGGGTTTCTTGTAGACAGCAAATAGATGGATATTGTTGTTGTTGTTGTTGTTGTTTTTAATCCATTCTGCTACCCCATGTCTTTTGATTGGAGCATTTAGTCCATTGCATTCAGTGTTCTTATTAAAAATACGGGTTTAGAGTCATTGTGTTCTTTGTAGGATTCATGCTTATGGTGGTGTCTCTGGTACCTTGCGTTCCTTGCTACATTTTCCTCATAGTGTCCCCCTCAGGATTTCTGGTAGGGCTGTTTTAGTGGCGATGAATTCGTTCAATTTTTGTTTACTTGGGAAGACTTTTATCTCTCCTTCTATTCTGAATGACAGGCTTGCTGGATAGAGGATTCTTGGCTGCAAAATTTTTCTGTTCATCACATTGAAGATTTCTTGCCATTCCTTTCTGGCCTGCCAAGTTTCAGTAGTTAGGTCTGTCACCACTCTGATAGGTTTCCCTTTGTATGGTAGGGCCCTTTAACCCTAGCTGCTTTCAGAATTCTCTCTTTGTCCTTATATTTAGCCAGTTTCACTATGATATGTCGTGCAGAAGATTGATTCAAGTTACGTCTCAGGGGTTCTCTGTACCTCTTGGATTTCGAGGTCTGTTTCCTTCCCCAGATTGGGGAAGTTCTCTGCTATAATTTTTTTAAGGACTCTTTCAGTGCCTTTCCCTCTCTCTTCCTCTTCTGGAATTCCTATGATACGGATATTGTTCTGTTTGCATGTATCACTCAGCTCTAGGACTCTCATTTCATGTTCCTAGATCAGTTTGTCTCTCTTTTTCTTGGCTTCCTCTTTTTCTATATTTGTGTCTTCTAACTCACCTGTTCTCTCTGCCTCTTCAATCTGTGCATTAGACGCTTCCATTTTAGTGTGCATCTCATTTATAGCATTTTTATAAATTCATCACGGCTATTTATAAGCTTCATAGTGTTTGTAGTAATAGTTTTTCTGATGTCTTCCATGACTTTTTCAAGCCCAGCGATTAATTTTATGACTATTCTTTTAAATTCTTATTTAGTTATGTTGCTTATATATGTTTTGAGCAGTTCATTAGCTGTCATTTCTTCTTGGAATTTCTTTGGAGGAGAGTTCTTACATTTCGTCATTTTGGCTAACTTTCTGTCTCTTGTTAGTTTTAAAAGTTTGTTATGCACACTGCACCTTCGAATACTGATGTGTTAAAAAAAAAAAGGCTTTTTGACTGTTAGGGCCTTTGCGTTCCGGAAGTGTTCTTTGAATGGTGTCTCTCGGTCTCTCTTGTTGAGACTTTGATTATTTTATTTCCTTACTCATATCGGTATTTTGTACTCTCCACCATGTGTACTTTGGCTTGGTTTTTGAGGTAGCCCTAGAAAAGAAAACAGACAGACAAGCTCACTAGGAACAAAGGCACACAAACACACAAACAAATCCATCAAACATGCAAACCGAATGGGAAAAAGTAAAAGAAGAAAAAAGAAAGAAAGAAAGAGGGAGAAAAGGAGGAAAAAATGTAATAAAAATAAAAAATGAAGAAAAGAAAAAAAATACGCAAAAGACTAAGGGCAGTCTTAAAGCATAAAACTAGAATTCCCAGCGACATATAAAGAGCAGGGTGTCTGCAATGCTGATGGAAGAGCATATACAAAGAGAGAAATGACAGGGCGGGAGAAAACGAAATTGGATGTTGACCAGGTAGAAAGACTAAGAGGCTTAATTCAGTGAGACAAAGAGGAGAATATGGTGAGAGGTGAGGAGAAAGAAAGAAGATAATGTTACTCAGAGAAACTATATAGTCTGATTACTCCAGAGAGAAAGAGAGAGAGAGAGAGAGAGAGAGAGGGTTATCGGTGGAAGTGTGGAATATACATATAGAGAATGGATTAAATGTGACTGTTTAAGCAAACAATGACCTGAGTGCAGAGGGGAAGAATACAAATGAGACAAGGGAAAATATCTGAAAATAGAAAGCTGATCTAGAATTAATCAGGGCAGTGCATCCAAGTTGGTCTTGCCCCAGGCTTTTGTTAAAAAAAAAAAAAAAAAAAAGGCAGCTCTCTATCAGGATGGGTGTGGTTTGGTGTAGGCAGGTCTTAGCCTCCACTGTGTCCCTTGAGCCGCTCCCTGAGGTCTCACTCTGGTGGTTGTGGGGAGAAAAATGGTGGTGCCCCAGTCCCCTCTGGAACCAAGCATTGCACATCACTCTTTTGGGTGGGATCTCCCTGTGCCAGGGGCATAGCCAGGGTGGGCTGCTCTCTATGTCCCAAATTCCGCCTCGTTTCCAGATCTCAATCTGTGCACTTTATTGATACCACCCAACATATAATCCCACAGGCCAGGTCCTTCAGAGCAGCCTCAAGCCCGCTGCCTCCCCACTGGGGGGTTGAGCCTGGGGGGTTACGGAGAGGTTTCAAGCCATGCAGCTTCCTTGCAGGATCTGGCTGACAGTGCAGTGGAGAAGTTTCTCCTGTCCCTGCTTGGGACCAGGGCTTTCAGCTCAAAGTCAGCCCCACAGCTGGAAATCAGATCCGAGGTTTTTCTCTTCTCCAGGGACAGGGACAGTGTCTTGAGCAGTTTCAGCTGCTCTTTCTTTTCCCCTCAGCTCACTGTGGCTCCCCGCAAAGGGGGCTTCTTCCTCTCCCTCCGTGTCTCTGGGTCCTGGTCAGCCTGTTTTTATCTTCCCCAGTTGGTACTCACAGACCTATAAGGTTTTTGTTTTTGTTTATTTTTCCTTTCTCAGTGAACCCTGTCTCCTTTTCCTCTCAAACTCCTGGAATCTGTAAGGGTTCCCATGGCTTTAGGCCTTCTCCCTTTAAGAGGTGGGGGCGAGTGAGATGTATGGAGCTCCCTACTTCTCCGTCACCTTTCCTGCCTTCCTATTGTTAATGTTTTGATGAGCCTCCATATGGTTCTCCAGAGTGGCTGCACCAGTTTACATTCCCACTAACAGTGTAAGAGGGTGCCCGTTGATCCACACTCTCGCCAGCATCTATAGTCTCCTGATTTGTTCATTTTAGCCACTCTGACTGGTGTAAGGTGGTATCTCAGTGTGGCTTTGATTTACATGTCCCTGATGATGAGTGATGTTGAGCATCTTTGCATGTGTTTGTTGGCCATCTGTATGTCTTTGTTGGAAAAGTATCCATTCATGTATTCTGCACATTTCCTCACTGGATTATTTATTTTTCAGGTGTGGAGTTTGGTGAGTTTTTTATAGATTTTGGATACTAGCCTTTTATAAGATATGTCATTTGCAAATATCTTTTCCCATTCCATTCATTGCTTTTTAGTTTTGTTGATTGTTTCCTTTGCAGTGCAGAAGTTTTTATCCTGATGAGGTCCCAGTAGTTCATTTTTGTTTTTAATTTCCTTGCTTTTGTAGATGTGTTGAGCAAGAAATTGCTGCGCTTGAGATCAAAGAGGTTGTTTCCTGCTTTCTCCTCTAGGGTTTTAATGGTTTCCTGTCTCACATTTGGGTCTTTAATCCATTTTTAGTTTATTTTTGTGTATAATGTAAGAAATTGGTCTAGTTTCATTCTTCTGCATGTCCAGTTCTCCAAGCACCACTCGCTAAAGAGACTGTCTTTTTTGCATTGGATACTCTTTCCTGCTTTGCCTGATATTAGTTAGCCATAGATTTGTGGGTCCAATTCTGGATTCCTTATTCCATTCCATTGGTCTATGTGTCTGTTTTTGTGCCAATACCATACTGTCTTGATGATGACGACTTTGTAGTCGAAGCTAAAGTCTGGGATTGTGATGCCTCCCCCTTTGATTTTCTTCTTCAATATTACTTTGGCTATTTTACTACTTTGACTAATATTACTTCTAGCTTTGAGAAGAATGCTGGTGCAATTTTGATTGGGATTGCATTGACTGTCTAGATTGATTTGGGTTGTAGTGATATTTTAACAATATTTATTCTTCCAATCCTTGAGCAAGGAATATTTTTCCATTTCCTTGTGTCATCTTCAATTTCCTTCATAAGCTCTCTATAGTTTTTAGCATACAGATCTTTTACATCTTTGGTTAGGCTTATTCCTAGGTATTTTATGGTTCTTGGTGCAATTTTAGAATTTTTTTTTTTTTTTAGCTTTGATAACAATGCTGGCACAATTTTGATTGGAATTGCATTGAAGGTGTAGATTGCTTTAGGTAGTAATGACATTTTAACTATATTTATTTTTCTAATTCATGAGCGTGGAAAGTTTTTCAATTTGTTAGTGTCTTCTCCAATATCCTTCATAAGTTTTCTATAGTTTTCATCATATAGATCTCTTATATTTTTGGTTAGGTTCATTCTTAGGTATTTTATGTTTTTTTTGTGCAATTGTGAATGGGATCAGTTTCTCTTTTTTGGGGGGGAAGGCTGTTTCTTGATTTCTCTTTCTGTTGCTTCATTGTTGGTGTATAAAAATGCAACCAATTTCTAGGACAGACACTTTCATGCGCAGCTAAAAGATAGTCAAGAACTGTCCTATCATCAAAAACTACTTTGGCTAAAGAGTCGAAAGAATTTTTTTGGACAGTGATTGCTTTATTAATGGATTCTGTAATATCTTCAAGATTTGAGAGGTTACTGATTATAGCTCATTCATATTCAGTTTTAACCAAGGATGTAAGGGCCTACCAAAGAAAGGAAATTCTGAATTATTAATGTCTCCTTGTAGGTTTTTCTAAGATTCAGGGGAATTTACCAATGAGTGTCTCAGTCTGATTGTGGACAGTTAGGAGCAAAATTAGACCACCTAAAAAGCATTGCCAGTTATGTTCCAGCCATCTAGGTATTCATAGGGAAAAGGAGAATGATAACCACCGGAGACAAAGATAAACCCTGTTGGGGCCCAAACCATTCCTACTAAGGTGGCACTATTAATAGATTTGTTCACAGGAATTGTTGCATTTGCCCATTCAAGACAGAAGCCAATTACATTTTTAGCAAATTCAGGTAATGAATTTCCTATCCTGAAATAAAAATTGTTCAAAATTTCTTGCAAAAATGAGTGCTGCTGGTAAAATGTTTTCATGATTGAGAGCAGTCCAGTTTAGATAATGATAAGAGTATGGCAGTGCATATTTACTATAATTTGTGTAGGTGTTTATGTCTAACAGGGCAAGTACAGTTGTAGTTAGAGAAAGGTAAAAACAAAGCACTGGATGTTGGCCATAAAAGTCTAATTCTGTAAGCGACTTATAAGGGAGGTAATTGTAGTGTATGGTGACATTGGGGGGTAGATGAAAAATTGGTCACCAGGAAAACCAGGGGATCTCTAATATCATGGACAGACTTGAGGTTTTTTTTTTCTTAAATGAAGTATAATTAACATATCGTGTTATAACAGTTTTAGGTGTACAATATAATGATTCAACAACTCTCCAAATTTCTCATTGCTCATCAAGATGAGTGTACTCTTATTCTCTTTTATCTACTTCAACCATCCCTTTATCCACCTCTCATCTGGCAACACCAGTTTTTTCTCTCGATTTAAGTCTGGTTTTGGAGGAGTTAAGATTGAGGAGAAGTAGAGGGACCCTGGGATTTCTTTGTCCCTCAAACATGGCTGTATTGAGAGCAGATCACTCGGAACATCCAGGAAATCGACATGCAGAGTGGCAGAGGATTTCTCTGGCTGGAAGGAGACAGTGTGGCAGTTGCAAGGTGCGAGGAAGTGAATTGGGGGAAAGAAAAATTGTGGTTCCGCAGAGGGGAGGAAACTCCGTGAAGAGACAAAAGGGAGAGAAAAAGAGGGGTTGAGAAAGTGTGGCATCGCGTTTGCACAAGAGGAAATACTTTTTGGATCATGGATTGAGGAGCAAGAAGTACTGAGTGTTGCAAGTGTTTTGTTTTGTTTTGTTTTGTTTTATTTGCAAACAGTGTTTGGAGTTTAAATTCTGAAGTTTTGGAAGTGTGAGACTTTTTTCATAGTGGATCTGTGGCGCTTGCTCTTGGGGACAATCAGGAAGCTGCTCCAGAGTGCAGAGTGCATAGCATAATGTAGGGATCTCCAGGAGACACTGTGAGAAAGCATTTCCCTTGTTGGAGTACTTTTGAAAGAGTCTATATTGCCTATCCAGGAACAAAAGACCCTGTAGGTACAAGGGTACAAAAGGCAGGGGACAGAGGCACACCCAGAGGGAATATAACCATGTTGCTGCTTTTAGCAGTGTTATAACATAGATTCCATGCACAATACAGGTGTGGGGCTGTTTTCTCTGGGGAAAAGGACATCAGACACTGTGGAGGGGCTCTACTTCACAGGGATGAGTGGATCTGCTTGTTGCCAGGTACTTTATGATTTCCAGTCTCATGCAAAGAAAAACACAGGAGAGCAGTGGCACTTGGTGAAAAAAAAACTGCCTGAATAGTGGGGATATGAGAACCCCTGTCTGGGGATGAAAAATTGAGGTGGTGCCATATTCCCCCATCAACACGGTGGGATTTCAGAGAGCAGCACAGAGGTCCTCAGTGGAGGTAGGACCCATGTAATCCAAACCCCATTCCCCTGAACCTGGCTACTGCTTATTTACTGGGACAAGACTGACTATGAGCCAATGCATCAGGCCTCTCCTCCAGAAAACCAGCACAGCTAGAACCCCACCATGCACTTAATGTACTGAAAATCCAGTGATTCAAAACAACTGCAGTTCTTGTGGAAATAGGACCAGGCTTCCTTTTCTTTTTCTTTTTCATTTTTTTCTGTCTTCTTCTTCTTCTTCTTCTTCTTCTTCTTCTTCTTCTTCTTCTTCTTCTTCTTCTTCTTCTTTTTCTTTTGGAAACAGGCTCGTAGTTTCTTGTTTTTGTTTTTGTTTTATTTCTCTCTCTCTCTCTCAGATCAGTCTTCTTTCTTTTCTTTTTCTTTCATTTTTCTTTTCTTCTCTTCTTCCCTCCCCCTTCTTTTTCTTTGGAATAAGCCTTATAATTTTTTTTTAATTTTCTCTCTTTTTCTTTCTTTCTTGTGTGAGTGTGTTCCATTTCCTTTTCTCTTTTTTGGTGGGGAGATCAGGATTACCCACCCCCACTTTTTTTCCCCAAGCTTATCTAAAAAAAAGTTTTAATGTTTATTTATTTCTCAGAGAGAGAGAGAGAGAGAGGGAGAGGGAGCATGAGTTGGAGAGGCGCAGAGAGAGAGAGAGGGAGACACAGAGCCTGACGCGGAGCTCAAACCTATGAACTGTGAGATCATGACCTGAGCTGAAGTCCGTTGCTTAGCTGACTGAGCCACCCAGGAACCCCCCACACTTACCTTAACAAACAAATCAAAGCACATGTAGCTAAAGGTCCAAACACTTCCCCACAACAAACAAGGAGGAGCTTTATAGAGGACTGATCAGTGTGAAAGAGCAGCCAAAATGCAATAGCAGAGTGCACACAGCATACATCAGAACACTTCCTGAAGTGCCAGGTCTGGACAGTGTATGACCCCTTTTTAAGACAGCATTACTCTCAGGGGCAGGAACCTACAAGCTTTGAAAACATACAAAAGACAGAAATGTATCTAAAATGACAGGATAAAGGAATTTTCCCCAAAAGAGTTTAAGAAATAACAGTGAGGGACTTGTTCAAAACAGATAAGCACTATATCTTAACAAGAATTTAAAATAGTCATAAAACTACTAACTGGGCTTGGGGGGAAAAAAACATAGAAGATACCAGGGAAACCCTTGCTACAGATACCAAAGACCTAGAAACTAGTCAGGCTGAGATAAAAAATGCTATAACTGAGATGCAAAATTGACCCGCAGCTAATAGCATCCTCAATGGGGAAAAACTGAGAGCCTTTCCCCTATTCAGGAACCAGACAAAGATCCACACTCTTACCATTACTATTCCACATTGTAGTGGAAGTCTTAGCCTCATCAATCAGACAAGAAAAATAAATTAAGGGTATACAAATTGGTAAGGAAGAAGTCTAACTTTCACTCTTTGTAGATGACATGATACTCTATGTAGAAAGCCAGAAATACTCCACCAAAAAATTGCTAGAACTAATTGAGCAAAGTCGCAGGATATAAAATCAATGTGCATAAAATCTGTTGCATTTCTATACACCAATATTGAGGCACCAGAAAAAGAAATCAAGGAATTGATCCCATTTGCAATTGCACCAACAGCCATAAGATACCTAAGAATAAAACTGACTAGAGAAGTAAAAGATCAATACTCTGAAAACTATAGAAGATTTATAAAAGATGTTGAAGAGGACATAAAGAAATGGAAACACATTCCATACTCATGGGTTGGAAGAAAATACAAGTTATAATGTCCATACTACCCAAAGCAATGTATACATTTAAGGCAATCCTTATAAAAATACCACCAGCATTCTTTGTATATGAAATAATCCTAAAATCTATATGGAATCACAAAAGTCCCTGAATAGCTAAAGCAATCCTGTTAAAGAAAAAACTTGAGCCATCATGATTCCAAATTTCAAGCTCTATTATAGAGCTATAGTCTTAAAACATTATAGTACTGACACAAAAACAGACATATAGATCAACGGAATGGAATAGAAAACCAAGAAATGGAGCCACAACTATACGTTCAACAAAGCAGGAAAGAATATCCAATAGATAACGTCCATGTCTCTTCAACAAATGATGCTGGGGAAACCGGACATCACCATGGCAGAAGAATGAGACTGGACCGCTTTCTAACACCATACACAAAAAATAGATTAAAAAATTGATGCAGAGGAAGAGAGTCAAGATGGCAGAGAAGTAGGGAGCTCCATACATCTCATTCGCCCCCATCTCTCAAATCGAGAAGGCCTGAAGCCATGGGAACCCTTACAGAGTCCAGGAGTTTGAGAGGAAAAGGAGACAGAGTCCACTGAGAAAACCTTATAGCTGAGTGCGAACTGGGGAAGATAAAAATAAGCCAGGACCAGAGACATGGAGGGTGGGGAGGGAGCCCCCTTTGCGGGGAACTGCAGTGAGTCTAGGAGGAAAAAAAAGAGTGGCCAAAACTGCTCAAGACACTGTCCCTGTCACTGAAGAAGAGAAAAACCTCAGCTCGGGACACAGAGGGATCCGGTTTCCTGCTGTCCAGCTGACCCTAGTCAAGACGCACTGTTCCCAGGCAACCCTGGGAAAAACTGCTCCTCACTTGCCAGCTCAACCTGCAGGGACGAAGCTGCGCCTGAAGCCGCGTCCCTGTGCTTCTGGCTTGGCTTGATCCCCAGGGGGAGAGGCGAGAGGCTTGAAACTGCTCGGAGGGACTTGCCTGCGAGTTTATATTTCTGGTGATATCAATGGGGTATGCACACTAAGATCTGGAAAGGAGGCCTGGCTTGTGATATAGAGCAGAGCACACCTTGGCTATGCCCCTTGCACAGGAAGGTCACACCCAAAAAAGTGAGTTGCAATGCTTGGTTCGAGAAGGGACTTGGGGGGGGTCTCCATTTTTTTCCACACAACCACCAAGGTGGAACCGCAGGGAGCGGCCCTCAGGACACAGTGGAGGCTAAGACCTGCCTACACCAAACCACGCCCATCCCCGCTAGAGAGCTGCCTTTTTTTTTTTTTTTAACCAGAGCCTGGGGCAAGACCAACATGGATGCACTGCCTTGATTAATTCTGATCACTGGCTTGCTTAAACAGTCACATTTAATCCATTCTATAGATGTATATTCTACACCTCCACCTCTACCTTTTTATCTCTCTCTCTCTCTCTCTCTGGAGTAATCAGACTATATAGTTTCTCTGAGTACCATTATCTTCATTTCTTTCACCTTGCCTCTAACATATGCCCCTCTTTCTCTCTCTAAATTAAGCCTCTTAGTCTTGCTGCCTGGTCATTTCATTTCCAATTTAGCTTCCTCCCAGCCCGTCATTTCTCTCTTTGTATATGCTCTTCCATCAGCACTGCATACGTAAGGCTCTTTATTTGTAGCTGGGAATTCTGGTTCTATACTTTTAGACTGTCCTTTGTCTATTGGGATTTCTTCTTTTTTCTTCTTTTTTATTTTTTATGTATTTTTATTTTTATTATTTTTCTTCCCTCCTTTCTCTCTTTTTGTCCCTTCCTTTTTGTCTTTTTCTTTCTCCATTTCGGTTTGCGTGTTTGTTGTATTTGTCTGTGTGTTTGTGTCCCTTTGTTCCCTGTGTGGTTGTCTGTCTGTTTTATTCTCCAGGGCTACCTCAAGAAACAAACCAAAGTACACATGGTGGAGAGTCCCAAATACCACTACAAGAAGGGAAATAAAATAACCAAGGTCTCAACAAGAGAGACCAAGAGACATCATTCAAAGAACACTTCCGGAATGGACAGGCCCTGGACAGTCAAACAGCCTTCTTTGGTACAGCAGCACTCGCAGGCGCAGAGTGCATAACAAGCCTTTAAACTAACAAGCGATAGAAAGCTAACCAAAATGACGAAATGGAAGAACTCTCCGTCAAAGAAATTCCAGGAAGAATTGACAGCTAAAGAACTGCTCAAAACAGATATAACCAACATAACTGAGCAAGCATTTAGAACAACAGTCATAAATTTATTTGCAGGGCTGGAAAAAGGCATGGAAGACATCAGAGAAACTAGTGCTATAAAGACTATGGAAGTTAAAAATACTTGTGATGAATTTAAAAAAATGTTATAAATGAGATGCACAATAAAATGGAGGCGTCCAATGCACAGATCGAAGAGGCAGAAAGGAGAATAAGTGATTTAGAAGACACAATTATAGAAAAGAGGAAGCTGAGAAAAAGAGAGATAAACTTATCCAAGAACATGAAATGAAACCCCTAGAGGTGAGTGATACATTCAAACAGAACAATATCCATATCATAGGAATTCCAGAAGAGGAAGAGAGAGGAAAAGGTGCTGAAGGAGTCTTTAACAAATTTTAACAGAGAACTTCCCCAATCTGGGGAAGGAAACAAATGTTGAAATCCAAGACACACAGACAACTCCCCTCAGACATAATTTGAATCAATCTTCTGCACGACATATCATAGTGAAACTGACTAAATATAAGGACGAAGAGAGAATTCTGAAAGCAGCTAGGGGTAAAAGGGCCCTAACAGACAAAGGGAAACCTATCAGAGTGGTGACAGACCTAACTACTGAAACTTGGCAGGCCAGAAAGGAATGGCAGGAAATCTTCAATGTGATGAACAGAAAAAAATTTGCAGACAAGAATCCTCTATCCAGCAAGCCTGTCGTTCAGAATAGAAGGAGAGATAAAAGTCTTCCCAAGTAAACAAAAATTGAACGAATTCATCGCCACTAAAACAGTCCTACAAGAAATCCTGAGGGGGACACTATGAGGGAAATGTGGCAAGGAACGCAATGTACCAGAGACATCACCACAAGCATGAAGCCTACAAAGAACATAATGACTTTAAACCCATATTTTTGAATAACAACACTGAATGTAAATGGGCTAAATGCTCCGATCAAAAGACATGGGGTAGCAGAATGGATTAAAAAAACAAAATCCATCTATTTGCTGTCTACAAGAAACCCATTTTAGACCTGAGAACACTTTCAGATTGAAAGTAAGGGGATGGAGAAATGCTATCATGCTCCTGGAAGTCAAAAGAAAGCTGGAGTGGCTATACCTATATCCGACAAGCTGGACTTTAAAGTAAAGGCAGCAACAAGGGATGAATAAAGGCATTATATAATAATTATAGGGTCTTTCCATCAGGAAGAGGTAACAATTATAAGTGTCTAAACACCTAATAGGAGAGTCGCCCAAATGCATAAAACAATTAATTACAAACAGAAACACTTTTATCCATAAGAATGTGCTAATAGCAGGGAACTTGAATACTACACTTACAGCACTGGATAGATCAACTAGACAGAAAATCACTAAAGAAACAATGGACTTGAATCACACATTGAACAGATGGACTTGACAGATATATTTGAAACTCTCCATCTTGAGGCCATGGAATTCACTTTCTTCTCAAGTGTGCATGGCACATTCTCCAAGATAGATCACATACTGGGACACAAAGCAGCCCTCAATAAATAAAAGAATTGAGATCATACCATGCCCACTTTTAGATCACAATGCTATGAAACTTGAAATCAATCACAGGAAGAAGTCTGGAAAACCTTCAAAAACATGGACGTTAAAGAACACTCTACTAAAGAGTGAATGGGCCAATCAGGCAATAAGAGAAGAAATTTAGAATATATGGAAACAAATGAAAGTGAAAACACAACAATCCAAGCCCTAGGGGATGCGGGGAAAGCAGTCCTAAGAGGAAAGTACATTGCAGTCCAGGCCTATTTCAAGAGATTAGAAAAAGTGCAAGTACAAAACCTAACAGTGCACCTAAAGGAACTACACGAAGAGCAACACCAACACCCCAAACCCAATAGAAGAAGAGAATTACAAAAATCAGAGCAGTGATAAACAATATATAAACCAAAAAAACCTGTTGAACAGATCAATGAAACCAAGAGTTGGGTTTTTGAAAAAATAAAATTGACAAACCTCTAGCCAGGCTTCTCAAAAAGAAAAGAGAGAGTACGCAAATAGACAAAATCATGAATGAAAATGGACTTATTACAACCAACCTCTCATATATACAAGCAATTATCAGGCAATACAATGAAAAAGTATATGCCAACAACTAGAGAACTTAGAAGAAATGGACAAGTTCATAAGCACACACTCATTATAAAATTCACACGGAAAGAGATAGAACATCTGAACAGACCCATAACTAGTGAAGAAATTGAATCAGTTATCAAAAATCTCCCAACAAATAAGAGCCCTGGACCTGATGGCTTCCTTGGGGAATTCTGCCAGACATATAAAATAGAATTAATCCCGATTTTTCTCAAGCTATTCCAAAATATAGAAATCGAAGGAAAACTCCCGGACCCATTTTATGAAGCCAGCATCACTCTGATTCCCAAGCCACAAAGAGTCCCAGCAAAAAAAAGACAACTATAGACCAATATCCTTGATGAATATGGATGCAAAAATTCTCAACAAGATACTTGAAATTGAATCCAACACACATAAAAAGAATTATCCACTATGATCGAGTAGGATTAATTCCTGAGTTACAGGGCTGGTTCAATATTCGCAAATCAATCAATGTGATACATCACATCAACAAATAAGAGAGGGACAAGATGTTGGAAAAGTTGGGAGCTCCGTGCATTGCACTCGCCCCCATATCTCAGATGGAAAAGATCTGAAGCCATAGGAAACTTACAGAACCCAAGAGATTGGGAGAAAAAGGACGCAGAATTCACTGAGAAAGCCATCTAACGTGAGTGCAAACTGGGGAAGATAAAATTGGGCGGGGATCTGAGGCTGGAGGGATGGGGACGATCCCCATCTGCGGGGAGTGAGAGGGGAAAAAGAGAGAGTCTGAAACTACTCAAGATTCGGTCCCTGTCACCTGGAAACAAAAACCTCCACTCAGGGCACAAAAGGACCGTGCATGCCAAATCCCTGCCCACCAGGTTCCTGCACTCCAACTCGTCCCAGAAGGGCTACTGGTGCGCACCGCTCCTTTGTATTCCTGGCTCATCTGGATCCCTGGAGGAACCGCACGCATACCTCCGCAATCCTAGCTGGCTGGAACTCTAGAGGGAAGGTGAAGAGCTTAAAACTGGGAGATTTGCCTGTGTGTTCGTGTTTCAGGTGACAAGACACAGAGGGACCTGGCTTCCCTTGTTTCCCTTTCTCCAGCGGGCCAGACGCGCCCTGCAGGCAAACCCCCACCCAAGCTCGCCAACCTGACCTGGAGGAATGGGAGCAGCGGCTTCTGGCTCCATCCCCAGGGCTAGGCAAGAGGCTTGGAATTGGCCTGAGGGGATCGCCTGTGAGGTTATGACTATAGCAATTTCAGTCGGGCGCGCAGACTAGGACTTGGAAACTAGGCCTGGCCTGGGTTAAAGAGCGCGACCCACCCGGCATGGGGAGTTTACACACCCAAAAAACTGAGGTCAGCGCTTGGTTCAAGAAGGCACTGGTGCACCCTACTCTCCTCCCCACAACCACTAAGGCAGAACTTCCGCCTGACACATTGTATCACACCACGTCCATGCTTGCTAGAGAGCTCCCCTCCTCCCTTTTTTTTTCTCTCGCGCTTTTTTATTCTTTTTTCTTTTTCTTTTCCTCTTTTTCCAGGAACACTGACCTGATTAACTCTGGTCACCGGGTTGCTTAAACAGTCACATCTAGTCCGTCCTGTAGATGTAAATTCTACACATACTGACTTTTTCATCTCTTTCTCTCTGGAGTTATTAGACTATATACTTTCTCTGGATGGATAACACCAGCATCCTTCTCTCACCTCTCCCACCATATTCCACCCTTTAGCTCTTTGAACAAAGCTTCTTATCCGTTCTGTCTGTTCATTCTATTTCCAATTTTGCCTCATCCCCGCCCTGTCTTCTCTCTCTTTCTCTATGCTCTTCAACCAGCACTGCATACACCTGGCTATTTAACTGTTTTTGGGAAATCCGGTTATATGCTCTAAACCATTCTTTGTCCATCAGTTTTCTTCTTTTTTCCTTTTCTATTCTTCTTTTTGACCTTTTTATGTATTTTTTATTTTCTATTATCGCCCTCCCTCCTCCATCTTTTCTCTTAACTTTTTCATTTTCCCTTTCGGTTTGCATGTTAGTTGCATTTGTCTGTGCGTTTCTGTGCCCCTGTTCCCTGTGGGTTTGTCTGTCTGTTTTCTACTCCAAGGCTACCTCAAGAAACAAGCCAAAGAAAACATGATGGAGAGTCCCAAATACACTACGAGTAGGAAAATAAAATAACCAAGGTCCCAACAAGACAGACCAAGAGATACCATTCAAAAAACACTCTCTGAATGGATAGTCCCTAGGCAGTCAAAGAGTCTTCTTGGATACAGCAGCGCTCACAGTTTCAGAGAGCATAACAAGTCTTTAAAACTCACAAGAGCCTGAGAGCTAACTAAAATGACGAAAGAGCTCTCCTCCAAAGAAATTCCAAGAGGAATTGACAGCTAATAAACTGCTCAAAACAGATATAATCAGCATAACTGAACAAGATTTTAGAATGATAATCATAAAATGAATAGCTGGGGTGGAAAAAAGCAGAGGGGACATCAAATAAACTATGGCTACAGAGAAAATGGAGAATAAAAATAAGCATGATGAATTAAAAAATGTGATAAATGAGATACATAATAAGTTAGAGGCCTCCAATGCACAGATTGAAGAGGCAGAAAGGAGAATAAGTGATTTAGAAGACACCATTCTAGAAAAACAAGAAGCTGACAAAAAAAGAGACAAACTGATCCAGGAACAGGAAAGAAAATTCGAGAGCTCAGCGATACGGACAAACGCAACAACATCCCAGATGTTGGATGTATCGTAGGAATCACAGAAGAGGAAGAGAGAGGGAAAGGTGCTGAAGGAGTCCTGGAACAAATTATAGCTGAGAACTTCCCCAATCTGCGGAAGGAAGTAAATATTGAAATACAAGAGGCTCAGAGGACTCCCCTCAGAGGTAGTTTGAATCGATCTTCGGCACGGCATATCATAATAAAAATGGAAAAATTCAAGGACAAAGAGAGAATTTTGAAAGCACCTAAGGAGAAAAGGGCCCTAGCATACAAATGATAACCTATTAGAGTGGTGATAGACCTATCTACTGAAACTTGGCACGCCAGAAAGGAATGACAGGAGATCTTCAATGTGTTGAACGTAAAAAATTATGCAGCCAAGAATTCTCTACCCAGCAAGCCTGTCATTCAAAATATAAGGAGAGATAAAAATCTTTCCTAATAAACAGAAATTGGCAGAATTTGTCACCACTAAGCCAGCCCCACAAGAAATCTTGAGGGGGACGCTCTGAAGGAAATGTTGCAAGGAACAAAGATATCAGAGACACCACCATAAACATGAACCCTACAAAGGATACAAAGACTCTAAACCCACATATTTCAATAATAACACTGAATGTAAATGGGCTGAATGCTCCAATCAAAAGACATAGGGTAGCAGAATGGATAAAAAATCAAAATCCATCTATATGCTGTCTACAAGAAACTCATTTTAGACTGGAAAATACCTCAGATTAAAAGTAAGGGGATGGAATTTATATACTGTTTGAATTTTGTCATGTGTATGTACTAATCTACTTCTTAGAATATTTTTGGCAAAGTGTGTGTGATTTAGTTATTCTCTGAAATTTAGTTAATGGGAATAAACTTTCATATTCTGAAACACACAAAAAAAATAAATAAAAGTAAGCGGATGGAGAAATATATATCATGCTACTGGAAATCAAAAGAGAGCCAGAGCAGCTATACTTAAATCAGACAAACTGGACTTTAAACTAAAGACAATAACAAGAGATGAAGAAGGGCATTACATAATAATTACAGGGTCCGTCCATCAAGAATAACTATCATAAATGTCTACGCACCGAATATGGGAGCACCTAAATATCTAAAACAATTAATCACAAACAGAAACAAGTTTATAGATAAGAATGTGCTAGCATTCTTATGCTATAGCAGGGGACTTTAATACGCCACTTACAGCAATGGATAGGTCAACCAGACAGAAAATCACTAAAAAAATAATGGACTTGAAAGACACATTGGACCAGATGGATCTGACAGGTATATTTAGAACTTTACATCCTGAGGCCAGGGAATTCACTTTCTTCTCAAGTGCGCATGGCACATTCTCCAAGATCGATCACATAATGGGACATAAAGCAGCCTTCAATAAAAAAAAAAAACAAAAAAGAACTGAGATCATATCATGAACACTCTCAGATCATAATGCTTTGAAACTTGAAATCAATCATAGGAAGAAGTCTGGAAAACCTCCACAAACATGGAGGTTAAAGAACACCCTACTAAAGAATGAATGGGCCAATCAGGCAATTAGAGAGGAAATTTAAAAATATATGGAAACAAATGAAAATGAAAACACAGCAATCCAAACTCTATGGGATACGGCAAAGGCAGTCCTAAGAGAAAGTACATTGCACTCCAGGCCTATTTCAAGAAATTAGAAAAAGTAGAAGTACAAAACCTAACAGCTCATCTAAAGGAACTAGAGGCAGAGAAACAAGAACGCCCTAAACCCAGTAGAAGAGAAATAGTAAAAATCAGAGCAGAAATAAACAATATAGAGACCAAAGAAACAATTGAACAGAACAATGAAACCAAGAGTTGTTTTTTTTTTGAAAAAATAAACAAATTGACAAACCTCTAGCCAGGCTTCTCAAAAAAAAAGAAACAGCACCCAAATAGACAAAATCATGAATGAAAATGGATTTATGACAACCAACCCCTCAGAAATACAAGCAATTATCAGGGAATACTATGAAAAATTATATGCCAACAAATTGGACAACTTAGAAGAAATGGACAAATTCCTAAACACACACTCACTACCAAAATTCACACGGGAAGAAATAGAAAACCTGAACAGACCCATAGCGAGTGATGAAATAGAATCGGTTATCAAAAATCTCCCAACAAACAAGAGCCCTGGGCCTGATGGCTTCCCTGGGGAATTCTTCCATACATTTAAAACGGAATTAATCCCAATTTTTCTCAAGCTATTCCAAAAAATAGAAAGCGAAGGAAAACTCCCGGACTCATTTTATGAAGCCAGAATCACTCTGATTCCCAAGCCAGACAGAGATCTAGCAAAAAAAGAGAACTACAGGCCAATATCCTTGATGAATACAAATGCAAAAATCCTCAACAAGATCCTTGCAAATCGAATCCAGCAGCACATAAAAAGAATCATCCACCAAGATCAAGTGGGATTCATTCCTGGGTTACAGGGCTGGTTCAATATTCGCAGATCAATCAGTGGGATACATCACATCAACAAAAGAAAAGATAAAAACCATATGATCCTGTCAATAGATGCAGAAAAAGCATTTGACAAAATACAGCATCCTTCTTAATAAAGACTCTAGAGAAAGTCGGGATAGAAGGAACTTTCTTAAACATCAAAAAGCCATCGATGAGAAACCTTCAGCCAACATCATCCCCAACGGGGAATAACTTAGAGCTTTCCCTCTGAGATCAGGAACACAACAGGGATGTCTACTCTCACCACTATTGCTTACAATAGTGCTGGAGTCCTAACATCAGCTATCAGACAACAAAAGGAAATAAAAGGCATCAGAGTTGGCAAAGAGGAAGTCAAACTTTCACTCTTCGCAGACGACATGATACTCTACATAGAAAACCCAGAAGACTCCACCAGAAGCCTACTAGAACTGATCCAAGAATTCAGCCAAGTTGCAGGGTACAAAATCAACGTACACAAATCGTTTGCCGTTTTATACACCAATAATGAAGCAACAGAAAGAGAAATCAAGAAACGGAATCCATTCACAATTGCTCAAGAAACCCAAAGTACCTAGGAATTAACCTAACCAAGGATATAAGAGATCTGTATGATGAAAACTATAGAAAACTTATGAAGGAAATTGGAGAAGACACAAAGAAATGGAAAACCATTCCATGCTCATGGACAGGAAGAATAAATGTAGTTAAAATGTCATTACTACCCAAAGCAATCTATATTTTTAATCCAATCCCTATTAAAATTGCACCAGCATACTTCTCAAAACTAGAACAAACTATCCTAAAATTTGTATGGAACCACAAAAGACCCTGAATCATCAGAGTAATAATGAAAAATAAAACCGAAACGGGAGGTATCACCATCCCAGACTTTAGCCTCTACTACAAAGCTGTCATCATCATGATGGCACAAAAATAGACACATAGACCAATGGAATAGAATTGAGAACTCAGAGCTGGACTCAAAGGTATACAGCCAACTAATCTTTGAGAAAGAGTAAAGAATATCTAATGGAAAAAACAGCCTTTTTAACAGATGGTGTTGGGAGAACTGGACAGCAACATACAGAAGAATGAAACTAGATCATTTTCTCACACCATGCACAAAAATAAACTCAAAATGAATAAAGGACATGAACATGAGACAGGAAACCATCAAAACCCTAGGGTAGAAAGGAGGAAACAACCTTCTTGATATCCACCACAGCAATGTCTTACCTGATACATCCCCAAAAGCAAGGGAATCAAGAGCAAAAATAAACTATTAGGACCTCATCAAGGTGAAAAGCTTCTGCACAGTAAAGGAAGCAACCCACAAAACTAATAGGCAACCAAAGGAATGGGAAAAGATAGTTGCAAATGACATATCTGATAAAAGGTTAATATCAAAAATCTATAAGGAACTCACCAAACTCCACACCCGAAAAACAAACAACACCATGAAGAAATAGGTAGAAGATATGAACAGACACTTCTCCAAAGAGAACATCCAGATGGCCAACACACACATGAAACGATGCTCAGCATCCCTCCTCATCAGGGAAATACAAATCAATTCACCATGAGATACCACCTCACAACAGCCAGAGTGGCTAAAATGAGCAAATCAGAGGACTCCAGATGATGGTGAGGATGTGGAGAAACGGGCACCCTCCTACACTGTTGGTAGGATTGTAAGCTGGTACGCCCCTCTGAAAACAGTGTGGAGGTTCCTCAAAAAATTCACAATAGAACTTCCCTATGACCCAGCAATAGCACTGCTAGGAATTTACCCAAGGGATACAGAAATGCTGATGCATATAAGCACATGGACCCCAATGTTCATAGCAGCACTCTCAGCAATGGCTAAAACATGGAAAGAGCCTAAGTGTCCATCCACGGACGAATGGATCAAGAAGATATGGTTTATGTATACAACGGAATACTACTTGGCAACGAGGAAGAATGAAATCTTGCCATGTGTAGCAACATGGATGGATCTTGAGGGTCTTATGCTGAGCGAAATATGTCAGGCAGAGAAGGACATATACCGTATGTTTGCACGTACAGGAGGATTAGGAGGAACTTAACGGAGGACCATGGAGGTGAAGAAGGGGGAAATGGTGGGGGAGAGGGAGATAGGCAAACCATGAGAGACTCTTGAATGCTGAGAACAAACTGAGGACTCATGGGTGCGGAAGGGGGAGATGGGCATGGAGGAGGGTACTTGTAGGGATAAACACTGAGTGTTATTTGGAAACCAAGTTGACAATAAACTATTTGTAAAAAAAAAAAAGAAGTAGATAAAACCATATGATCGTGTCAATAGATGCAGAAAAAGAATTTGACAAAATACAGCATCCCTTCTTAATAAAGACACTCGAGAAAGTCAGGATAGAAGGAACTTACTTAAACAACGTAAAAGCCATCTATGATAAGCTCTCAGGTAACATCATCCTCAATGGGGGAAAAACAGATCTTTCCCCCTGAGATCAGGATCACAACAGGGATGTCCATTGTCACCACTACTGCTTAACATTGTGATGAAAGTCCTAGCATCAGCAATCAGACAACAAAAGAAAATAAAAAGCTTCAGAATTGGCAAAGAAGAAGACAAACTCTCACTTTTCGCAGATAAGGTGATACTCTACATAAACCTGAAAGACTCCACCATAAGCATACTAGAACTGATCCACGAATTCAGCAATATTGCAGTGTACGAAATCACCGTACAGAAGTCGGTTGCATTTTTATACACCAACAATGAAGCAACAGAAAGAGAAATCAAGAAACTGATCCCATTCACAATTGTACAAAAAAATCATAAAATACCTTGGAATAAACTTTTTTTTTTTTTTTTACAAATAGTTTATTGTCAAATTAGTTTCCACATAACACCCAGTGCTCATCCCCACAAGTGTCCTCCTCCATGCCCATCCCCTCCCCCCACATCCATCAGTCCTCAGTTTTTGTCAGCATTCAAGAGTCTCTCATGGTTTGCCTCTCTCCCTTTTCCCCACCATTTCCGCCCTTCTTCTCCCCCTTGGTCCTCTGTTAAGTTCCTCCTAATCCTCCTATACGTGCACACATATGATATTTGTCCTTCTCTGCCTGACTTATTTCGCTCAGCATAACACCCTCAAGGTCCATCCATGTTGCTACACATGGCCAGATTTCATTGTTTCTCATTGCCATGTAGTATTCCATGGTATAGATAAACCATATCTTCTTGATCCATTCATCTGTTGATGGACACTTAGGCTCTTTCCAGGCTTTAGCTATTGTGGAGAGTGCTGCTATGAACATTGGGGTACATGTGCTCCTATGCTACAACATTTCTGTATCCCTTGGGTAAATTCCTAGCAGTGCTATTGCTGGGTCATAGGGGAGTTCTATTGTCAGTTTCCTTAGGAACCTCCACACTGTTTTCCAGAGGGGCTGTACCAGTTTACATTCCCACCAACAGTGTAGGAGGGTGCCCGTTTCTCCACATCCTCGCCAGCATCTAGAGTTCTCTGATTGGCTCATTTTAGCCACTCTGACTGGCGTGAGGTGGTATCTCAGTGTGGTTTTGATTTGTATTTCCCTGATGAGGAGCGATGCTGAGCATCGTTTCATGTGTCTGTTGGCCATCTGGATGTCCTCTTGGAGAAGTGTCTGTTCATATCTTCTGCCCATTTCTTCACTGGGTTGTTTGTTTTTCGGGCGTGTAGTTTGGTGAGTTCCCTGTAGATTCTGGATATCAACCCTTTATCTGATATGTCATTTGCAACTATCTTTTCCCATTCCGTTGGTTGCCTATTAATTTTCTGGGTTGTTTCCTTGGCTGTGCAGAAGCTTTTAATCTTGAGGAGGTCCCAACAGTTTATTTTTGCTCTTGATTCCCTTGCTTTTGGGGATGTGTCAAGCAAGAAGTTGCTGCGGTGGAGGTCAAGGAGGTTGTTTCCTGCTTTCTCCTCTAGGGTGTTGATAGTTTCCTGTCTCACGTTCAGGTCCTTTATCCATTTTGAGTTTATTTTTGTGCATGGTGTGAGAAAATGATCTAGTTTCATTCTTCTGCATGTTGCTGTCCAGTTCTCCCAACACCATCTGTTAAAAAGGCTGTCTTTTTTCCATCGGATATTCTTTCCTGCTTTGTCAAAGATTAGTTGGCTGTATACTTTTGGGTCCACTTCTGAGTTCTCAATTCTGTTCCATTGGTCTATGTGTCTGTTTTTGTGCCAATACGATACTGTCTTGATGCTGACAGCTTTGTAGTAGAGGCTAAAGTCTGGGATGGTGATCCCTCCCGTTTTGCTTTTATTTTTCAGGATTACTTTGGCTATTCGGGGTCTTTTGTGGTTCCATACAAATTTTTGGATAGTTTGTTCTAGTTTGAGAAGTATGCTGGTGCAATTTTGATTGGAATTGCATTGAATGTGTAGAGTGCTTTAGGTAGTAATGACATCTTAACTATATTTATTCTTCCTATCCATGAGCATGGAATGTTTTTCCATTTCTTTGTGTCTTCTTCAATTTCCTTCATAAGTTTTCTATAGTTTTCATCATACAGATCTCTTGTATCCTTGGTTAGGTTTATTCCTAGGTATTTTATGGTTTTTGTGCAATTGTGAATGGGATCAGTTTCTTGATGTCTCTTTCTGTTGCTTCATTGTTGGTGTATAAAAATGCAACCAATTTCTGTACGTTGATTTTGTACCCTGCAACTTGGCTGAATTCTTGGATCAGTTCTAGTAGGCTTCTGGTGGAGTCTGTCGGGTTTTCTATGTAGAGTATCATGTCATCTGCGAAGAGGAAAGTTTGACTTCCTCTTTGCCAATTCTGATGCCTTTGATTTCCTTTTGTTGTCTGATGGCTGATGCTAGGACTTCCAGCACTATGTTAAACAACAGTGGTGAGAGTGGACATCCCTGTCGTGTTCCTGATCTCAGGGGGAAAGCTCTCAGTTTTTCCCCGTTGAGGATGATGTTAGCTGAAGGCTTCTCATAGATGGCTTTGATGATGTTTAAGTAGGTTCCTTCTATCCCAACTTTCTCGAGAGTCTTTATTAAGAAGGGATGCTGTATTTTGTCAAATGCTTTTTCTGCATCTATTGACAGGATCATATGGTTTTTATCTTTTCTTTTATTGATATGATGTATCACATTGATTGATTTGCGAATGTTGAACCAGCCCTGTAACCAAGGAATGAATCCCACTTGATGGTGGTGGATGATTCTTTTTATGTGCTGCTGGATTCGATTTGCAAGGATCTTGTTGAGAATTTTTGCATCCGTATTCATCAAGGATATTGGCCTGTAGTTCTCTTTTTTTGCTGGATCTCTGTCTGGCTTGGGAATCAGTGTGATGCTGGCTTCATAAAATGAATCCGGGAGTTTTCCTTCGCTTTCTATTTTTTGGAATAACTTGAGAAGAATTGGGATTAATTCTGTTTAAATGTCTGGTAGAATTCCCCAGGGAAGCCATCCGGTCCAGGGCTCTTATTTGTTGGGAGATTTTTGATCACTGATTCAATTTCTTCACTTGTTATGGGTCTGTTCAGGTTTTCTATTTCTTCCCGTGTGAATTTTGGTAGTGAGTGTGTGTTTAGGAATTTATCCATTTCTTCTAAGTTGTCCAATTTGTTGGCATATAATTTTTCATAGTATTCCCTGATAATTGCTTGTATTTCTGAGGGGTTGGTTGTAATAAGTCCATTTTCATTCATAATTTTTTCTATTTGGGTGCTCACTCTTTTCTTTTGGATAAGTCTGGCTAGAGGTTTGTCAATTTTGTTTACCTTTTCAAAAAACCAACTCTTGGTTTCATTGATCTGTTCAATTGTTTCTTTGGTCTCTATGTTGTTTATTTCTGCTCTAATTTTTACTATTTCTCTTCTTCTACTGGGTTTAGGGCGTTCTTGTTGCTCTGCTTCTAGTTCCTTTAGGTGAGCTGTTAGATTTTGGACTTGCGCTTTTTCTAATCTCTTCAAATAGGCCTGGAGAGCAATGTACTTTCCTCTTAGGACTGCCTTTGCCGCATCCCATAGATTTTGAATTGTTGTGTTTTCATTTTCATTTGTTTCCATATATTTTTTAATTTCATCTCTAATTGCCTGATTGGCCCATTCATTCTTTAGAAGGGTGTTCTTTAACCTCCATGTTTTTGGAAGTTTTCCAGACTTCTTCCTGTAATTGATTTCAAGTTTCAAAGCATTGTGATCTGACAGTGTGCATGGTATGGTCTCTATTCTTTTATATTTATTGAGGGCTGCTTTATGTCCCAGTATGTGATCTATCTTGGAGAATGTGCCATGCGCACTTGAGAAGAAAGTAAATTCCCTGGCCTCAGGATGTAAAGTTCTAAATATATCCGTCAGGTCCATCTAGTCCAATGTATCTTTCAAGTCCATTATTTCTTTAGTGATTTTCTGTCTGGTTTACCTATCCATTGCTGTAAGCGGAGTATTAAAGTCCCCTGCTATTAGCACATTCTTATCTAGAAACTTGTTTCTGTTTGTGATTAATTGTTTTAGATATTTAGGTGCTCCCATATTCGGTGCGTAGACATTTATGATTGTTAGTTCTTCCTGATGGATGGACCCTGTAATTATTATGTAGTGCCCTTCTTCATCTCTTGTGATTGTCTTTAATTTAAAGTCCAGTTTGTCTGATAGAAGTATCGCTACTCCGGCTTTCTTTTGATTTCCTGTAGCATGATATATATTTCTCCATCCCCTTACTTTTAATCTGAACGTATCTTCCCGTCTAAAATGAGTTTCTTGTAGACAGCATATAGATGGATTTTGTTTTTTAATCCATTCTGCTACCCTATGTCTTTTGATTGGAGCATTCAGCCATTTACATTCAGTGTTATTATTGAAATATGTGGGTTTAGAGTCTTTGTATCTTTTGTAGGGTTCATGTTTGTGGTGGTGTCTCTGGAATCTTTCTTCCTTGCAACCTTTCCTTCAGAGCATGCCCCTCAGGATTTCTTGTAGGGCTGGCTTCTGGTGACAAATTCTTTCAATTTCTGTTTGTTTGGAAAGGTTTTTATCTCTCCTTCTATTTTGAAGGACAGGCTTGCTGGATAGAGGATTCTTGGCTGCATATTTTTACTGTTCATCACATTGAAGATCTCTTGCCATTCCTTTCTGGCCTGCCACGTTTCAGTAGATAGGTCTGTCACCACTCTGATGGGTTTCCTTTTGTATGTGAGGGCCCTTTTCTCCCTAGCTGCTTTCAAAATTCTCTTTGTCCTTGTATTTTGCCATTTTTACGATGATATGTCATGCAGAAGATCGATTCAAGTTACGTCTGAGAGGAGTCCTCTGAGCCTCTTGTATTTCCACATTGACTTCCTTCCCCAGGTCGGGGAAGTTCTCTGCTATAATTTGTTCCAGGAGTCCTTCAGCACCTTTCCCTCTCTCTTCCTCTTCTGGGATTCCTATGATACGGATATTGTTGCGTTTGACTGTGTCGCTGAGCTCTCGAATTCTTCTTTCCTGTTCCTGGATCAGTTTGTCTCTTTTTTTGTCAGCTTCTTGTTTTTCTATCATGGTGTCTTCTAGATTACTTATTCTCCTTTCTGCCTCTTCAATCCGTGCATTGGAGGCCTCTAATTTATTATGTATCTCATTTATCACATTTTTAAATTCTTCATGCCTGTTTTTATTTTCCATTCTGTCTGTAGCCATAGTTTCTTTGATGTCCCCTATGTTTTTTTTCAAGCCCTGCTATTAATTTCACCATTATTATTCTAAAATCTTGTTCACTTATGCTGCTGATATCTGCTTTGAGCAGTTCATTAGCTGTCATTTCTTCTTGGAGTTTCTTTGGAGGAGAGCTCTTTCGTTTCGTCATTTTAGTTAGCTTTCCGGCTCTTGTTGGTTTTAAAGATCTGTTATGCTCTCTGTTTCTATGAGCACTGCTATATCCAAGAAACTCTTTGACTTTCCAGGGCCTATCCTTTCAGAGATTGTTTTTTGAATGGTATCCCTTGGTGTCTCTTGTTGGGACCTTAGTTATTTTATTTTCCTATTCGTATTGATATTTGGGACTCTCCACCTTGTGTACTCTAGCTTGTTTCTTGAGGTAGCCCTGGAAAAGAAAACAGACAGACAAACACACAGGGAGCAGGAGCACACATACGCACAGGCTAATTCAACTAACATGCAAAGTGAGAGGGAAAACGAAAAAGTTAATAGAAAAGATGGAAGAGGGAGGGCGAATAGGGAGCATAAAATACATAAAAGGGTCAAAAAGGGGAAAAGAAAAGGAAAAAGAAGAAAACCGATGGACAAAGAACGGTTTAAAGCATATACCTGGATTTCCCAGCTACAGTTAAATAGCCGTGTGTATGCAGTGCTGGTTGAAGAGCATAGAGAAAAAGAGAGAAGGCAGGGTGAGACAAGGCAGATTTCGAAATAGAATGAACAGGCAGAAGGGATAAGAAACTTTTTTCAAATAGGTAAAGGGTAGAATATGGTTGGATAGGTGAGAGAAGGATGCTGGAATTATCCAGAGAAACTATATAGTCTAATTACTCCTGTGAGAAATAGCTGAAAAAGTCGGTAGGTGTAGAATTTACAATTACAGAATGGACTTGTGATTGTTTAAGCAAGCTGGCGACCAGAGTTAATCAGGTCAGTGTTTTGGGGGAAAAAGCGAGAAAAGAGAAAGAAGAAGAAAAAAAGAGAAAAGAAAGGGGGAAAAAGAAAGAAGAAAAAAAAAAGGGAAAAAGAAAAAAAAAAAGGGAGGAGGGCACCTCTCAGGCAGGGATGGGCGTGGCGTGATCCGATGCCTCAGGCGGGGGTTCTGCCTTGGTGATTGTGGGGAGGAGAGTGACGGTGCTCCAGTCCCTTCTTGAACCCCGCGCTGCAGCTCGCTTTTTTTTTTTGGCGTGTCAACTCTCCGTTCCGGGGACGCAGCCGAAGTTGGTTGCACTCTTCAACCCAGGCCAGTTCCAATCTCCAAATCCCAGCCCGCGCCCCGCTGAAGTTGCCTTAGACACAGCTTCCCAGACAACCCCCTCGGGCTATTCCAGGCTCCCTACTGAGCTCTGGGGGCGGAGTCAGGATCGCTGCTTCCTTCTCTGGGTCGGGCTGGTGCGCATGCGCGGGGGCTTGCCTGCCAGGTCCGTGTAGCCTGAGCCCGCTGGAGTGAGGAAAACCGGGTCTCTCTATGGCTCGTCACCTGGAACACGAACTCACAGGCAAATTTCCCAGTTTTTAGCTCTTTGCCTTCCCTCTCGAGTTCCAGCCAGCCAGGAGCGCGGACGCCCGGTGTCTGCGCGTCTCCTTCAGGGGTCCCAGCCGCGCTGGAGCTACAATGGCGGCAGGCGCGCCGCCGCTGGAGTGAGGAAAACCGGGTCTCTCTATGGCTCGTCACCCGAAACACGAACTCACAGGCAAATTTCCCAGTTTTTAGCTCTTTGCCTTCCCTCTCGAGCTCCAGCCAGCCACGAGCGCGGATACCCGGTGTCTGCGCGTCTCTTTCAGGGGTCCCAGCTGCCCTGGAGCTACAATGGCGGCAGGAGCGCCCGCGCCGCTTTAAAAACCAACCTCCAGGAGCGGCACAAAGAAGCAGTTTGTGTGCTCAGCCTCCCCCAGGATCAGTTGTCGCAAGGGGACCTGGTGTGCAGGTATTTGGCAAGTACGGTCTTTCTATGCACTGAGCAGAGATTTTTCTGTCTCGGACTCTCTCCTTTTCCCCTCTCACTCCCCGTAGAGGGTAGAGGGGGATCGCCTCCCACCCTGGAGGCTCCGATCCCAGCCCGATTTTACCTTCCCGGTTCGCACTCACGTTAGAAGGCTTTCTCGGTGGATTCTGCGTCCTTTTTCTTCGAGTCTCTCAGGTTTTGTATGGTTTCCAATGGCTTCAGATCTTTTCTGTGTGATGTATGGGCGCAAGTGCAAGTACGGAGCTCCTTACTTCTCCGCCATCTTGCCTCTGTCCTACCTTGGAATAAACTTAACCAAAGATATTAGAGATCTTTATGATGAAAACTATAGAAAACTTATGAAGGAAATTGAAGAAGACACAAAGAAATGGAAAAACCTTCCATGCTCATGGATTGGAAAAATAAAGATCGTTAAAATGCCATTACTACCCAAAGCAATCTGCATATTCAATGCAATTCCAATCAAAATTGCACCAGCATTCTTCTCAAAGCTAGAAAGACTGTCCTAAAAATTGTAGGGAACCACAAAAGACCCTGAATAGCCAAAGTAATAAATGAAGAAGGAAACCAAAACGGGAGCTATCACCATCCCAGACTTTAGCCGCTACTACAAAGCTGTCATCATCAAGGCAGTATGTTATTGGCACAAAAACAGACACATAGACCAATGGAATAAAATAGAGAACTCAGATTTGGACCCACAAACATACGGGCAACTAATCTGAGACAAAGCAGGAAAGATTATCCAATGAAAAAAAAGACAGCCTCTTTAACAGATGGTGCTGGGAGAACTGGACAGCAATATGCAAAAGAATGAAACTAGTTCATGTTTCACACCATACACAAAAATAAACTCAAAATGGATGAGGGACCTGAATGTGAGACAGGAAACCATTAAAATCATAGAGGAAAATGCAGGAATCCATCTCCTTGACCTCAACTGCAGCAACTTCTTACTTGACACATCCCCAAAGGCAAGGGAATCAATAGCAAAAATGAACTATTGGGACTTCATCAAGATAAAAAGCTTCTGCATGGCAAAGGAAACAATCGACAAAACTAATAGGCAATTGACGGAATGGGAAAAGATAGTTGCAAATGACATATCAGGCAAAGGGCTAGTATCCAAAATTCAGAAGGAACTCACCAAACTCCACACTCTAAAGACAAGTAAGCTAGTGAAGAAATGGGCAGAAGATATGAACAGACGCTTCTCCAAAGAGGACATCAGATGGTCAACAGACACATGAAACGATGCTCAGCAAAAATCAAATCAAAACCCCACTGAGATACCACCTCACGCTGGTCAGAGTGGCTAAAATGAACAAATCAGGATAGTCTAGATGCTGGCGAGGATGTGGAGAAACGGGCACCCTCCTACACTGTTGGTGGGAATGTAAACTGGTGCAGCCCCTCTGGAAAACAGTGCGGAGGTTCCTCAAAAAATTCACAATAGAACTCCCCTATGACCGAGCAATAGCACTGCTAGGAATTTACCCAAGGGATACAGGAGTGCTGATGCATAGGGACACATATACCTCAATGTTCATAGCAGCACTCTCAACAATAGCCGAAACACGGAAAGAGCCTAAGTGTCCATCACCTGACAAATGGATCAAGAAGTGAGGTTTATCTATACAATGGAATACTACATGGCAATGAGATAGAGTGAAATCTGGCCGTTTGTAGCAAGATGGATGATATTTGAGGGTGTTATGTTGAGTGAAATAATTCAGGCAGAGAAGGACGGATACCATATGCTTGCAAGTATAGGATGATTAGGAGGAACTTAACAGAGGACCATCGAGGAGAAAAAGGGGAAAAAATAGTGGGGAAGACGGAAGGAGGCAAGCCATGAGAGACCCTTGAATGCTGCGACCAAACTGAGGGCTGAAGTTGGTGGGGGCGAGGGGAAGGGGGGTGATGGGCATGAAGGAAGGAAGTTGTGGGGATGAGCACTGGGTGTTTTATGGGACCCAACTTGACAATAAACTGAAAAAAAAAAGAAAAAAGAAAAGAAAAGAAAAGAAAGAAAAGAAAAGAAAAGAAAAGAATTCTATCCGTTTTACCAAATGGTCAGAGGAGACCATGCTCAAAAAGGGTTAAGAACGTCTGTCCAAAGTTCTCCAGCACTGATCACATATTAGCCCACAAAACCAGCCTCAACAATTTCAAAAAGATCAAAGTTATGCCATTTTTTCCCTTTTCTTTTTTCCTTTCCTTTTCTCTTCTTTTTTAAAATATATTTTATTTATAAGTAATCTCTCTACCCAAGCTCAGGCTGGAATCTAGAGTCACATAACCCGCTGACTGAACCTCCCCACATCATGCATCTTTTCTGAACAAAACACATGAAACTAGAAAAGAAGCACAAGAAAAAGTCTGAAAAGACCACAAATACATGGATGTTAAACAACATGCTACTAAACAGTGAAATGGGTCAATCAGGAAATCAAAGAACTAAAAAAAAGTACAGAGGAACAAATGAAAATGAGAACACTACAGTGCATAACCTTTGGTATATAGCAAAACTGTTTCTAAGAAGGAAGTTTATAGCAATACAGGCCTTATCTCCAGAAGCAAGACAAATCTCAAATAAACAACCTAACTGCACACCTAAAATATCTAGAAAAAGAACAACAAACAAAACCTAAAGCCAGCAGAATGCAGGAAATAATAAAGTAAATTAGAGCACCAATAAATGATATAAAAACTTAAAAAACCCTAGAACAGATCAATAAAACCAGGAGCTGATTCTTTGAAGAAATGAATACAATTGTTAAATCTCTTACCAGATTCATCAAAAAAGAAACATAGAGAGAGAGAAAGTACTCAAATAAAGAAAAATACAAATGAGAGAGGAGAAATAACAATTAACACCTAAGGCCAACAAACGATTATAACAGAATATTATGAAAAACTATATCCAACAAATTGGACAACCTGGAAGAAATGAATAAATTCCTAGAAACATATAAACTACAAAAATGGAAGCAGCAAGAAGTTGAAAATTTGAACAGACTGAGAACTAGCAAAGATGGAATCAGTAATCAAAACCCTCCCAGCAAACAAAAATCCAGGACCAGATGGCTTCATGAGCAAATTCTTTTTTTAAAAAATATTTTATTTATTTCTAGGAGAGAGAGATACAGCGTGAGCAGAGGAGGGTCAGAGAGAGAGGGAGTTGCAGACCGAAACAGGCTCCAGGCTCTGAACTGGCAGTCAGCACAGAGCCCGACGCGGGGCTCTAACCCACGAACCGCGAGATCATGACCTAAGCGAAAGTCGGACGTTTAACCGACTAAGCCACCCAGGCACCCCTCATGAGCAAATTCTACCAAACATTTAAGAAGAGTTAATACCTATTCTTCTCAAACTATCCAAAAAATGAAAAAGGAATGCTTCTTAATTAATTCTATGAGACTAGAATTTCCTGATACCAAAGCCTGGTAAAAACATGACTAAAAAAGAGAACTACAGGCCAACATCCTTGATGAACATAAATGCAAAAATTTTCAACAAAATACAAACAACACGTTTAAAATATCATTTCCCATGATCAAATAGGACTTATTACTGGTATGCAAGAGTGGTTCAATATTTACAAATCAATCAATGTGACACATCACATCAATAAGAGAAAGTATAAAAACCCTATAATCACTTCAATGTGAAAAAGCATTTGACAAGATAGAATTTGTCATGATGATTTTCATGATGGAAATAATCAACAAAGAAGGGTTAGAGGCAACATACTTCAATATAATAAATATCTTATATGAAGAAAAAAACACAGTTAACATCATCCTCAGTGGGGAAAAACTGAGAGTTTTCCCCTATAGTCAGATACAAAACAAATATGTCCACTCTCACCACTTCTATTCGACATAAACAGGAAGTCTTAGCCAAAGCAATCAAACAACCAAAAGAAATAAAAGGCATACAGATCAGCAAGGAGGAAGTAAAGCTTTTACTATTTATAGATGACAAAATAGTACATATAGAAAATCCTAAATACTCCCTCAAAAAAAATACTGAAACTGATAAATGAACTCAGTAAAGTTACAGGATACAAAATCAATGTACAGAAATCTGTTGCCTTTCTATACATTTATTAAGAAGGTGCATTTATAGTTTTCTAACTATAAAACATTGATAGAAGAAACTGAAGATTACACAAGACATTCAAAAGACCTTTCATGTACATTGGTTGGAAGAACAAAAATTGTTAAATGTCTATACTACCTAAAGAAATCCATGCATTTAATAATATCCCTATCAAAATATCAATAGCATTATTCACTTAACTAGAACAAACAATCCTAAAATTTATGTAGAACCACAAAAGACCCCGAGTAGCCAAAAGAATAATGAAAAAGAAAAGCAAAATGGTAACACAATTCCAGACTTCAAGTTATATTACAAAGCTGTAGTAATTAAAACAGTATACTGTTAGCACAAAATAGACAACTGGATCAATAGAACAGAACAGAAATCTGAGACATCCACAATTAATTAATTAATCAATTAATCCTTGACAAAGCAGGAAAAATTATCCAGTGGGAAAAAGACAGCCTTTTCAGCAAATGGTGTGGTATTGGGAAAACTGGACAGCTACTTGCAAAAGAATGAGACTGGACCACTTTCCTACATCATACACAAAATCAATGCAAAAGGAACAAGAACCCAAATGTGAGACCTAAAATTATAAAAATTCTAGAATAGAGCACAGGAAGCAATTGGTCTGACATCAGGCATAACAATATTTTTCTAAATATGTCTTCTGAGACAAGGGAAATAAAAGCAGAAATAAACTATTGGGCTACATCAAAATAAAAGACTTCTTTCTGCACAATGAAGAAAACTGTCAACAAAACTAAAAGGCAACCTGTGGAATGGGAGAAGATACTTGCAAATGATAAAGGGTTAATATCCAAAATGTATAAAGAACTGATAGAACTCAAAACCCCAAAAACAAATAATCCAATTTAAAAATGGACAGAAGGCATGAACAGACATTTCTCCAAAGAAGATGTACAGATGGCCACAGGCATATGAAAAAAATACTCAATATCACTCATCAGGGAAATACAAATCAAAACTACAATGAGATAACATCTCACACCTGTCAGAATGGTAAAATCAACAGCACAAGAAACAGCAGGTGTTGGCAAGGACATGGAGACAAAGAGGAACCCTCTTGCACTATTGGTGGGAATGGAAACTGGTACATCCACTGTCGTAAACAGTACAGCAGTTTCTCAAAAAGGGATGAGCACTGGGTGTTATGTGGAAACTAATTTGACAATAAACTATTTGTAAAAAAAAAAATTTTCCTTATGATCCAGTAATTAGGCTACTGGGTATTTACCCAAAAAATTCAAAAACGCTGATTCAGAGGTATACATGCACCTCTATGTTTATAGCAGGATTATTTACAATAGCCAAATTATGGAAGCAGCCACTATGTCTATTGATAGATGAATGAATAAAGAAATGGTATATATTGCTTAGCCACAAAAAACAATGAAATCTTGGGGGCACCTGAGTGGCTCAGTTGGTTAAACCTCCGACTTTAGCTCAGGTCATGATCTCACAGTTCGTGAGTTCAAGCCCCTCCTTGGGTTCTGGAGTCTGCTTCAGATTCTGTGTTTCCCCCTCCCTCTGACCCTCCCCTGCTCATGCTATGTCTCTCAAAAATAAATAAATATTTAAAATCTTAAAAA
>JAESUZ010004902.1:0-13610 GCA_017311185.1 Proteles cristata cristata
GCCTACATAGAGTCTAAGGGATATACTTGACTCTCAATTCATTAGACTCAACTACATACCCCACTGTGTTGATTACCCCTTCTTAGTCTTTCATCAGCTCATTTGTTCCTTTGTCCCTTCTTTAATCGTTATTCCTCATGTTCCTGTCCCCGACCCTCTTCATACGTTCTCTCGCATGCCTTTAGGGACACATAAGCACCAATGATTCCCATTGAAATGCCTCTAGTGTAGACTTCTCTGATAAACTGTAATTTCATACTCCAGATGCCCTTCTGAACAGATCTTTGTCGATGTTTGCCTCATAAGCACTTCCACCTCAACATGTTCAAATTTCACTTGATTTCTCTCAATCTTTTTTGTCTTGTATTCTCTATCTCTGTTAATAGTATTACCATCAGCATTCCATTTACTCTAGTCCTATTGAATCAGAATCTCTGGAGATGAATCCTCAGGAATCTGTTTTCGAACAAGTCCCATAGGTGATTTTGATGTACACTACTAACATTTAAGAATCTTTACAGTTCCCCATGCTGGAAACCTCAGAGTCATACCCTCCTCTGTTTACCACCCACATCTAGTTGGGAGCTGGATCTTACTGAGGTCATCTCCAAATGTCTAGAAAATGACCCTTGGGCCCTTCCCCACTACCACAGTTTTACTTCCCAATCTGTGCCTGGCACTCCTGAGGGAGCCCCCATGCTGTCTGCATCACCTCTGCCCTGTCTTTTGTATAATCACTGAATACTGATGTCTTTCAAAACCCAAATCTAAGAAAGCTGACTGTGCTATTTCTTAGCTTAAAAGCACTCAACAGCTTGATGGCATGGGAGCAGCTTTCAGACTTTGTAAGGTCATGGAACTCTTTCTTCAAATAAAACCATGCCAGGAAATCCAACTTATAGGACAGATAAAAGCAGAGCTGCTCTGTTTGAAGCATGGGTCGGCGCCACAGCCTTGGCCACTCAGCCTGCCTTGCTGTGTTTCCTAAGAAACCATTCCCAATGACATAGTTTGAAAAATACTCGATAAAGTCCAGATGCTTTATTTGGATACCACATTCCTCCCTGGCTGGCACCCTCCTTCCTCTCACCTCTCCACCATTAACTCGGACCCCAGCCCTGGGATTATTCATTATTCCCTGGACTAGTTGTGTGTTCTCGTGACTTTTCATATTTACTGTCTTTATATCCTTTACACTCGCCTCTTCCTAATTGTTCTTTTCTTTGGGTTCTCAGAGCCGAGTTGGCATTTCTAAGACTGTTGTTGTTGTTGTTTTTTATGTTTATGTCTGTCTCCACTAGAAAATAGAAAACTCCCGGGGCGCCTGGGTGGCTTAGTCGGTTAAGCGTCCGACTTTCGCTTAGGTCATGATCTCGCGGTTCGTGGGTTCGATCCCCACGTCTGGCTCTGTGCTGACTGCCAGCTCAGAGCCTGGAGCCTGTTTCAGTCTGTGACTCCCTCTCTCTCTGACCCTCCCCTGCTCACGCTGTCTCTCTCTCTCTCCTAGAAATAAATAAAACATTTTAAAAAATTAAAAAAAAAGAAAAGAAAATAGAAAACCCCTTGGGATACAGCCCATGCTTTCTTCATCTGGGTAGCCCCTAGATCCAGCACTGTTTCTGACACGTGGTTTTACACATGCTTATTGTGACCCATTCTGTCTGTTCCTAGGTTTTATTGTTTTCCAGATTGAACATGCCTTAATGAATTAAACATTACCTTAAAAAAATGAATGCATTAACCTCAGAGCTATATGACTCCACTACTGAAATGTTTTCCTGTTCACTTTCCAAGTGTAATAATCCATGGATATATGCATTGTGTATCATGGCATATGGTGCTAAGCTAATACTGGCACAGTGTATCTTTGGCAGCAATGACATTTGCTGTATTTTTTTACGGAGAGTGTGTGTAATATGGATGCATTGTAGAAATGTGGAATTAAAGACAGTTATAAAGAGGAAATTAAAATATAGCCATAATGTAATGCCCCAGGGATAGACCTATTATTTTGCCTTATTTATTTCCATCCTTTCTTCTGTAATATTGAGGTGTGTATGTATTTCCTTTAAAATTGGAACTATAGGTGTGCCTGGGTAGCTCAGGCTTAGGTTAAGCGCCGACTCGGCTCAGGTCATGATGTCACAGTTTTTGAGTTCAATCCCCATGTCGGGCTCTGTGCTGACAAGTCAGAGCCTGGAGCCCACTTTGGATCCCGTGTCTCTCTCTCTCTCTCTCTCTCTCTGCCCCTCCTCTGTTTGTGCTATGTCTCCCTCTCTCTATGCCCCCCTCTGCTTGTGCTCTGTCTCTCTGTCTCTCTCTCAACAATAAAATAAACATTAAAAAATTTAAAAAATACAATTAGAGCCATAGTGTATAAGTAGTTTTATATCCTGATTTTTTTCACTTCATATTTTGAGCCTTCTATCATGTCATGATATATGAGAATCCTACTAATAAAAACTGTGGACTTTCTAAGCAATTTCCAAGAAATTTGTAAATTCTTTTAATGTTTTTTTTTTTTTTTTTGAGAGAGAGAGAGAGAGAGAGTGCGTGCGTGCATGCATGCATGCATGAATGGGGGAGGGGCAGAAAGAGAAGGAGACACAGATTCCCAAGTAGGCTTCAGGCTCTGAGCTGTCATCCCAGAGCCCAGTGCGGGGCTCAGACTCCCGAACCACAAGATCATGACCTAAACCAGAGTTGGATGCTTAACTAACTGAGCCACCCAGATGCCCCTGAAATTTGTGAATTCTTGATGGAAAGTCTAGGAAGCTAGAGAGACAGACCTGTGGGTATTTTGTAAATCAAAGGGAATGGAGGAACATTTTGACTCATCTTTCTTAACGATATATTGCTTACCTTTAGTGTAAAGGCAGAATGGGTGGAGGCATCTAAAATTTTTTGAGCATCCGTTATGTTCCAGACATTGTGTTTCATATACGTTTCACATTTTATGTATATTTTTATTGCATTTATATACATTTTATATATACTTTATATACATTCATTTGAATATTCACAACAACCAAGGAAGTGGATGTTAATATTCCCATTCTGCAGATGAATAAATTGAAATGCAGGGTATGAACCTGCCTTTGATTGTGAAGGCTTTGTATTAGCAACGCTTACCCTGTGGAGTATAAACCTTTGGGTAACTACAGTTTATGAGCCCCTGAAATTACCTCTTTATCTATTAGACATTATACATGTCTGTATACGTTAGAATATATTCATACCTTTTTAAGTAGAGAGTCTGTGGCTCTTCTTGGCTGTCTAAGATATCCTTCAAAAGGCTTTATTTATCTCTACTACAAATAATGGAGTATCCACAAGTCTTGCAGAAACCCTTTGAGGAGATTTTTGTTTTACTTGCCAAGCCCTGCCCTGAGAACATTATATTTTCTTGCTCAAATACCTTTTTGTCTGTCCCTGAAACCCACGGACTACCTTTTCTCTGGATACTCACCAGTACCTTTGATACTGTTTGTTTATAAGAGAGTCTCATATAATATGGCTATTGTGGATAGTGTTGCAGTGAACATGGGGGTGCATGTGTCCTTTTGACTTAGTGTTTTTGTATTGTTTGGGTAAATACCTAATAGAAGGATTGCTGGATCATATAGGGTAGTTAAACTTTTGACTTTGTGAAGAAACTACATATTGTTTTCCACAGTGGTTGCACCCATTTGCCTTCCCTTCAACAGTTCAAAAGGGTTCCTTTTTCTCAATATTCATACAAATATTTGTAATTTCTTGTGTTTTTTATTTTGGCCATTCTGACAGGTGTGTGGTGATATCTCATTGTGGTTTTGATTTGCGTTTCCCTGATGATGAGTGATGTTGGGCGTCTTTTGGTGTGTCTTTTGGCCATCTGTAGGTCTTCTCTGGAGAGGTGTCTGTTCGTGTCTTCTGCCCATTTTTAAATTAATTGGGTTGGTTTTTTTGGGTGTTGAGATCTGTGGGTTCTTTATATATTTGGATTCTGACCCTTGTCAGATATGTCATTTGCAAATATCTTCTACCATTCGGTGGGTTGTCTTTTGGTTTTGCTGATTGTTTCTTCCATTGTGCAGAGGCTTTTTATTTTGATGAGATTCCAGTGGTTTATTTTTGTTTTTATTTCCCTTGTCTTAGAAGACATATCTAGAAAAATGTTGCTATGGCTGATGTCAGCGACATTACTGCCTGTACTCCCTTCTGGTATTTTTATGGTTTCAGGTCTCACATTTATATATTTAATTGATTTTGAGTTTATTTTTGTGTATGATGTAGGAGAGTGGTCCACTTTCGGTCTACTGCATGTTGTCCAATTTTCCCAACACCATTTATTAAAGATATTACTGTCCTTTAAAAAAAAAAAGAGTCTCATATAATTTGCATGTCTGGTAACTGTGTTAACAAGTTACTAATACATGTTTCTGTGTGTAAAATAAAAATAACCCTTCATTCTTACTTCAGACTCCGCTTGCTTCTCTTTGTATATCTAAAAGGACCTACACTTGTACTGACTCAGGAGCAATAAATAGGGAATCATGGTGCACATGCAGTTTCTCCATTCCTGTCAAAAGCTGAAAGAATGCACGACCCTTGATCTGCAAACTTCCTGGTAACCACACTCTTATACGCCTAATATCTTAGGAAGTGACATACGGTAAATTAGAGAAGGCTACAAATTCTTCACTACTGCATTCCATTGGAATTGAATTCACTTCCTTTAATCTGGGATGACTTTAGTAATTTGCTTGACAGATAAAACATGGTAAAAGTAATGTTCTGGCACTTCCGACGGTAGGACTTAAGATGTCTTGCAGCTTCCGCTTCGGCCTTTAGAATGCTTGGTCTGGGGGAAGGACAGCTGCCATGTAAAAAGTCTGACTTCCTTAGGACCACCAGAAGGGAGCAAACACATACAGCAATCACGTATAGCAATCACGTATAGGCGTTAGGGTCAGCAGCCCCAGCTGTGTTCCCAGCCAGCTGTTGACATCAAGTACTCAGATCACTTTAGCCCCAGCTGCCATCTGACAGAAGCCTCATAAGAAACACAAAAATGAAAGCCTCCCAGGTAAGCCCAGTCAATCTACTAAACTGTAAAAAGTAGCAATGCATTTTTGGTTGAGGTCACTAAATTTGGGGGTAGTTTGTTACTGAGCAACAGCTAGCTGAAACATGAAGGGATGAGTGCACCTGTTGTATTTGGAGCGAGTAAGGGTCACTTTTATAGAAGGTTCCCAAGGAAATTCCAGTAATGCTCTTCTTCCTTCTCTTGTCCTCACATTCTCCCTGCTTTTTTAATTAAGTGAAATAGACTTTTCTATTCGTTTCTAAAGACGGCAATGTTTTACGGCACTCTGTAACAGAATTATTGGAAGAGGGCTAACTGATTAAATAGAACCGACCGCAATCCAAGAAGATGGCATCCATAGTAAAGAGGGCACCGTCATGCCCTGTACAGTAGCTTCCGTGGTAAATTCCATTATAAACTCACTAGCACTACAGTGATTTCCACTGAGCTGGAATATTGTCCAATTTCCTCATCCCAAGCATCTACTTAGAATATAGTTTCTTTTTTCCATTTCCATTTTGACATAGAGCATCACTTCAGGCTGATTCAGTGTTCTCTCCTGAGATGAGATGGTATATATTCCAATTTTTATTGTAGGCATTGCTTCTGAAATGTTTGTTTTTTTTTTTAATCTCATTCATTAGAAGTCCAAAATGAGTCTTAAGGCTAAAATCATGGTGTTGGCAGGACTTCCTTCTGGCAGCTCCAGAGGAGAATCCATTTCCTTGTCTTTTCAGCCTTTAGGGGCACCTGCATTTCTCGGCTCATGGCCCCTTCCTCCATCTTCAAAGGCCATTACTCCAACCTTTGCTACTATCATCACACCTCCTTTCCTGACTTTTAACTCTGCTATCTCCCCCTATTAAGGACCCTTGTGATTATTATATTGGGCCCATCTGGATGATCCAGGATAATCTTCCCTTAAGATCCTTAGTCACATCCATAAAGATTCTCATGACTAGTACATGAGCATCTTTGGGGCTGTTATTCAACCTATCACAGATACCTAAGTTAGATTTGGAGTCAGGCATTTAAGCAGATGCCCCTGCTTACTTAGAAGGTGAAGAGATAAGGAGAGGGTATTCCAGGCACAGAGGCTTTTAAGTAGAAAGATCTGGAGGTGAAAAAGCCATGGCTTCTTTAGAGGAATCAGGCGCTGAATGTAGTTAGATGGTAGATACATGAGAGAGGGGTAGGCAAGAGCCAGATAACAAAGGGTTTTTAAAACCATATTAAACAATTTGAACTGTTAAGAACAAAGGGAAAACACTGAAGGATTTGAAGCACGGGAGCAACATGGGTCAACTTTGTATTTTGGAGGAATTTGATATAGGAGAGCAAGATGGAAGCAGGAAACTTATAATACTGAAAGGTCAGGGTCCTATCACCTAATGCACAATAAAATTCATTATTACATCAAAACCAGCGTGTCTACCCAACTTCTCTATTGCTGGCAATGTCACCTGTTGTCTTCTAAGATCAAATTCTTAAAATTATTTTTGGGTTCTCTCTTTTCCTTCTACCCCACTCAGCCACCACACCTTCCTGCTTATTGAATTTTTTAAAGATATAAAACATATGACTATATGAATATGTCTCAAAAAATAAACAATATGGATATACATTTCATTTTTTCTCTAACCCCTGAACCTAGCTACCATCCCTATAGGCAACACGATTAGCGGATCAGTATGTATTCTTCTATGCCTTTTCCTGTGCATTTGTGTATATTATAAATATGCATTTATTGATGCCATTGCATTAGACACATATGCATTTGAAATCATAATATAATCCCTGTTTTTACCTAGCAATGTAATTTAGATATTCCCATGTTGGTAGATATTTTTAAATATTTTCCTTTAATATGGAAACACAGTATTGCTGTAACATGAAGCTATTTCAGAATTTTCACTCTGGATAGTCATACTACAATGTATAGCTATTTATTATCCCCACACATACACACAGCTATTAATTTTTCTATAAGATGGATTTTGGGGGTGCCTGGGTGACTCAGTTGGTTAAGTGTCAGACTCTTGATTTCAGCTAAGGTCATGATCTCACAGTTCTGAAATCAAGCCCTGCATCATTCCCGATGCTGGGCATGGAGCCTGCTTGGGATTCTCTCTCTCCCTCTCTGTCTGCCCCTACCTCGCTCACACATGCACATGCGTGTTCTCTCTCTCTCTCCTCTCAAAAAAATGTATTCTTAAAAGTGGTAAAAAAAAAAAATGCATGTCTTAGTTTTTAAAACCTGACTGTGGTATGAATGAGCTACACAAAAAGCTGTACGTATTTAACGCACACAATTTAATGAGTTGTATTTAACGCACACAATTTAATGAGTTTGGGGATGAGCATATACTCATTTACTATGACCACAGTCAGTGCCGTAAACGTATCCATCACTTCCAAAAGTGTCCTCCCATCCTGTGTGTGTACGTATGCATGTGTGAATGGTGAGGGCACTTAGCAATTATTTTCATTGTATAACACAGTGTTGTTAACTGGAGGCATTATGCTGTACAGTGGATCTCTGGGAATTACTCATCTAGCAAAATGGAAACTTTGTACCCTTTGACAAATTTGGAAAGATTTAACTCATCATCTAAAAGGGGTGACACGAGGGGCGCCTGGGTGGCTTAGTCGGTTAAGCGTCCGACTTTCGCTTAGGTCATGATTTTGCGGTTCGTGGGTTCGAGCCCCGCGTTGGGCTCTGTGCTGACTGCCAGCTCAGAGCCTGGAGCCTGTTCAGAGTCTGTGACTCCCTCTCTCTCTGACCTTCCCCTGCTCACGCTGTCTCTCTCTCTCTCTCTCCTAGAAATTAAAAAATAATAATAATAAATAAATAAAAGGGTGACACGAGCCGCCAAAGGCTCTGAGATTTACCCTCCTTTCTTTCTTTTTTTTTTTTTTTTTAAATGTTTTTTGTTGTTTCTGGGAGAGGGGGCAGCGTGGCAGAGGAGTCAGAGAGAGAGGAGACACAGACTCAAAATAGGCTCCAGGCTCTGAGCCAGCAGTCAGCACAGAGCCCAACGCGGGGCTCGAACCCACGAACCACGAGATCATGACCCAAGCGAAAGTCGGACGCTTAACCGACTAAGCCACCCAGGCGCCCCAAACCCTCCTTTCAAGCTACCAACTAGGCCTGTCATAGTTTTATAGATGGTGGTTAAAGACCTGCTACTCCTGGGTCAGATGCAATGGACTTTATTACGCACAGCACAGAAATCTCACAGGCTTGGTGTTGGCATCGGTTGCCCTTGCCCTCGAGTGCCCAGGTGAAAATAGCACATGCAGTGGACTCTGTGACAGCTGAGGAACGCTGAACTTAGGGAACCCAGAGTTTTTATAATGAGCCTCCAGCAAATCTGCCCTCTGCCCCAGAGAGAGACTTTTGCCTTGTTGAGCAGATCGTAAGCAAATCTGTCCTTGGCTCCAGAGAGAGACAGACACAGTGTCTTTCTTGGCTGGTCACCAAACAAACATCCTTGGGAGGACTCTCCAGAACAAAAGGGCAGGTAGTGCCTCTGCTCACAAGACATGGTGGATCTGGAAGAGACCCACGGAGAACTCTCTCTCAACTAGGGGTTGAACAGATTTCACCTTACATCAGTGGGGCCTAAGTCTGTTTCCACACACCCTTATTAAACACTGGAAGATACACATTTTCGTATTTTACATTCTTATGATCTAATGGGAAAGTTAAGATGTTTTCTCCTTATCATAATTTGCATTTATATAACTAGTGAGCTAAGTGAGCATCTTTTCACGTTTCTATGATTCATTTGTGAGTTGCCAATACTGTGGGTTGCCTAGTCTTATCTGCCCCTTATTTTATTGGATCATTTTCTTGTATTTATCTCTTTATATCTTCTAGATATTAATCCTTTTCCTGCATTACATGGAACCCTCGCTTCTTTTCTCTTCAGTTGCAGTGGCTTCCTTTGTACACTTATTTTAGGTTTATATATGATCTCTTGTGTGAAACTTTTGGGGGAGGCAATGTAGAATTTTATAGGTCTTGGTAGTTAAAAAGCATTTAGAGGAACTATCAAATAAGTTTTAAATGTATCTTCTAATTTTTCTTTCAAATCTTTCTCTTTTGAATTTATTTAGATTTTCTCCTGTTTTTTTAAAAGATAGAGATAGTTTTTTAAAAGAAGTAGGGAAAAAAGCCTTTGCTTTAGAAATACCAAAATAGATGATACTGAGCGAAGAAGCAATTAATGTTAGATATCTTTTTTTCCAAACTGAGGGTTCTGTGAAAGTTCACAATTACCATTAGAATATTAAAGACTCTGAGAAGTTCTGTAGAAGAAAAAAATATTTAATTTGATTTAACTCAATACGGACAAAATTTTGTTGGACTGAAGAACTTTTAAAACATTCCATTGACTATCTCATGACATCTTCTAGGATGCTGTTTGTTCCATGGAGGCACTGAAAAGCAGTCACATGTAATGATAGGAAGCAGCGTCCCTGAAACCACAGTCTGAGTCACTTACTACCCGAGCATGTGAATTAACTTCTCTAGGCCTCAACTTTCTCATCTATCAAATGAGGGTGTTAGGATTTGTTTTGCGAGGGAGTTACAAGGATTAGTTGAGTTCTATAGGTATTAGCTGTTACTGTGGCACATTCTGGGGATGCTGCTCTTAGAGCATCACTATAAAGCTGATAATATTTTTAATTGGCCTCCCTAATAATGTTCAGAGAATCAGTACATTGTGAAATTTAAAAAATTCCATTATATTTCCATTGACTGTTCCACACAGTTGTCCATGTAGGAGGAAACCGCTGTACTGAAAATAAATGCCTATGATTCCATACCATCTGCCTTTGGGTCTTTCATAGTGAAAGAGCTATTAGTGTCCCTCCCCACGGCATATTTATCTCTGTGGTCGGTCTCACCGTTCGACAGTCATATGGATTCTTGTCTGCTTGTCTATTTGAACGACACTCCCGGGTGAATTTTGCAAATGCTGTTTCACTTGTATCCTGAGCATTTCTAAGGCTGCCAGAAATGCCTCTGACCGTTGTGTTGTCACACAGTGACGGAAAAACAGGAAATTGATTTTATTAATTTCGTAGTAAGGGCACTACCAGAAGTAGTTCACTTTTAGAGCTGCATTCCAAGCACTCCTTAATAAGATATGTTTAGGTCTTTCCTTTGACTAAAATGTCAACCTGCCTTATTTTTAAGTCTGTTACTCAAAAAAAAAAATATGCTTTTAAAAAAACATGTATCTTGGTGACTCTATGAGAATTTTTTTATTATTGCCTCTTTTGTGGTGCTCAGCAGTTAATGATCTGTCCCAATGTGTCAATGCTGAAAGGCAGCAGAATGACTTAGAAACCATTTTGGCATCTTTTTGAACATTTTTTTTTAAATTTTTTTAATGTTTTATTTATTTCTAGGAGAGAGACAGAGAGAGAGACAGCGCGAGCAGGGGAAGGTCAGAGAGAGAGGGAGTCACAGACTGAACAAGCTCCAGGCTCTGAGCTGGCAGTCAGCACAGAGCCCGACGCGGCTCGAACCCACGAACTGTGAGATCATGACCTGAGCGAAAGTCGGACGCTTAACCGACTAAGCCACCCAGGCGCCCCTATTTTGGCATCTTTTTGAATAGTTTCTCAGTTCGTTAGGGCTGCTGGCCAGAGAGAGAAAATCTACATCTAAAATGTTTAAGTAGAGAGATCTGTTGAAGTGTAGGTATTGAAGAATAAAATAAAAATGGATTTCTTCAACTCTGACTTGTGTTTTCCCCGGCACGTTTAACTAAAAGAATGAGGATCACCTCTAGCTAAAATGCTCTTATGGTTATCTTTACTCCTTTTTTCTTACTTAAGTAAAGTGTCTAGAGGGTAAAGGATTCTCCAGGAGGGTCTATGAACTAGCTAAAAAGAGGCATCAAGAAATTGTACAAATTTAGGTGAATTCAGCTCACCCCAGCTGCTGGTCCTCCAAAGACTCATAAATTTTGTGTGGTTGGCATACAGAGACCAGCTTAGACGCAGGTTCGAACTAAACTAAACAGGGAGGGTTCCATTGGAATAACCAGGACATCCGCTCCTGAAAAAGGAGAGTTCTATGGGAGGCCAGCCTACAATCAGAAGTGTCCCGGAGGAAGTGAAATTCAAGCAAGGGGATATTTCCCTTCAGTTGTGTGATTTGAGTTTGTGTGTGTGTGTGTGTGTGTGTTTTACTTGAAATTCTAGTTAGTTAACATACAGTGTAATATTAGTTTTAGGTGCAGCATGTACTGATTCAACACTTCAATACATCACCCTGTGCTCATCACCATAAGTGCGCTCCTTGATCCTCCTCATCTCTTTAACCCGTGATCTCCCCCCGACCTCTCCTCTGGTAACCATCAGTTCTCTGTAGCTGAGTGATGAATGTCATGAAATTTGCCACACTGAGGCTCTATCATGCAACAGGGAGCGTGCAGTACAAGGAATAAATGGGTTATTTTCATTTTGAGGCCTGAGTGCTTCTCCTCTGCTCAACCTAGATGGCATCGTGGGCATCTAGCTCCTTAGATCTCCTCTGTCTATGCCCAGACTCATTTTCTCCTCTTCTCCACCCCGTATTTCTCCAGAAGGACCATCACCAGTTAGATTCTACCCTATTAAATTAAAAGCACAATCCAGTCCTGCCTCCTGGAGCACACACCCTGATTTTCTTCATAAAGTTTTGGCTACTTCTTATCTATCTCCTTGGCCATTTATACATCAACTCTGTCTCATATGTACATCAGCTCTGTCAGTACTGGTGCAAATGAGAAGGAATCCATTTAGGGCTAATTTTGTTAATTAAAATCTTACAGAGAAATTTTATTTCTTTTATATCCTTGTCTGATTTCCCGTCTTCTCCGTCACCTTCAGACGCTCCCCCACGGTGTTACTGCCCTCCCTCCTTTTTAGAGGGCAGGTCTGCATTTCCAGCCCAAGGCAAGGATAACCGTAAGCTTCAGAGCAAACAGTTTTGTGGCTCCCAACCCCTTGGATAATCTCTAAATACAGTTCTATGGAACATTCACATATATGACTTTCTAAATCCGACATTTCAAATATAAATATGTCCTACATGACTAGGCTGTAATTAGAGCATATTCACTCATTGAGTTACCAAGTTGTTTTTCCATTTCACTGTGAAACCAGATGAACCACACAAGGGGTGGAAAAACCAGTTCTGCTCTTTCTCTGAAGAGACTACAGTGGACAGTGATGCAAACACCAAACCATTAACCTTTCTGAAGAGCCCCTTTTGCTCCAACCTTGTTGCTTTGTGTTCTTGTCAACCTTGGGGCTCTCTGATCCCTGCTGCCTCTAGGACTTTGGAGATAGAGGAAAAGACCAGGAGTCCATCTGGAATGTCTGTACTGACCAGGGCAGTTTTCTCAGAGGGGACTAGCTCTTGACCTATAGGAAGAGGTTCCATTCTGAGTCATTTCAGCAGAGTTATGGTTTGGTGTACAACATGTAAAACAGACCCCCAGGGACTTTGAAAAGGTAGGCGCTGGGAAAGATCCTGTCCTTTCATATTACCTGATATTTTTTTTAATGTTTATTTATTTTCAAGAGAGAGCGAGAGACAGAGTGCGAGCAGAGAAGGAAGAGAGAGAGAGGGAGACACAGAATCTGAAGCGAGGCTCCAGGCCCTGAGTTGTCAACACAGAGCCCAGTATGGGGCTCGAATTCATAAACCACAAGTTCATGACCTGAGCTGAAGTCGGAGGCTTAACCAACTGAGCAACCCAGGCACCCCTCACCTGAGATTTTGATGTCAGCCTAAGTTAGGGCAACTGGGAGGCTTCAAAGCAGCTTTTGAGTAAATGTCTGGTTATGCTTGGAAACTGGCTATAACCAAGCAAACCAAGGGTAACTTGCACATAGACTGTAGTCTGTAGACCTGGGAGGGAAACTGAGGGACGGTGTCACAGGATGAGGCCACATCACAAAATCCAATCGATCATTCTAGGTCCTCATTTGTAAGGGGATGTACAGAGAGAATCCAGGCACCAAGCCAGTGAAAGAACGTGCTCAAGAATTACGGCGAGCGATGCAACCTGGCATGCTTCTAACGTTGACAAGGGGTAGTTTTAGAATATCTATTTTAAACTATGTAGTACATACCTGGAATACTTCACAAATCTGTACATCATGAGATCTAAACACTCATCTTGAGAATAAAACATTATCCAGTGCAGTTGAAGTTCCTGTGTTCTCTTTAATTGGATCTCTGAATTTCCCATGAAAACCTTGTATGTATACTACAAATGTATATATTCCTAAATTAGATCTAATGTTGTGACAAATTGTTTCCTTCACACATATGGCATCAGTCTGCATGAATTCTTCTGTAACTTGATTTTTTTTCCCACTCAGTGCTATGTTTGTGAGAAACATTCCAATTGATACACATAGTGCTGATTTATATTTGTTTTGCCAGCAGTGCTTTGTTTTGTTTAAATATTTTTATTTATTTCTAGGAGAGAGAGAGAGAGCGTGAGCAGGGGAGGGTCAGAGAGAG